>CM069449.1:18761019-18828236 GCA_035610835.1 Ophiura sarsii
ATCTTATATGTAGTTTTCTAACAGTATACTTCCTTTTAACATGATCAAAGTTAGTTTTTTTCTCCATAAATCATGTAGTGGTAAAAGGCAGTATATTGCTTTTATTGTCTTTACAAGTTGCAACCTTTCCCTAAGTGAGGATTATTGAACCAATTTAACACAATCCATGTTAAAAGGAAGTATATCATTAGGAAAGTACATATAAGATACATCCTTTAGCCATAAAAGGGCTCCGTATAAGGGTATCCATGTAACGAATTCGCTGCCCCCGGTAGTGATATTATTTACCGTAAACAACATTTGATACCTTGACGGAATAAAGCGTATAGTTTACATGATGAGACTGATAATAATTGATTACACTGCAAACAGGTTGCTTAAATATTTACTCAACATTTTACACAACGTTGTTGAAGTATGCAACCGCTCAACAGTTGCGTAACATTTGCCCAACACAGTTGAACATGTTTAGGGTCTCAACAGTTGCACATTTTTAATTACACAACAGTTGGGTATTATTAATTAACCATTTTTGGGCATTTTAATACAAACTGTTCCTTATTTTGTGAATTGTTTTCATTATATTATTGATCATTTTTAAATGGCAACTGTTGCTTATTTTATCAAATGTACCCATATGTTGGGTGTTTTAATACCAAATGTTGCTTATTTGTGACTTGTTTTTATTATAATTATGTTGAGCATTTTTGTATAGCAACACGGGTTGGGCAAATAATTCTGGGCGATTCATACAGCAGAGCTTCATACATCACTTCCTCTCGGTAGTGAACCGGTAACTTCTATTAACATGTTATTTAATATCTTACATTCCTTATCATTGGTGTTTTTTTAATGTGGTTGGGCAAACGTTGGGCCAACGTAGTCTTGCTATCTGGGTATGGACGTATAAATAGTCCATATTATATAATACATACAAATATTTATTTATTGTTTGAGAATAAATCATATGACATGAACTATATAGTTTATTTCCCTTTCGTGTATATTTTGGCTATAAAAATCGACTATTCGTTGCTAGTGACGTACGGGGTGAACGTACGTATACAACGCATACATCGTATGCCGTCCGCAACTTGTGTCCCAGGACCGCAAGTGTATATATTTTGACACCGCTGAAATGATATTCATAAACAAATGTATGTCAAACAAGGTTGGCAACTCGCTACAACAATAAATATGGGATATCCTACATTCCTTAACTATTTTGTCAGTGTTATTGAGCTTAATTCCGTTTTGGGTTCAATTTTGGTCATGGGGCACAAGTTGCGGACGGGATAAGAAACACACAACAAAATATGTAACCCCCCCCCCCCCCCCCCCCCCCCCCCCCCTAGCATATACTAGAATATTTCCAAAAATATTTGATGGATTTAAATAATTTTCAGTTAGAAAGAACTTTGTATTTTTTAAATTTTGACCAAAACGTGCCAAAAAGTGATTTTTTTTCTTTTCTTTTTTCATTTTTTTGACCATTTTTGGTCAACATTTCAAAATAACGGATTTAGAAGAAAAATATAGAAAATCTTTTCTAGATTATACACCAGTTGTAAGACGCACTATACGACCCCCGGGAGAGGTGCGTCGTGGGTGAGTCGTATACCAATAATTCTTGACGGAGGGTACTTCAGTGGCAGCCTTTGGTCCGTCAACAAAATGACGGAGGGTGCGTAAAGGTCCGTCACTTTACATGGGTGCGTCACAGCGTACATCTGTTTACGAACAACAAAATACAACCTTTAAATATACGCCAATAGGCCTACTATACCACATAACTCCTTGATACCACCAACCAGGCTCCACTTTAATACCGCAAACATCACTCCGATATTTTATCCCGCATGTTCTAAAATGCCTGAAATCACTCGATTATCGCCAATTACTCCGCGCAGTCGCTTGCTATCGTCCTACGAGCCGATGGATGGAGTATACAGCAGTTTTGGCCCGAGACTATACTACCGGGGGAAACACTCGTGTAATCACCCGTGTTGTCCATGCAAATTTAATGTGGGGGTCATGAGGGGGGGGGGGGGGGGTCATATCTAACTATTTGTTTTAGTATACAAAGGTTTACATCAAGTTTGTAATTTCATTTGGGGGCATCATGGTTGGGGGAGGGGGAGCCCGGGGGGACTTATCACCATAGCGGTACACGTGTATGTGGGTGGTATTAATTAAATCAGAAATGTTGTTGGTATTTTTAAATGCCCCCTTAACTTCTTTGATGGTTTATAGAAGGTGTAATTTCCAATCCGAAGTTCAAATGTTTAAATACACTTTCGGAACCCAATTTTGGTTAAAATACACTTTTGAGAACCCAATTTTCTACTTACCTCCCATTATAGTAGATAGGCGCAAGCCTACATGTATAACAAGGGATGAAGGATGCCCCTTCCCTCACCCCCAACCCACCCCACCTCCTGGTTACGCCACTGAACGGGTCGAAGCAGAATGGGGAATGTTCTCGAAATTGTTTCATCCTCATCCTGACGTTTATGATAATCAGTTAAATATTCAGTAGTCATCGTGTTTTATCCAGTTTAGTCAACGATATCTGAAGACGGGTTGCGTCGTCATGGTCCGTCAGAATCCACCAATGGTGTGTCCAAAATTGACTGAGGGTGCGTATTTGGATGGCAATGGTCCGTTGTTTTTTTTGACACAGGGTGCGTCATGGTACATCAGAAGTTGACGCACCTCGGTAAAGTGCCGCACCACTCCCGGGGGTCGTATAGTGCGTCTTACAACTGATAGGTGTATTAGTGTCTTAATAGTATAATCAAGCGATTTGGGCATTTTTTACTCATAAATAATTGTGTTAGCTTGTCCCAAAAAAAATTGGTCAAAAAGTGATTTTGTTTGTGATTTTTGGTCAAAATTGATGCCAACAATGAATTCTCTGACCCAAATTTCATCCAAAAATGTATACTTTTATATGCATTGGATTAATAGTTCAATAATAAGAGCACTCACAAAATTTAAAAAAAACTTCCCCTCTTAACGCAAGAATAGGCGTACAATGTATGTGTAAAGAGATCAAATCTGTTCTTCTATCAAATCAAGTTTGTTAACTTAATAAGACTGTAAATAGCACTAGTGATATATAGCCATATCCGAAAACATGACTCTGAAACTAACACCCGGAAAGCTCTCCGCAAACTTGACCTCTAAAAATGAACGCCTGGAAAGCTCTCCGCAAACTCTGTTGTATAATAGAGTTGAAATGACACACCCGAAACACTCTCCGAAAACTTGACCTCTACAAATTAACACCCGGAAAGCTCTCCGCAAACTCTGTTGTATAATAGAGTTGAAATGACACACCCGAAACACTCTCCGAAAACTTGACCTATAAAAAGTAACACCCGAAAAGCTCTCCGTAAACTAATAATTTTGAATTCTTAACCTGCAGCAGCCATATTGGAATTTGTTGCCAACTGACAAACTGCCTGTGTCAGAATGCTGCTATATTTAAGGAAATGTGTGGATATTTGTGGTTATTTCATCACTATTAATGTTATAAACCTATTATGAAAGCTGCATGCTATTCTACAAGAATTGGTAAGGTAGACTATTCAGATTTATACTTATCAAATTATTTATCCTGGATTTACAGTATTTTGAGTAAGCTTAAGCTTATTAATTTTTTAGTTTATATGCATGCTATGGTATAATTCCAGTACTACCTTAGTCAGTATGTAGTGTGGTTGATTAATTTATTTATTGATTTGATGATGGTCGATTGATAGCTTTTTTTGGTTTAGTAGTAATCTAAGTTGTAAATCTGACGAGATTTGGCACCAAGTATGATATTTAGTATTGCAAATTTAACAGTATGCATTTGAAAACATGCTCAAGAATGTGTCAAGTGTTCGAAATAAATGGATGGATGATAAACAGATTAAGGCTCCTTGTTATTTGACTATTTGACTTGTGACAATGCGTTTCATGAAAGGAAAGTTGGTGTAAGTATACAAGACCTAAAATTTGAAACCAAATAAGGCTATATTAAAAAAAATCTTTTGTCTCAAAGCTCTTAAGTTTTTTTCAAAACCTAATGCGGAATGCGGTTTTTTGTTAATACATTTATTTTCATAAATTTAAAATATTAAAATCCTTATAAAAGTGATTTTTTGTATTTAGAATGATGTGATCAATGAAATCTGAAAAATCGAAGACACTTTGGGATTTTTTTTTTTTAGAATTGTTTTCTTCTAATTTTGAGACAAAAAGTTTTTTTTTAATATAGCCTAAGCTAATTTAAAGCAATTTGTGCAAAGAAACCTTAGTGTTTCTCATGCTTACGCATATAAACTGCCCCATGTCCACGATTTGTCCACCCCTCCCCTGCCCCAACAACTGGTGCTGCCCCTGTGTATGCTCCCAAACTAGTTACCCACTAAACCACCCGCTATTTCGGGGAGTATACCCATAGTAATCCGCAGTTTGACAAGCTCTACCTACTTTGCTCCAAAATTTTACCGGTACCTAATTTGCATGTCATTTCCACCGGGTGGCCACCCGATGATCACCCGATAGCAATCCGCTATTCTGGGAAGTTACCCGGTAGCAATCCACTATTCTGGGGAGTTACCCGATAGTAATCCACAATAAACATTACGGATGGTTACCCGCTAACCATCCGCTATTTCGGGGAACTACCCGATAGTAATCCGCAATACCCACTTTGCTCTCCAAAACGTTACCGGGTAGTTACCCGGTACTATCTAATTTGCATGTCATTTCCACCCGGTGGTAACCCGATGGTTACCGGATAACTATCCGCTAATCTGCTGTTTTTTCGCTATGGGTTGCCTTTAAAATATAATTTTGGCCAGTTTTTATGTATATATAGGTATATGTTTCGTCGATGGTATTGCAAAGTGACGTATGCCTAATCTCAGCCCTTTATGGCAAAAGAATGTATCTTATATGAAGTTTTCTAACAGTATACTTCCTTTTAACATGATCAAAATTATCTTTTTTCTCCATAAATCATTGTGTGTTAAAAGGCAGTATATGACTTTTATTGTCTTTACAAGTTGCAACCTTTTCCTAAGTGAGGATTATTGAACCAAGTTAACACAATCCATGTTAAAAGAAAGAATATCATTAGGAAAGTACATATAAGATACATCCTTTTGCCATAAAAGGGCTGCTACAATAGCGTATACATCAGTATTTAAAAAAAAGCCATTATGAGCATTTCTGTACACCATTTCGATAAACCTGGTTTATCAAATAGCACCCAAAAAGTACTCTCGCGGATCAAAACATTTAAAAAGTACTCTCGCGGATCAAAACATTTGAGCGTACTTCCGCACAACCTAAATCACTTGTGTGCGTAGGCACCCGCATTTAAAAATGTGTTCACGTACGCGAGCGAACCCCAAAACATGTGTGCGTACTCCCCAAAACACTTGTTTGCACATGCTCGCACTCAAACACACCTTGCTTATTTTAAAAACCAAGCTATCGGTCGAAAAAAACACAGTTTTTTCTCTTTCGTTGGGCAAAATACGTGCCATAGTTGTCTATGTGCGACATTCAACAAATGGCTTAATCCACATTATTGAAGAAAACAGACAATTAGGATGAAAGAATTGACACATCATTCTTAATAGTGTACTAGTATTTTATTTAGTATTGTTACCATTATCACCCACCAGTGGGAGCTTGGTTAGTATTATTAATGTAACATTGTAATAAGTGGCGTTTCTCTACGGTATTGAATATCGGCCCTAACAATACGTTGCCCAAAGATGCGAAACACTTGGATCCCACATTTGTAACGGTAAGTGTAGGTCACTGAGAGGGGGGCAATTGGTTCTATTTTATTGACCTGATAGTGATCACCCTATACAAGAGTTATCCAGCCATGCGCAACGGACTACATAAGGGGATTGCATCCGGCCTATTTTAAATTCAATTGAATTGGGGGCATGAAGTGAGTTTGGGGGCATGAAGTCCAAGTCATTGCATGAACCGTGTTACCGAATTGGCCTACATATATTATCATATCATGACACAGGTGCGTTCTTTAAAACAGAGTTATAATAACCATGGTGCTTCGGAATGGCCGCATGAGCAACACCATATTGGATCGTCATCACACCAGCCGCAATCCTTTTCACAGGGTAGCTTCCAATAGGCGCAAGCATCCTTATGCCATCCGCAAATCTCCGGAGGTTCCGTCACTTGAAATTCCGCTGCGCAAATAAAAAAAAAAAAAAATAATAATGTCACATGCAGTAATGGAAATTCCCACATGACTGTCTACCCGGGGTTGTCTATATTGCGCATGGCTGGATAACTCTTGTATAGGGTGATCAATATATTTCTAACCCCACCTTTAAAAAAGGAAAAGGGGTCCTAGTTGGACACGAAAGAAGAACCTCTGCTTTGCAAGGCATGTCTCTCAACCACTAGAATAGCGAGGGGTGAACTGGCCAAGACATGATTTTAATCCCTCTTAACATTACGGAATAAAGCAAATTATGAATTATGATAGTTACACACAACATTACGAATAGAGCTTTTACAGAGTTGCTATGATTTATTTCCTTTTGTAAAAGTTAGAAATATATTCTAAGTCCAAAAAATGTATAGCTCCTACCTAGACAATCCTGATTGAGGTCACCCCGGGAATAGAGAGTCATATGTGTATTTCCATTGCTGCATATATAAATATATGAGATATCGAATAATTCAGATTCTATGAGTGGCCATCAGATACATAAAACCACAAAACATGTAAGATAAATAGGTATCACGTAGTACGGGTAAAGTTTAATATACACGTACAAATATGGTTTATTCCGTAAATAACATAAGCTACGTAATGGTATAAACCATAGTTGTACGTGTAACTTTACACGTACTACAATAAGTTACCTTAGACTCATTTATCTTACACGGTGTTTTTCTTTGTATCTGACGGTTATATTCATAAGATACAAACTACTGTTACTTACCTCAATAAAATAAGAACATTATAAAACAATAAAAGGGAATAGAAACAACAAAATAACAAATATTTCTAACCACCAACTGCAACAACTACAGCAAGCAGCGACAATGTCAAAATATCATTAATTATTCTTAAACTTGCAGTAAACTTGCATGTAATTTATTAAAGGTAGGTGTTCCGATTGCTGGCTCGTTTTTCAACTTTAACTTTAACCAGCCTTGGCAGTAAGTCACTGCATTTTTTGGCCTATAACTTCTACTGGAACATTATCTTGCGCCAAAATGTGTACAGAAATAACAATGAGGGTTTCTTCTAATATCAATATTTTGATGCGGACAATAAGTGATCGGAACCAACACCTTCAATCAGAGACGGTGAAAAGTAGGGATGATCGTCTCTATTGAATTTGTTTAACAAAGGTGTGTTATGTTTGTCTCGCTCGCACCTGTATGAATCGCATGTTTGAAAAGCCCGGTGTATAATACGGTTAATATAGTAGTCTGTTGCGACAACAGATTGACTCTAATACTGTATGTTATGAGTTGTTATGATATATTAAACTATATTTAGAAGAAAAAAAACCGCGTCGGTGGAATTCCAAATCCGGCAATCATTTTGAACAACTAAAATTATTGCATGAATTTACCGACGCGATTTACGTAAAATATTTAAAAAGTATTTTATACTACTCTGTGATTTAGCACACCTAGACTCGAACCCACGAGCTCTCTCGGGACAATCCATATAGCTTTTCCCGTCGTCTTACGAGATTAAATCCGGAACTCACCGTGTGCGATAGTAGCAGCACAGACCGCCAAAACCATGAATACAAACACGAACTTCATCGTCAGACAGATATCAAGAGGTTTCCTGAACTTCTGTAGGCTAAAATTATTGAATACATTTCATGGTAAGGCGACATTCAGTTTTTATCAGATGTAATTTTCGAAATGGTTTCTGCAAATTTCGAGTCCCAGTGCAATCAATGATTTATCACTATTGTTTGCATTGAAAACCAGAACGATATTTTTTTTCTATTCAGTGAAACTCATCAAATTATGTTTTTAACAATTTCCACGCGGCAGACGACATTCCAACATGATTCAACATGTCACAATGATCGAAATGCATCAACATCGTTGGTCTCATCACATACAGATCTATTCGACGCAACACGCTTTTCGAGAAAATCGATATTGAAAATCCTGTCGTCAGATTTGGCTTCAAACTTGCTTATTTCTTAACCAATATTCCTAGATAGGATATATACATGAAGAGGACCCTTGGTACTTTCTATTTAGGTCATTTTTGTGTGTGCTGATCTTTTGAATAACATTGATTAAAATGGTACAAAACTTATAGCTCTGTATGTGAAAATATTGTTTTCCATTATTTACGATGATTTCTCGTATAGAGCGCATATAGATCTCTATGTAAAACGCGTTGAATTGCGATGTTCAAATAGCTCATGGAATAGATCTGTATGTGAAACGCGTAGAATTTGCGATGTTCAAATATCTCATGGAATAGATCTGTATGTGAAACGCGTAGAATTTGCGATGTTCAAATAGCGTGATGTGTCGTCCACAATATATCTAGATCTATATGGAATAGCGCTATATGTGAAACGCTGAAATGTAAAACCAGCAAATACACCAAATGCAAGTACTTGTATCTCATTATTTAAACAGAATTGAGGTCTGTAACTTGGGTTATTGAAAGAGCACGATACAATATTACTAAAAAAATGATTTTCTCAAAAATTCATAATCGCTCGAATAGATCAGTATGTGATGAGACCGACGACATATTTGGAATCACCATGTATGTATGTATTACAATAAGTACAAACATGCCTAGTATTTGTTCAGTAATCCTTGAGACTATAAATATTTGAAAGGTTTCTAAAAAAATCTGTTTTGTATATGGTAAAACTAATAGCCCCGTGGAAAGTGTTACCATAGGAATGCTATAACTTTGGACGATTCCTTTCAGATAAAACATATCATTGGTAAGAACACAAATAAAAAACATATTACGTGATTTTTAGGGTAATTTTCCGTTTCCGTTGTCCATAATCTCTCTCTGGCTTTGACCGCATCATTAAAAATTGAAACAGATATATCGTTATGATTTGCTATACATGTGTAGCTATGATTCAGAGCTACAATCATAACAAATTTCACGAGGCTGGCATTTATATTATCGTCGTTATGAGTGAGGAGGTAGAACTTATTGAAAGACCCTCGTATGTGTTTAACAAAGGAATTATATGTCTTTGGACGATTCCTTTCATAAAAAAACATATCATTGTTCAGAACAAAAAGAAATACATTATTGCATAAATTGCTTAACTTGTTTTTGTTCTGGCCAATGGTATGTTCAATGAAAGCAATCGTGCCAACACACACACACAAAATCCTTTATTAAAAAGAAAACACAAATCATGAGTTTACTGAATACAAGTTCATATCCTTCTGTTCAGTGATGGCTTGTTAGTTGTCATAGTGTTAACTAGATTAAGTCAAACAAACCATCATTCCGGGTAGTTGTCATTATAATAATAATAATAATAATAATGTATTTATATAGCGCCCAAAACAATGATCCCTGGGCGCTTTACAAGCAAAAGGTCCCATCCAAAAGATAAAAATACATTTAAAAAAATAACTGTCAAAAAACTATCAATACACATCATAATATAAGGCAAGCAACTACCATGAATATCAAATGTAAAATATAAAGAACAATTATATAGTAGCAGGACAAATGTACAATTATAAAATGTCATTCAAAATATGCAATGTTGTGACCGGCACAATTCCAAACGATAAGAAGTCAATATGATCAATGATGGCGAGAGAGGCTAGACTGAGGGGAGAGGTTCCAGAACGTCACCCTGCAGTCAGTGTAATTTACAACATTAAGTATAGTGCTAAGATAGAGATTAAGCAAAACAAAATTAAGATATCATCATTATGCGACAATCGTTTTTTTTTTATGAATGAATATATATAATGAGGCAAACGTCTATGGGATTTCACTGTGTAGATTTTGATTTGTCTCGAGTTATCGGATTTTGTTTGAAATCGTAACATGCACAACACATGCATTTATGAAGAATAACTATATGGTCGAATCCAACGAAAAGTGTACACGGCTAGATTTTTAGGGTCCAGTTTCAAAATGCTTCGATCTCTTTTTCCTTTTCCCCACTCAAAGTCAACATATCAAGCTTGTATGGAAAAAAAGTACCATCACTAATCTCTCCAATTGACCACGTGGCGGAATGATGAAGTTGAAGGTACACTTCTCAATGTTACCTACAAATACAAGTACCATATTTTGATTAAGTGATGATTATTCCACCTATTTACATATTGCATTCAAATTTGTGATTGTATTGTATTCAGAAGATGCTAATGCTGATAGAAAGTGGACATATTTGTACAGGTACTCATCTTTTTTTACATTTTAGATTCATACAGTTAGGTAGCATTTTCAGGCTCTCAATACTTTGAAACATGAGGTTGAGTCACTTTGTATACTTTCACCAAGATGATTTTAATGAACATTTGTTTTCATGTACCTCAAAGAGGGGGAATGACCCTATCTGGAAAATTTAGAATTTTGAGCATGCGCCAGAAACTTAAGTACATAGAGGAATGTGGACATTTTGTATTCGTAGGTAACAGTTAATGTATACGTAGGTATAAGAGAAGTAAAACTGTAATAAATTAATGTTGTACTTAATTTATGCTGCATTTTGGGGGTGAAATGATCATGCAGGGTTGTTAACAATATTTGTTTTTAAATAAACATGTTAATAAAACATGTTTAAATCCTAATATTATGGACATATTCCCCAATAGTTTACTTTAAATAGATACTAGAATATTAATTTAATGTTGAAAAAATATACAATATCTAACTCTCAGCTGTGATTTTGAATAGGTTTATTAAGAACAAAATATCAGGCAACAATTTTAACCATTCCTATAAGAGAAAAACATGTCAAGACTTAAAGGTAGATGACCCGATCACATTTTCGTAACACAGAATTATTTCAAACATACGGAGATTTTCATATCATATGAAAGCTCGTATTTTTCTCATCATCATACTGAAATTTGACGGCCTAAATCGGTATAATTACGGAGAAATCGATGAAATAACGTCGAATTACCGCGAATGGTGGTATACCACCGATATAGTTTGTGTACTACTCAATGGGTACAGTTCACAGCATCTTGTGCGTGTAAAATAAGAACCATTAGAGCTATGCAACTCAAACTTTGGAACACGACTTTTTTAAGGATGACCTTTCATGTAGAATAGAAAACTTCAAGTTGAAAATCGAAATGTGATCGGGTCATCTACCTTTAAAGCACGGTAGCTAATATTGCAATAATCAAAGTATTCGTAGGTAACATATTTGTTCTCAACTTTAACTTCGTTGACTAAGAACGGTTGGATTCTTTGATTTTACATATGTTTAAGAGGCAAAATTGTACTCGACGTAGTTTTTTGTGCCCTGAATCGCGTGTGAGGGTGAATGTCGTACAGCATAAATAAAAAGGTGTCTTGCTTGACGTTAACAGTTGATAATATAAGAATGTGCGCTCAGCACTGCTTTTACAAAACAATCAGAATTGCGTAATATTCAACATTTGAATAAAAAGCAAGATTAACCAAATAAACATTCAAATTATATAAAACTATGTTCCTATTTCTAAGATATAAAAGAAAACATCCTAAACATCAATAAACTCACTAAGCCTATACTGTTAGTATTATTGATCATCTAATTTGGTTAAGGAATGTTGATTAAAATTAATTTACACATGATAATTACGGCAGAAAATGTTTTATTATGCTAACGTATCTGATCATCCAATTTTGTAAGTGTCTTTCTTGCTTGACTTTCAATTATTAAGAATGTGCGTTTAACTTCTACAAAACAGTCAGAAGTGTGTAATATTTAACATCTGATACAAGGCAAGATGATGACAACATACATATCGTACTGGGTTAAAATTTCGTAAAGGTATAGTTATACAATCAATAACTCGCTAGTATAATATTCTTACTCATCTCATTTGGTAAAAAGCATGTCCATCATTAAAACTAAACATAATGAAATATTAAGCATATAGAAACAATTTAAGTAAGATACCTCTGATCATTCAGCCTTGTAATCTCTACTTGACAAGTTTAGTGGATCTTGTTGTATTCTTTGTGTAGTTAGTTCTTCATCTCTCTCTTGTCACGAGAATGAATATCTAGTAGAACAGAATTACTCTTTGTTTATTATAGGACATTTTAGAATGTTAAGAATGAACGTTTCAGTTTCCGTGTACGGTGAAGTATTGGATCGAATCAACTATTGAACATTTCCTCGAGCCATCATTAATTAGAAAGCAAGCGGTTTTCTTTTAGCAAACAGTTTGATTTGCCTGTAATTCATAATCTTGAATGTCAGGTTATTTGTTTTAAGCAATAAAACAACCGGTTGTCTTCCTCAATTTGTTCTAAATGAAGGGGCAAGTGTGTCTTCTAGCAGTTATCATTTTGAATAGCTGTTTTAAACACGAGAGTCAGATCGCTTTTTAATTCATTTAATATATACTTTGAAATAATTTCATATCAGACCTTATATTATATATATATATAAGTTTAATATGAGCCGAACATGTTCAAAGTCTAAGAATATTCAAATGTCGTGCATTTCAGTCCACAGCGCGCGGAATAAAGCACATACAACTTACAGCAAGACATCCAGTTGTCAGATTAGAGTTAAGATATAATTTCCTAGTTTGGAATTTGTATCATTCTAAAAGTCGTACATAGTAAGTTTTTATCGAGTTTCAACCGGAGGCAGATTCCGTTTGACATAGAATCACCAATATGAAATATTTTGTCAGATGTAGACAAAATAGGAATTTTATGTTTAAAAATTCAATGTTGTTTGATTTAAAAACACTAATCTAAGGTTTTGCCACGACAGAGATATTGTCGGGCATGTGCTTTTCATTGTGATTTTCTTTTAAATCAACCACTGCTTAGTTCAATTACACTAATTAATGAATGTCGGAAGCATTATTCATGAACAATTCTTGATTTGAGACTTAAATCAGTTAGGCCTACCCTTGATTACCTCCCACCTTTAAAAAAAGGAAAAATGTTTTACTAAATTTCTTGTTCACTTAAAATACGTTTCGGTGACATTACACAACCTGCCCGAGCAAAAATGAAGCAAGTTATTTTTATATTTGTGACACATGAATTCCATTTTCAAATACAACTACAAAAATGGCCAATATTATGTACCTCAGTAGTCACTTCTCTGCAATTCCAGAGGAAGTTGGTTAACTACGTATACATCATATCGACAAGCTGGTTTAAAACAATATTACGCACCAAACGATATTATTCCCGTCTTATACATTCCTGCTAAATATTTACATAATATAAGGTGTGAATGAAAGCGAAAAACAATACAGGAATTGTACCATGATCATTAACTAATATATAGGTTACCTACGAATACAAAATGGAATATGAGAAAATTGATTATGAAGCCGAAATTTCATGGATATTATGACTAAATGTAAAAAATGTAAGACGATCAACGTGTAATCTATGGATATAAATAACATTCATTCACTCTAACTCCAACAAAAAATATGTTCTCGGCAAAACCAGTGTGATTACACCATGCATTTTATTTAAATTAACACCTCCTATTTTCATTTAGTAAGGGAATATTATTTTTTTCCCTCCAAATATAAATATAATAATATATCCAGTCAGATTGTATGATTGCGCACTGCTTGTATGTAAAATAAAATCATTTAGGGCCAATATGCACCGTGTATATTATTGAATGTTGCCTACATATACATGTTACCTCCGAATACAACATGAAGTCAATGCACGAGAAGCTGTTACTGATTATTTATATAAACATTAATCACCCCCATTGCGATTTAAATCAACTGTCAGAGGATGTCTTTGCGTGAATAACATAAACAACTACACTAATAGGAGTAACAAGATTGAGACATAGGGAGGCTATATTCAATCAACTTTTAAGACAACAACAAATTATTGATGCACTTGTACGCAAACTACAGAATTTTGTGAAAAGTTACTTACAAAAGCTGAGAAAGATTGATGCAAAACTTCTCTGTGGCTTGCCGAACGCAGGGCACATTTCTACTTTATTCCAGTCAATACAAGTATGTAACAACAGAGGGAATAACCACGGTATCGTTATTTGTATTTGATGTTAAAAGTTCATATTTCAAATTTGCCTACGAATACAGCCTTTTATTGCTGATATTTCAAAAAATGTTGCCTTCAAAATGATAAAACTTGGCACACATGTACATTGTATCACACTTCGCCTATTCTATAGATATCATTCACTAATCTGTGTTTATATTAAAATGGCAGTGTTTTAAATAGGTATTCGGAGGTAATGCATTTTTTTTACCAAACCGATCGTTTCCGCTTTTAAAATTTCTAACAGCTTTATCAAAAAATCGACTTGAATGTGGACAATGCATTTAAGTATTTAACATATTTAGGTATCCTTACAGCACAAATTACACCACCTCAG
This sequence comes from Ophiura sarsii, assembly GCA_035610835.1. Taxonomy (NCBI): domain Eukaryota; kingdom Metazoa; phylum Echinodermata; class Ophiuroidea; order Amphilepidida; family Ophiuridae; genus Ophiura; species Ophiura sarsii. The sequence continues at coordinate 18,775,632 of CM069449.1, forward strand.
GCGAATTCTTCCCCGAAAGTGAGATTTAACAAAACATGTATTGGTAGGTAACGTCAAAACTTACCACAGCAAAAAAAATCACAACAATTCAGGGGATCGATCAAAAGTAACAAAAATTACAAGAGGCATTCTTGAGATATCCACCAATCAAACAGGTAAAATTATTTCCGCTTAAGCTCCGTTTCATCTAAACGGTTATATGTCTACAATAAAACCTTAACAACTATTTTGTAAAAAGGGTGAAAAATAGCAGGTTTATTGCTCGCATACGCCCAATTGTGCATAGAAGTTAGTCATATTATATATGGCGCGAAGCGTCTCATCGAGGCGGATACGTATAACACAAAAATAAAATAGTCAAGATATAGATTATTTTATTATAGGCCTGAACATCACGTGTACACTTTTCGTTGGATTCGACCATACGCACACATACAACATCGTTACTAGTGAAAATAATCAAAAAGTGTGTTCATAGATGATGGATTTCTAGGCCATAGTCACTGCGTATTGACTTCTGGTCGGCAATGTATATTTTGGAGTACAACGCGAGTTAAAATATTTGTTTACATTTTTAAGAACTGATAACGAAGCAACAACATATAGCCTACCTTATAACAGATTCTTGCTTAGGTGATGTGCGTTGAACAAGTTCAACTGCGACTGTTAACATTTTTTGTATTTGTGGCATTTATATCTATTTTAAATTAGAGATCTTTTAGGCCTGCTGGTGTTATCGTAAGCGTTGAGGGGGTACACTCTAAGGTATCATTTTATATTTGCCGTTTCATGTTACGCACAAATCGTATGTAACACCCTGTTGCCTGTAACCACGTTAACGGGGATGGAGATGGCGTTTTCTTTCGTAAGGCTGACGTCATATCTTAATATGAAGTCATGCATCTTTCACAGATAATTGGGCAAAATGGTAAGTCGTGGGAATTGAAAGCATGAACTACGCGTCCAAATGAACTACGCGTCCAAAAAAGCTATGATAATTCAAAGCATTGAACAGGTTTCAAGTTTCAAACTTGTCAGTATACCGCAGGATTGAACACACTACAATTCCTGGATTCAAGGGTACTTAACGAGCAATCAAAACAGTTTACGATTAAGCCAAACAATAGATTTTGTATCATTATGCGGCAATGTGTTTTTTAACACGAAACAGATTTACACACGACTTTCTTGGTGACACCACACAACCCAAATAATTGCCCCCCTCCTCCACCCCTAAAAAAAACCCACTCCCTCAATACTTGTTGTTGTTAATGTCAGTGTTGCCGTTGCTGTATTTGTTGTTGTTGTTGTTGTTGTTGTTGTTGTTTGTTTGATGGTATTAGTACATTAGTAATTTTTTCAACTTCACTATATTATGGGTGTAGGAAAATAGTCTAAACTCTAAGGGCATGTTCCCATAGGGCCATTTGTACCCGAGGTCTTGGGTAAAACAACTTTGGTGTGCCCGAGTTGATAATCATTCATGAACAGAAAATAACGTCACAATATCGACTCGGTGTGAAAGGTGCCATGTGAAAGGTCTCCCTGGAGTCATATTCTGGCCCCGGATTCTGGCCTCCATAGACATACACGGAATGAAGCGTTAGTGTTGCGTGTAAAGATGAATGCCTATAATATACCAACCTATAACGCTGGACTATGTCTCCTATTACTACAACGGTCGATTTGTCTCAATCTAGGGAAAGGCTCCGACACTGGTCGATGGTCGATATCGTAATGTGAACAGAAATTCCCGGTCTACAACACGGGTAACCGGAAGCAAACAATGAATGTGACTTGGTAAAGAATGACTACATGTATAAACATGGTGAGTTAAAATATTCAGGTTCCGTTTTAAAAAAAAAAAGGAAAAAGACTTCTTGTTAAAAATTGGTCAATTTCATTATTGTTTATCAGAGTAGAAATACTTCATCATACTTGTTGCTGTTTTCAAGATAATTTCTTATTCCACGCCATAATTACAACATATTTAAGGAAAAGCGCGAAACTCAAAGTGTTCCAAGTTGATGGATGTTACCATTACTGCAATAATATTATTAGTTTAAAATTCACGCAACACAACACACTTTATAGGCCCAACATTTTATAGATAAAACAAAAGTTGATAGATACCAAATTTACACGTGTTATCGCCTTCTAAATATTGAGATATTATGATAATGTATAACACATTATTGCACAAACATATCCATATAACAATTGAGTATGCACGTGGTAAGTTAATAAAGCAAGTTTGACGAGTCTGTTTTTCTCTCAAATTTCTCTCATATTATATTCGTTTAAAATAATTAATATAAGTTATTAATATAAGTTCCAAAATGCCTTTGTCAATATTTTGTTTGACACTTATATTCGGTATGTCTCTGACTGCATATGAAAACGTTTAAAATACGGCACTATCATAACATAACAGTGCCCAACAAACGAATTCATAGAAATAGTATTAGCAATGTAAATGATGAGTTTTGACGTGTTGTAATGCAGGCACTCTTTATACAAATGAGGATTGTCCTTTTCTCGTATTAAATGGAAGCTAATGGAGTAACATATTGTTTTTATAACATAGTTGTCTAATCCCAATAATTGATGATTTTTTGTCACCTATGTTCCCCCCCCCCCCCCCCCCCCCCCCCCCGTTCAGCAAAAGGAACCCCTCTTCTCTTGTTTCTGTATTTCCCTCACCGCTCTTTCACATTTCCGAGTTTTGCGCAAGACTCGGAGAGAAGATAGGTGCATATTGCTGAACGAGGCGCAAGTTGAAGGAAGAGATACACATACCTGAATTCAATTTCAAATCTTCACCCATAGCGTAGGTGACAAAAATCATCAATTATTGGGATTAGAAAACTATGCTGATGCCGATTGCGCTAATGCCGATTGCGTAAGTCGTGTAGAGATATCGGTTGCTGCAGATCCTAGGCAAAATACACAAGCGATTTCCAATGACCCCTCAAGTCGAAAGCCCGGGTCGAAAGGGTTAAATCTGGGGAGTTATAGGTGGCCATTTTAATTTGAGCCCCATACCCACAACTCTATTCTGCTCTCTGCTGAATGGTAATTCCACGAACCATGTTGACCAAGTTTTTGAAACATAATTATGAAGTGTTATTTGCATTTTGCTTAATATTTCGTTGTTACTTGAACACCTGTTTGGATATGTTTGTTAATAGGCTTATTCAAAAGCCTACAGCAAAGACAATAGAAACTATTCCTATTGTAAGCATTGTGAACACCACGCATGCCATTAATTGACTTATTCAAAGGGCGCGCGTTCAACTTTTACATTCATAGGGTCCATGTACTTGGAACAGATTTGATTTCACAGAATTTGGAAAAATGCACATACCCCCTATTCCAATTTGAATGAAATAACATTCAGGATAGCGCTAACAATGCGGTGCATTTAATTATATTCATTTTTGCATTTTAACTGGTATACAAAAACAGTGAAAACGGGATATGAATATCTTGACTTACCCTATAGTGTGATTGTAAAAACCTACCTCGGGTCCCGGCTAATTATTCTAGATGTAAACACGCCCTACGCCCTAATTCAATTCTTCAGATACCTTATGCCCTAATACCAATAACAATTTTAGAAGAAATGTCCATGTTTTTCAAATGGTCAACTAATTTGTTATGAATATTGATGTCTGTTATAAATATTTATGTACTGTAATGTGTTGAATTTTTTTCTGTGACAAAACTATCAGAAGGATGAGGAAAATTATACTTTTTGCTATTAATTTATTGGAAAAGTGCGCAAAACTACGTGTCCCATTACATTTCGGAAGGAATTTAATGCTAGTGTGGTGGGTATATCTCTATGAATTGTATTTTGTTGTGATGGAAGTATCCCATGTGGTGGGGTAGTATCAATGGCGGCGGAATCAAAGATAAGAAGGTTGGGGACTAGCCCCATTTTGTTTTATAATGTTGAAATCTGTAGAACAAAAATGCCCGCAAAACGCATTTTAGTTTATAATTTAAAATGGTCCAATTTTTTTCCTGAAGTCATCTTGTTAGTAATTTGTGAAACATTGAAACTAAATCGCACGAAAAGGCGCGCAAAAATTGCCAAAGGTAACACAAAAAGGTCCAGTATGATGTTAAAACAAGTCGTCTGTAATTTTAAAGGGTGGGGACTTTCCCACTACAAGAACATTATGCCGCTTATGGGAAGTTGGGTATTGATAGCCGATCAAAGACCCTAACAAGTCCGAATTGAGCAGATAGTAGGCTATCGGAAACATATATTGATCAAACTCACAAACACTTTCACTGTCAAAATAACTCATAAATTACACACTGTCAAGACATTTTTAGTTAACATGCAGGTTGTAAAATGTTAATGACTGATTTCGAGTCACGAGTTAATTAATTTTGCATATACAAAAATGCCATTAAAGACAGAGCAATAGCATTGCAAAACAACACATGCAAGCCGTCAATGAAACAAGGTCTTCAAAAAAAAACTGGCCGAGACGCCAAGGGATAACGATAAAGTAAATATTTTAGTATGCTGTTCACGTTCACATCAAAATTAAGGATTTCAAATGTTTTAATTATTTTAAAAAATATTTGAGATATCCCCCTCCTAAATGACTGTAAATTATTTACATGTTGGTAGTTTACCGTTGATTATATCAACAATGTTGATGAATAAACAAAGAACATGATATAGGTAAAATTAATAAATGCGCAGTCCAATTCAAGATGGGTTGATAAATTAGGTTTTGACCACTTGTTCCAAAATAAAGAAAATAATAGATTAATCATATTAATAATAACTAATTAAAAGTCGCCTCTTCTCTTGTTTGGATCATGACCAAATTATTTTGTATCTTTCAACACGGAGTGATTGTTCTTATCTCATTGTTCTAATCTCGCCCACCAAATGAGTTCACTTTACATCAGCTGGTAAAAATGACAACAATTACAATATACGTAGGTTTGCAAAAATCTATCCAGTTTTGCTTTCAAGACATGAAATCGAGCGGCGGGTGAACAAATGGGGATCATTCAGATTTCACATGCAAACACACGCCGAATGTCTTAAAGTAAAACTTGTTTACTATTATTTTCGTAAATCGCCACGAGGGCATGTTGATTTAGGACCAGCCCATGTTAATAGGATGGTTAGTTGTGAATCTCAAGCTGCTCCATCTCAGCTCTGTGCACCCAATTGTGTATTTTCATCCTGAAAAATGTGATTTGTTTACCTTCACATTTTTTGGCACTTTTTGGTCTTTATTACTCAAAAAAGTAAATAAGATATTTTAAAAAAGCACCCTGGGGAATGTTATCAGGATTATTATAAAACTAGTATGACAAAATTTGTTGTTGTCGCTCTGTAACTCGGAATATATTCATGATTTATGATCAGATATGTAAATATGCAAGAAAATCTACTTTAAAAAAAAATCATGAATAGAGGGCGCCAGCGTTCGAAATAGCGGCCATCCGGTCATCCGAAATGACCAAATCTGCCGGCGGATGACCAGTTTTTCTTGGCCGATCATCCGGCGGATGACCCAAATGATGGGAGATGAAAGCAAATGAGAGGACCACCATGATGCATCAGAGGCCCTAGATCTGACTGTCCTATTGAGAGACGTACTGAAAGAGCAAGTCATGGTCGCGAATGAACCAACCCTAGAAGCTGCAAATGAGGATGACACTGACACAGCTGACGACACCGACCCTGCAGCTGCAGTTGTGAAACCTGAGGCTGAGTCAGATGAGGATGACCTGAATATAGATCTAATGGAGTCGGGAGATAAGAGTGAAGAAGAGGATCATCCGGATGCATTAGAAGTTGCAAATGAGGATGACACTAACACAGCGGACGACACCGACCCTGCAGTTGTGGAACTTGAGGCTGAGTCGGATGAGGATGACCTGGATACAGATCCAATGGAGTTGGGAAATGAGAATGAAGAAGAGGATCATCAGGATGTATTAGAAGCTGTAAATGAGGATGACACTGATACAGCGGACGACATCGATCCTGCAGTTGTGAAACTTGTTGCTGAATCAGATGAGGATGACCTGGATACAGATCCAATGGAGTCGGGAGAAGAGGATCATCAGGATGCATTTCAGGGCTTACAGCTGGTTGTCCTATTGAGAGACGTCCTGAAAGAACGTGCCGACTAGAACTAATAAGTAACTGAAGAAAAATACTTAAACGAGAGGAGATTGTAAAATAAAAAGAAAGTTGTTTATGGAGCATAGAGGTTAAGGTGGAGTTGTCGTCATTGTATGTGCATAATATATATTAAACAATATATGTGTATACATATATTATATGTATATGAAGACTCGCTTAAAATGTGATTTTTGAGCTTGCCACTGAAAAAATGCGGATAACCAAAAATGTTGGCGGATGACCAAAATCCCAACCTAGGTTATCCGGTGGATAACCAATTTATTTTTCTTATTTCGAACGCTGGAGGGCGCCCCCTGGAAAAGATCACATGATTTTGCTTGAAGTCAAATTGGCCCAAGCGTTTGGGCTACTACTGAAGACTATGGTCACATCTCGCATCCCTTGTTATTGCTTATTTCCTCACTCCCGGTTGATATATCTTGATTATATCTTGATAGGAGCACTAACTTGCTCTTATCTTTTGTATTACGTTTTACCCATACCATTTTCCAATGGGTCCAAATGTGTAAGCTCTTCGTGACTTTTTTTAGTGACGGCTTGCATTATCATGATTATGCTGTTTTGTTATACGTTTGCTCTTTTTATTGCTATGATGTATGCAAAATACAAAACTCGTGACTCGTAAACAGTCATAATACATTTTACAACCTGTATATTAACTAAAAATAGTCTAGACAGTGTAATTTATGAGTTGTTTTGAACAGTGGAAGTGTTTTCATGTTTTTTGGGAGTTCAATCAATTTTTGCTTTCGAGACTATCTGCGAGAAGACTTAGGGTTTATGATCGGCTATACATGTAGATCAATACCAAACTTTGATGGGTAGAGTGTTGTGTTATAGTTGCTAAAAATAATCAATTTTTAAATATACACATATGTAATTTTTTTTTTTTAAAAACTTTAATGGAATTGTACGAACACTTTTTTGAAACGTTTGGACATAATTCAATTTGAAATAGTTATTCATAATTGAAATGTATTGCGTAATCGTAACCATATCTCTAGCGATTGAACTTCGCAAAAACACAATAAAGGTGTGCACTACCCATACGCGGTATAAGCGGGTGATACGTCATACTGTATAGTGTTAAAATGGCCCATTGTTGCGCGCTTCGTGCGATTTAGTTTCAAAGTTTCACAATGTACTCACACGAGATGGCTTCAGGAACACTTCTTTTTTTTGAGCAATCTCTCAATGCCCTTTTAATTGTGTGTCAAGGGTAACGTTGGAAAGGTATAAGAAAAATATCAACCATTTTTACAAGCTATAGGATATGTCTAACTTAGTTTCCCATTTATCTATAAATGTATAGGTGTGGCTCCTTCTAAACCTGTCTAAACAACAGTATTTTCATTTTTATTTTCCGTCAAATCTTTTGAAAAGGTTTTCGAATTTCGACATACCTCTCTGTACTCGCGAAAACCGATGAACCAATCAAAATTGTTTTTTTCACCACTAAAAATATGCAAATTGTAAGATTTCCATCATGGATAAACATGATGGACTCATATTGATGAGGTGAAACTCCAGCTCTATCCAAATGCGTTGCAGGTTTGATTGGACACGCTATATTGCATTGATAAAAAATGGAATATTCAGAACTGAATTTCAAAATTAAAACATTGTATTTCTTCCTCTCTTTTTTATCTTTCGCATTTTAATATAAATGTACAATTTTCACCATTCGCATTTATTACCATAACCATTCTATCATAACAAGCTATAACACACATCAATGTATGCGATTACTAATGGAAATACAATTAATGAGCGCACGTGTATTATATGTATCGATAGATGTTATACATTTACAGAGTGTCCCAAAAGTTTCGAAACCTTTTCAAAACTGTATTATCCCCGTTTAAATAATTCGCAGGATAAAATATTTGGATAGAAAAGATTTGTAGTAGTATTTTGGTACCGAACTTACAGTAACAACTATCTGTTTTGCCAAAATACAGACGACAGTTTCACGAACTGTAAAACGGCAATTTCATATAAACATGATAAAAGCGTTGTACAGTGAGCTGAATAAAGTCAAGGATGCGACAAACGGAAGGAGGTAGGGAAGAGAAAAAAAAACGTTCTCTGTAATGATTCTTTTTAATTTCAGATTTAATTATTATAATTACATTATTAAACATTAGATTGAACATTATTAATGTTAATCAATTTTGGAACAAATCTTCATGAATGTGATTGCAGTGACTTTTACAGTGCGTCCAGCAAATCGACAAATGTTATGGTATTGTGAGTTATGTGGCTAAACCTTTCAGCGTGTGTTTCATATTTAGGGGCCTCAAAAAGGATTCATGTTTGGTACCGAAATGATTCTACACGTGTATTCAATCCATATATATATTTTCAATTTGGCACTGCTACTTATTTTTAAGAGAGATACAAATCTTTGAAATGGTTGAAAAATGAAAAGTGAACCGACAATGACTTTACCAGAAAGTCCATTTTTGATCATTTCCCCAAAAACAACGCGAAAGAAAAGGGCATTCAATAACCAAATTACCAACGGTCCAATCTTAACCGACACAGTGCCAATCAAAACAGACGATGACGATATAAACCACAGTGCCAATCTCAACCGACAGTACCAAGTCTCAACCGATACGAGTGCTGCAAACACTTGCAAACTCCCAAGGCAATTGTCATAACAAGACGATGCAAACAAAAAAATTATAAAACTGTGTTGAAGTCAAAGGGTGTGTGTGGGGTGGGGGGGGGGGGGGGGGGGGGGGTTGGAGATCGCAGTGACAAAATGGGGTGGGGCTTGAGCTGACTGTGGGTGGGGCGGCACAGGAATACCCCACCCATGCTCCCCTAGGGCTGCCATTCAGAGAGAGGCATGTTTTTCTGGAATGGGAATCAATTCCGATCATGTTTCGTACGAAAAAACAGGTAAATGGTGTATTTTCCATAAATACTAACGAAAACGGTTATTGATTGATATATTGTATCAATGTCTCGGTGTATATAAGTAGATCCTTTCGAAATTGTCGGTGTATCTGATCGTTAAATCCCTCGAAGTATTGGCGTATCGGATCGAAAAATTAAAGTGAAACGACAAAGTCATTTTTTTAAAGTTGCCACCCAGTCAAAATTATGAGAGCGGGGGGGGGGGGGGGGGGGGGGGGGTCATGTTTTCCCCAAAACCGCGCGAAAAAACCGGGCATTCAATAACAATTTTACCAACAGTATAAACCGACAGTTCTACGTTTCAAACGACACGACTAGTCTAATGTGGGGTGGGTTGGAAGGGGAGGGGAGGGGTGATCTCATTGTCGGTTAACTTTTCATTTTTCAACCATTTCAAAGATTTGTATCGTCTCTTAAAAATAAGTCGCAGTGCCAAATTGAGAAGAAAAACAAAATATATGGATTGAAAACACGTGTAGAATAATTTCGGTACCAAACATGAATCCTTTTTGAGGCCCCTAAATATAAAACACACGCTGAAAGGTTTAGCCACAATACCATAACATTTGTCGATTTGCTGGACGCACTGTAAAAGTCACTGCAATCACATTCATGTAGATTTGTACCAAAATCAATTAACATTAATAATGTTCAATTTAATGTTTAATAATGTAATAATAATTATTGTTGTCAAATAAGATGGTAGTTTGCTTAGATTTAAGCTTTTATAAGCTGGTACAAATTATTGTTGTCAAACAAGATCTTACTTTGTTTAGATTTGTATAAGCTTTTATATGAGCGTGTTTCTACTGGATAACATACAGTTAATTACCCGTGAGTTTGCTCAGTAGAAACAGCCAGATACCATTAAGAATCGGTATTTGTTGTAACCCAAAAAACCTTCACAAACAAGGTTTAGTACCGGTAACAAACGGCAAGTTTCCCAGTTAAAAACTTACCGGTAAATTTTACCGTTTAATCTTACCGTTTAATCTTACCGTTAACTTTGCAGTGCCCAGTAGAAACACGCTTTATGATGGTACAAATTATTGTCGTCAAATAATCTGGTATTTTGTATAGATTTGTACCAGTGCACAGTCAGTTTCCGTAAATTTGGTTGAAGTGCTGTTTGGCATAATATTGAATTTAAAAATAAATAATTAAATCCCAATTTTTGTATAGCGCTTTTTCAAGATATTCTCAATGCGCGTAGAGTCACCACTCTCCGATGGGAGTAGCCCGCAGGTTGGAACAGCTTGATAGTCGGCAAACATGGAGTCGGGGATATGCCGCTAAATAGAACAACTTTGTTTAGCCATTTGAACAGGTATTTTGCTTGTATGGTTGATAATACTACGTGTTGGCTGGAGGGGAATAGGCGAGGGCGTATTATTACATCTAGGTTTTCCATAGCGGGGGAGGGGGGGGGGGGGGGGGGCGAAAAATGTGAAACGACAAAGTCTTTTTTTTTTAAGTTGCCACCCAGTCAAAATTATGAGAGCGGGGGTGGGGGGTCATGTTTTTCCCAAAACCGCGCGAAATAAACCGGGCATCCATAACAATTTTACCAACAGTATAGACCGACAGTTCTACGTTTCAACCGACACGACTAGTCTAATGTGGGGTGGGGTGGAAGGGGAGGGGGAGGGGGGGGGGGGGTGATCTCATTGTCGGTTCACTTTTCATTTTTCAACCATTTCAAAGATTTGTATCTCTCTTAAAAATAAGTCGCAGTGCCAAATTGAAAATATATATATGGATTGAAAACACGTGTAGAATCATTTCGGTACCAAACATGAATCCTTTTTGAGGCCCCTAAATATGAAACACACGCTGAAAGGTTTAGCCACATAACTCACAATACCATAACATTTGTCGATTTGCTGGACGCACTGTAAAAGTCACTGCAATCACATTCATGTAGATTTGTTCCAAAATAAATTAACATTAGGGGCCATATCCAAACTCTCAGTGATTTTAAAGCATTTTTCTACCGATTTTACCCCGGGATTCCAACGAAATGCACTGTTATTTCGTTCTATTTCGTTGGAATACCGTGGTAAAATCGGTAGAAAAATGCTTTAAAATCACTGAGAGTTTGGATATGGCCCCTTAATAATGTTCAATTTAATGTTTAATAATGTAATAATAATTCAATCTGAAATTTAAAAAAATCATTACAGAGAACGTTTTTTCTCTTCCCTACCTCCTTCCGCTTGTCGCATCCTTGACTTTATTCAGCTCATTGTACTACGCTTTTATCATGTTTATATGAAATTGCCTTTCACAGTTCGTGAAACTGTCGTCTGTATTTTGGCAAAACAGATAGTTGTTACTGTAAGTTTGGTACCAAAATACTACTACTACTACTGCGTTTCTGGCATTATATCTACTTTCAAGAGATCTTTTTAGGCCTGGTAGTATCGTAGGCGTTGAGGGGGTTCACTCTAAGGGATCGTCCATTATATTCGCCGTTTTATGTTACGTACAAATCGTATGTAAAGGCCTTGTCACACTGTTGCGTAATAGAGCTAACGTGTGCCCGACGTTTTGAAATGTGGGTGTACGTTCGTGTAAGTTGCCATTGGTTCGTGACATATTTGGCATACGTTGTATTCGCTAGCGGTTCGCTAGGGGTTCGCAGAGGTAGACCTACGCTGATATTTACGATTTGTTTGAAGCATGTTCGAAATGTGAGCGTGACAACGAAGTGAACAATACGCTATGTAAACATTGAGCATTCGCCGCGTGAACGTTTGGCACGCTCTGTTTAGGTTACTTATTCGTCAGCTGTTCGGCGTTAAGAAGCCTACACCAAACGTGCGAAACGATCACACGACGAATGCTCAACGTAAACATTTGTATAAAGTTTCAAGACTTCAGATATACAGGGTGTCTCAAAAAAAATTACAACGCACTTTCAGAGGATCGTAACTTTCTGAATATGTGTCATAATGGAACAATTCAAATGACAAATTAAAGGCAAAGAAGTTGGCTATAATTTAAAGAAAACCGGTTTCGATTCGGTTCAGTGATTACGGAGAAATGAGCAAGTATGTAACATTATTCAGGGAACACTCCCATCCAAGTTTGCTCATATTGAGTGATTCAGACAGCATAGACAAGAAATCAATCAATACTTCTCTCTCAAATATAACATTCATTAACATGTTTTTTCTTGTTCTAGTTTCTTTTTAAAACCAAATAATATGCCGGATAAGAACAATGTTTAAATAAAAATGATCATAAAAGTTGCCAAGGTTATTTTCATCATATTTTAAACTTGATATCAGTTGAAATTAACCATCGTTAATTTGCACGATAACTTTAATATCTTTATTACGATTGAAAAAATAATGATAGTAAATCTGAACATTGCCGTTATTAACCAAGTTCAAGATAACTAATAAGATTGCCCGCAGAAATTATCAAGCTTTTTTGTGTTTACATTGGCAATGAAAATGACTGCTGAAATCATATTAATATCGGCAATTGTGCGCATGATAGTCAAATTATTCATATCGCAATTGAAAACAAAACTAACGTTTGTTTATATTGAAAGAATATGGTTACCTCTCTGTTTACAATGAGATAAGTTGTTTTTGTTTTCTAATTATTATTGGTGTTATAATTAATTAATCAGTACTCTAGTCTTAGAACACGAAGAATATTATTCAACAGTGCTGGCCAATTGAAAAGTTAATGCGTACATAACCATCCACGCCAGTGAACAGTGAAAATCTGTAAATTAGTCAAATGGATGGGAGTGTTTCGTGACTACTCTTACATAATCGCACATTTTTCCATAACTACAGAGCCGAACTAAACGCGGATTTCTTTCATTCATAGACAACTAATTTGACTTTACTTTGACGTTTGAATTGTTGAATTCAGATACTTATGTAGGAAGAAACGATCACCTAAAGGTGCGTTGTAATTTGCTTTTGAGACACCCTGCATAATGTTTTTTTTTTCAAATGCTCAACAGAATGTTATTAATATTGATGTCTATTATAAATATTGATGTAGCCCTACTTTACTTGTTTTTTTCTGTGCAAAACTATCAGAAGGATGAGGACAATTTTACTTGTTGCTATTCAATTGTTGGAAAGTGCACAAAACTACGTGTCTAATGCTTGCTTTCGTAGTGGTTTTCATGAATTGGCCCGTATTTGCAGTGTGTAAAATAAAAAAGGAAGTAAGGTTTATATTACTTCGTTTTTGTACATTTCGGAAGGAATTTATGCTATTGTTTTTAACGTGCGGGTATATCTCTAAAAATTGTATTTTGTTTTGATGAACGTGTCCCCATACTTCTTTTTGTTGTGGTGGAGTAGTATCGGTGATTAGTTGTTTCGGTTATGGTCACAGGTAAATTGGTATATCAAATAAGGTGGAGCCGTTTCAAAAAATCCTTAAAATCGTGATACGTGTCTCTATTTTAAATAGAAGTTGTCAAAAAAACATAACATTTTTGGTATCATATTAAAGACAATTCATCCAGCTACCGAATAAAAAAGGATTAAAGCCACATGTTTAGCAACAGTGAAGTTATCAATCTAAACGTCGAGTGAGTCAAGGGTGGAGCCGGTGGGTGAGGCGCCGGTGGGTGAGGCGCCCATAGGTTTCTACACAAAATAGCGGAAAACTAGAACTTTTGAAATTGATGCCATTTTAAAAGTATACATAGGAAAGTTTTCAAACTTCTCATATGTGTTATTAATATGTGCCTGCTACTAGGAATAATAATATTGAATTGTTATCTAGGCATTCTCTACTAGAATATGATGTTCAATTCAGGGAGTGTTTTAACGTAAAAAAATACACAGTTTTATTCATTTTATTGATTAAACAATGGCCAAATCGCGGTCTCTCTATTTCATTTGTGTGACTCTTCAGTCCTTTTCTACCCTGGGTAGTAAAACATTTAACTAAAAAAAACAGAAGTGTTTCTTCACAGAATTGTTCATAGATTTATGAAAAATTTGCTATTTAGACCTATTTTGGACCACCCTGTATTCAAAATAAAAGGAACTTTAATGATATCCATGTAGTTCATTTTGATAACCATTTTCCTTTAAATTAAATAGTCCATGCTAACTAAATGTCATAGAATATTATATACAAACCTTCATGTTATGCATTATTTCATCATACTTTTAGACACCCTGTACTTTTCCTGTGTACATTTTGGGCAGGTGATTCTTAGCAAATTTGGTAGCACCTTCTGCGGTTGTTCTGATTTTGGTGACTATCTTCAGCTAAACCCTAACTGTACAAACCATCAAAATATTTTGTGAGGAGCAAAAACGATCAAATTTGTTATGTTCCACCCTCTAAAAATGTTACACACCCTGTATAATTTGATTATTTTTTGCAAAAATGAACAACCTTGAATCATAAGCTTTCCAACAATATATAGTTTGTGGGTCATTAAGTATGTAAAACTTAAGTTTTCCCCGTTTAATCAGAATTGGTGCATTTCTCAACATTATTAGAAGTGAAACATTTTTTGGACCAGTTTGTGACTCTGACCTTATCAAAAACTTCCTTCACCAAATGTAATTTGGGGAGCTGCACTAAGAAGTGATGGTTGTCACAATCTAATTGCGGATTATTATATCAATATTATTTAATATCAGTTGCGGTAAAAGTGAAAAGTAAAATGTTATATTGTTGAAACTTGCATACACTGACAAAAAATGTGGGTGTCATTTGACACCAAAAGGGGTGTTAATATTTGGGTCCTCAGGCGAACATCCAAAGGTGATAGGAAGATACCTTTAAAATGTGCCACGACACCTATAGGGTGTCGATTTGCTCTTGACACCTGTGGATGTTCGCCTGAGGACCCATTTCTACGGGTGTCAAATGTGACGCCTTTAGGGTATCAATTTATAAGTGATCTTTGGATGTTTGCCCGAGGATCCATTGTATACAACATATGTGCATTCAATTTGTGAACAATCACTTCCCGAAGGTAGTGCCGTCTTAAACATTTGGTGAGAAAAATATGCCTATCCAATCTAACAAATGTACATCCAATGGTGTTAATGGTGAATATACATTCGAGGGTGTCATGAATGCCAACCAGGAGTGTCACATACGACCAACGGTGAGCTACGATGGCGCCTTTGGGGTGTTGTAGTTTCAGAGAAATGGCACGGAGAAAATCAAAGGTCACCCTTTGGGTGTAATGTGACACCCGAATTGGCCTTTGCATTCTCAAAATTTGTAGTTACGCCCTAAAGGGGTCGCAAGTAGTATACTGAATTTACAATTGACTATTTAGCAACTATTACACTACACTCTACCCAAGAATGTTTGGTATTGATCTACATGTATAGCCGATCATAAACCCTAAGTCTTTGAGCAGATATAGTCTCGAAAGCAGAAATTGATTGAACTCCTAAAAGACTTCCACTGTTCAAAACAACTCATTAATTACACTGTCTAGGCTATTTTTAGTTAATATGCAGGTTGTAAAATGTGAATGACTGTTTACGAGTCACGAGTTAATTTATTTTGCGTAGAACATAGCAATACAAAGACAGAGCAAACGTATACCGAAATAGCATAATGCAAGCCGTCACTGAAACAAATAACGAAGAGCTTACACATTTGGACCTATTGGAAAATGATATGGGTAAAACGTAATACAAAAGATAAGAGCAATTTGTGCTCCTATCAAGATATAATCAAGATATATCAACCGGGTGTAAGGAAACAAGCAATAATAAGGGATGCGAGATGTGACCGTAGTCTTCAATAGTAGCCCAAACGCCTGGGCCAATTTGACTTCAAGCAATATCATGTGATCTTTTCCAGGGGGCGCCCTCTATCCTTTTCGAGTTACAGAGAGATACGATTCCTAATTACTTCAAAATCATGTTTTTAGGCGGAAAATAGAGTAAAAATAAACTGTCCTGCTAGCAGAACAGTCAATTTTCACTCTAAATTCCGTTCTAAAACCTAGATTTTGAAGTAATTAGGAATCGTATCGCTCTGAAACTCAGAATAAATTTAAGATATATGATCAGAAATGTAAATCTGCAAGGAAATCTACTTTCTAAAATAAATCATGAATAGAGGCCTGGGCGACCCCTGGATACGATCACATAATATGCCTTTAAAGCAATATTGTGTGATCTTATACAAATGTTTACACATATTTTTCTCTCGCTTATTATAATGAAGTTTGACTACTAGTATCAGGAAAGACTTTTCCGGACTCATAAATCTACTTTGACTGTAGTTTCCGTTAACCAAAATCACAGAACGTTACTAAATCATAATGGAAATCTGCTTCCAATTTAAGGAATCGTTCAATATAGTTGCTTCGATTTTCATCATAGCAGTTCGTACAATGTAGGTGGGTGTTCACTTGTGTACAGTTGGGAACGTAACCATAAACACTCAAAATGGCGTTAACTCGGCCTCGGTGTAAAACCATGGAATTCTATTTACGAACCATTTTCTTCTTCTTTTCTTTCTTCAAAATCTGATTTTGAAGTAATAAGGAAACATAGTTGCACTGTAACTTATTAAATGTTTGAGTTTCATGGTTTTAAATGTAACTTGACAACACAAATTGAATTTCTAGGAAAAATCACATATCGAGGCCGTTCCATGAAGAATATCGCATAAAATGACTTTAAACGTGACAAAATCAATGCAAAACCGAAATGAATGGATTACACCGTGAACTAACGAGTTTGCCTATGTTGCAGTTTTAAAGTGTTGGTACTGTAAGAATGTTCCTATAGTTCGTGCTATAATTCAAAATAAAAACGATTGGGATTGTTACATTACACCCTGTATAATCTTGATTGTTGCAGTCTGCAGTAGGCGTGTTTCGGTAAAATGCAAATTTATTGTTTCAAGCGCAGGCGCAGGTTCATATAGTTGGCACGTAGTTTCGAATTTCTAAGCAACTGATTTGACTTTAAAGGGCATCAAAAGCTAATTAGGCTTTGTTTAAAATCCTTCATGTAACATGTTCCAATGAGTTTCCATAATCTGCGGTACACTATACTTAGGTCGTCGTACATATTACATATATAATAATAGGCATGCACGGTTCATGTAAATGCAATCATATTTGGAATTCGGCCAACTGACACCGGATACCGGACAGCGGACACTGACTACTACAAAAGGAGCCGGATTTATCGGGCTCCAGCAACCTATGACCTACATGTAGTGCTTCAGTACAAAATGTTCATTATGTTCATGTGAATAACACTTGGTATTACCTTATCCTGAAATATCTATTTAATTTTAAGCAATACATAAGTCTTATACATAAACATGCACTTAACTTACACGCTCATTAGCCAAATATTTGCATACAGTTGATTTTAAATTTGCATACTATTGACGCATGAATTTATAGCGCAATGGAGAGTAAATTCCGATTATAGAAACATGATAAAGTCCCACGTCAGCTGCATGGAGTTCTTGACGATTCATCGTTAATATTTAACACTTCACACGAGGCTATTAGTTTACCATTTCATAATTTCCCAACTTTAAAAGTCTATCTCAAGGATTACTGAACCAACCAGTACTAGTGTCTGTCTTACTAGTACTGTACTAGTACTAGTAAGACTAGTACTGTACTAGTCTGTCTTACTAGTACTAGTGTCTGTCAACCAGTACTAGTATACTTATTTCAATCAATTAATTTCTAGCACAGGGATACTTATGAGCGCCAAATCGTTTGAAGCTTTGTGTGGGTTCGAGTTTAGCTCTATAAAAACTATTGGTAGAGAAGTTACGTACAATTATCACACAATAGTTAAGGACACGGTGAATGTATGTGATAATGTACTCTCTTAATGTGAAAGAGTGAAAAACCACTCAAAAAGAGTGAAAGCTCACTCCTAAAATGAGCTGTATGAGTGACGCATCTTTTAGAGTGAAGTTCACTCTTATGAAAGAGTGACAAAATTCACTCTAAGGAAAGAGTGAACTGATCACTCCTTTAGAGTGAACTAATCACTCTTTTAGAGCTGTGAGGGCAACTCTTCAAGAAGAGTGAAAAAATCACTCTTTTGAAAGAGTGATTTTATCTCATGGTCTTAAGGGGGGACTCAAGGAAGTTTTTGATTGATTTATCGAGTGCTGTCATTTTTGAACTATTAATCAAATGTATATAAAAGTATACATTTTTTGATAGGATTTTGGTCAGAGAATCCATTTTTGGCATCAATTTTGACCAAAAATGTTGTTTTTTAGAGAAAACCACAAAAAATCACTTTTTTGACCCAAAATTTTTGTGACAAGCCAACAAAATTATTTTTGAGTAAAAAATGCCCAAAACGCTGGATTGTAATGTTAAGACACTAACTTAGGGGCGGATTTTTTATTTTTTCACCTAAACTTGTATTTTTTTGGTCAAAATTTCAAAAAATACAAGTTTAGGTGAAAAAATAAAAAATCCGCCCCTAAGTTAGTGTCTTAACATTACAATCCAGCGTTTTGGGCATTTTTTACTCAAAAATATTTTTGTTGGCTTGTCACAAAAATTTTGGGCCAAAAAAGTGATAATTGATGCCAAAAATGGATTCTCTGACCAAAATCCTATCAAAAAATGTATACTTTTATATACATTTGATTAATAGTTCAAAAATTACAGCAGTCAATAAATCAATAAAAAACTTCCTTGAGTCCCCCCTTAACCCAAGAAAAGTAAAATATATCAAGTCCTGTAACGTTAATGTGATGTACCCAAGACACAGATTCACTATGACAAAATAAACCAATATATCCATGTGAAATTCAATCCTTTGTATTTATTTCATGAGGTCTTGCCCCTTCAACAACTATATACACTTTATTCATTTAGTTGAACACATTGAGCAGCACAATAACATTTGTAGACCAAAGCATTCATGCCTGTTGAAGTGCTCCATTTCCTCAAGCACAAATTGAAGAATTAATGATTCTAATTTCAATTTCTTAACAGCACATTCTAAGATACATTAACTCTTTCCATGCGGCTGGCGGCTGCAGACGACATTCAAAAATTTCACAAAATGTTTTAAAAATGTCAACATTTATGAATGTCATTACCATATTTGGAATTACCATGAGAAATGCATTTAAAAAAGTACAAACATGCCTAGTATTGGTTCAGTAATCCTTGAAATAGACCTTGGAAATTTGGGAAAGGATTCTGAAAAATCTGTTTTGTATGGTAAAACCAATAGCCGCGTGGAAAGTGTTAACTTCATGAAATACATCACATTCTTAAAATATCAAAGAAAATCCAACATTTTCAGGCAAATCAGCCAACTGCTAAAAAGATATTGATGTGAAATTTCTCAATATGGCTACAAAAGGTCAAAATCTTGTAAATGTGTTGCAGGGGCCACAGTGCAGGAGCATGTGATATACGGAAACAGTGTGTACTTTCAGTAAATTCACATCTTCGCAATGATAAGGGCTGTACCCATATTCACTTTTTGGGTGTAGTAGCTGGCAGTGGATAATTGGCATACACCCCATACATGCAGCTTTTACGCATGCATCACGTGTTGCCGCTTTTGCGTGCACATATAGAAACTAGGCCAGCACTTTAGTACAATGCCGATTGGTGTTCCAGTCATCCAATTACGCACAGTCTATACTGCCATACCAATCCAGGTTAACAATGAAATCATGGTTTTGATCTAATTTACTGTTAAGGCCAAACAAAAAAAGGTTGTCTCAAAGCTTGCGAAGGCTTCATAATCGGACGGCGCGCGGGTTTTTTTAAAAACATTTTTATTTCTGTGTCAGTCATCACACTTAATAATATTTGCAACCGTTGACACTTTCTGATATTGGTTTTTTGTATTCAAAATGAAATATTGTGATGTAGTTGTGAGGTGGAAGGACAATAAAGATAATAAAATGACAGTAAAACAATGTTAGTGTTTTTTATGTATCCTTTGTTGTTACTTTTAGTGAAAAAATCCACACAAAAATTGTAGGTAAAATAAAATAAAATTATACGATTTCCTACATTTCAGACGCGGTATTTTCGGCATTTCAAAACCAATGCGCGCGCAAGCTTTGAGACAAACCTTTTTTGGTTGTTGGCCTAGACAATCATTTTTCCATTTATTTCAAGCCATCTCCATCATCATTGGGTTTATTTTGTAAAAAGAAACAACTTTTACTTCAGTTAGTCAACTGCCCATTTTCGCACTCAATTCTGTGGTAATGAATATGGAATGCCCAAGTATTTTAAAATAAATAAGATTCGGGGTAAAAAAAAACCTGTTGTACTTAGGCTGCTTGCCCTAAAGTGAAAAAACAAGAAGGAAATTTGATGACGAATCCAAAATGCACTTAATTTCTCTGCAGCTTCTAACTCAAAGGCGATACAAGTAAAATATGAGCATGGTAACAAGCATTTGACATTGTTCTTAGCATACTCTGATGATGTTGTAAAAAATTCACCTCAAAATTAGGTTAAAGTTGAATAGTCTTACTTGAAAATCATAGTTCCTTCTGGAATACATCAAATTCTTTGAAATATCAATTCTTGAAATGCAACAAATTATTGAAATACAATTCAATTCAATTTTAATTTAATTTAATTTAACAGCAAATTTCAGACAGCATATACAAAATTCCAGTAAGGGTATGGTATAAAGATTGTGCTTGATTTGAATGAGTGGCCAGGAACAAATGAATGACTCTACCTGAAGAAAAAAAAAGCACAACCTTAGAAGTTTTGGGAAACGTATATTTTGGGCCCAGGAATGCATGCATTGGACAATACTGGTATATTTTTGTGTTCCAGTCTTGATATAAAATTGGACCAGGTTAGCACGCTCTCAGCTACACAGCCAGATTATTCACCTAGGTGTTCACCATATAGTTAGTACTCCATGTGTACTCCCAGTGCGACTGCAGAGTACCCACTATCTACACACCTACACCAAATCTACTGCTTAGCTACTCCAAAGTACACACCCTACTAGGCACACAGGAGATGATGTCCTTCAAAGTACACACTCAGTGGTATACTCAGTGAGTCAACTTTGTATTGGTACACAGTAGGTGGAGGTACTCCATGTGTACTTTCTTCATTTGCATAGAGTACCTACAGATTACCTACTACATGGTGGCCATATGTGGTGGGTACAATGAAGTACCTATTATATCATTATGCATAGAGTTTTGGCCCCCTCTTAGGGACACACCAGGTGAGGAATCTGGCTGTGTACGTAAATATGCCATAACTTGTCAATACTGGTACATGACAAATGCTCCAGTATTTACCAATACTGGAATAGTCCTGTATTTGGGACTCAAAGTATAGATGAGTTGACATGTGACGTCATGCCCGGCAGTTTGGTCGGCAATGGTCATTGTTCCTTGCCCGGCAGTATGCGCGCGCATCATGTTTTGGTAAGGACCTGTGCTTTCAAAATTCGCACCAATTCAATAGAGGGCTATTGAAACGCACTATGGTAATTTTGCTGTCCGCTCA
Organism: Ophiura sarsii; assembly: GCA_035610835.1. NCBI lineage: Eukaryota > Metazoa > Echinodermata > Ophiuroidea > Amphilepidida > Ophiuridae > Ophiura > Ophiura sarsii. The sequence continues at coordinate 18,797,243 of CM069449.1, forward strand.
TGCATAACGATGGACCATCTCCTTTCCTCTGTTTATAAACACTGATGTCAACTCATCTATACTTTTTCATAAATGGTGTTAACTGTTTTTTTTAATTTATCTTATTTATGAAGGTAACAATAAAAAAATTTGCCTAATAACAGGATTTCTTTACAGAAGCCTAACAAAATTATATGAAGGTAACAATCATTTATACATTTGTATTGTTCAATTGCTCAAAATCTAACTCATCAGTAGTGTGTCAGGGATGAAATGTAGTCTCAATCACATCATGGCTACAATTATTTCTGACCACATATCAGTCCAAGATACTACTCAGAAGAGATCGCCATCATCTGCGAGTACTTATCCCTGACAATGGGCTTAACGTCGGATGACTTAATGATTCCGTACACAATGGCATCACAAAAGTTGTAAAAGGTTTCTAACGCATGAGGATAACTCACGTTGAAGACAAAGAACGCCTTATACAACTTGTCAAAGGATGCCAAGGAATCCTTTCCTACCGGGATGGTCATGTTGTCAACGATGATAAAATGTTCCACTGGATTACCTCCATTGCATAAAGCAAGTAAATATGGCTGTGAGTAAATTGGTTCCTTCTTCTGTGCAAACAGCTCAACATCTGTTCCAACCTGCAAGTCAAAATTAATAGAAGGTGCATCATTAACCTAACTATATAACAAGTTAACCATATTACGGAGTATGGTGAATTCTTATGCAGAGGGTGTGGTTTAGTGTTTTAACACGCAATCTGATTGGTTCTTGCTTTGTCTCTGCCCATCTTTTATCCGACAATAGATGGATATAGCAACAGTGGCCGGACGCGTCTATAGCAACAGTGGCCGCGTATCATAGCGAATTGTAGTGCGTACTACGCAAACGCGCTAGTTTTACGCGCAACTGAACTGGTAAACAAGTTTAGTTCATTTAACAAGGGGTGTTTTCCTTGTTTTAAGTTGATTTTTTGGCTAAATAATAGTTTTAAGTATGACACTGATAAGATAACTGAATAAGAATGAGAATAAAGATAATGAATGTTTGTTTTTACCATCTGGTCACATTTAATATAATGGTCTGTCAAAAATGGTGGAGCTGTTACATGTAACAAGTTATTTTCATTTTTCAAGTAAAATATTTTAAGGAAGAACCAAACATATTATAAACAATTTGGTATCTCTTTAAAGCCAATTTTGTCCTCTTTCTACTGCAAAAAGTCCCAGGTCATTTGAGTGAAAAATAATGAAGCTATGCTTTACAACGTTCAAGTCAGGGTGGAGCCGGAGGCGGAGGCGGTGGAGCCCCATAGACTTGCACATAAAAAACTGAAAATATGCCAAACTTTAAAACTGCATAATTTGAAAATTATAAGTCCTATAGGCCTCAAATTGCACAGTTATTGCAATGATTAACATATTTAACTAATCAGTATATAAACTGTAGTCAAATGTAATACTAATTAGTTCTTTAATTAAGTGCTAATTAAGACATTTTTCCTGTACGTTACTGTAGAAGAGTGCACACATGCTCAGAAATTTTCCAAATGACATATCTCTTGAAGGAGTTAAAATACTTAGGTTAAAACCACACCCACTGCATAAGAATTTATCGTAGTGGATACCGGCGCACTACTCAAAATCTTCTATGACACGGTAGAAGATGGTAAAAACAAACATTCATATCTTTTATTCTCTAACTGGAAATTTGCTTGGGAACATTGTTACTAATAGGAGGTATTTAATTCCACAATAGCACTTCTGTGCATGATCTCTTACTCCTCATATCTGAACCCGTCATATTGTCACCATGATTCAGAGGTGAATTAGTTCAAAGAATCCAGTGAATTGGGACGTGAGTTCCTTTTGGATTCGGTATGCAACTCATTTTACTTGGTTAATTCCTATTCCTAAATTCCTTACAGGCCATACTATGAGTGCACCAAGGAATTTAAAAGGGGGGGGGTAGGTACTTTAAAGCTTAGTATGGGCGTGGTGGCCATTTTGATGGTCACGTATGGGGGTGAGTTAATGTACCTCCGGATTAGGCGTAGTCATTCGGCGCAATCTGCGCAAATTATCATTGTCTCGTATTTACTGTGCGATAACCTAATTGTGCGTGTGATGTAAGTACACGTGTAAGGGGCAACACACGCAGACTGAAAGTGTTTGGCGGGCTTGGTAATGAAAAAATCTGGAGATACAATAACTCAATTACTCGGCCTCTATAGGTGATGGCTGCCACGGCCGATTCCCCCTTTTAAATTCCTTGGAGTGCACCAACCTGGGAGTGTGTAATACTTGAGTTTTAGGCTTGCTGTAACACACTGTTGTTACTTACTTGGGTAATTGGTTAAAGGACAAGTTAACATTGATAAGCTTGTGAAAAGTATTGTTTGATAACTTTACAGCAAGGCATAAGTCTACACACATTGTACACTATGAGGGTATACACATTCAATTTACGATCACTGTGATATGACCAGTATTAAACTTACCACACTCCGCTGGACAAGAAATGTTACTGCATCAGCTTTGTTAGGTCCTTTTGTGCCCTTCTTTTTTGTTGGTGGCAACAGTCTTGCCAACAATTCCAAGACGTCCAAGTCACCTGGAAACATCCAGAATACATTATTTATAGGTTAATAACTGCATATTTACTTTTGCGAGTGAAATGGGACAAATCAAATGCACATTCGCTGAGATTTTGATGCGTCTAATGCACGATCGAGGCCTGAAGGGGCCAAGTGCGTTGGACAAGCACATTCACCATAGAAAGGATCAAATGCACATTCACCATAGAAAGGATTTAAATCCTAGTTTCATGTGTTTTAACGGTCTTATATTTTGCAATTTTGTAAGTTAAACCTATTTTTAGGACATTTGAACATATTCATTGCATGACGTAAGTAAAGTTATAATTTGTGACATCCAAAATGCTGCAAGAGATTTTTTCAGCTTCTAATTCATACTAGAAACACTTCAACCAGCCAGCTTTTCAATACACCTACGATAATACTATTACAAACATTTTCGCAATATATTTGTGTGCTTTTGCAGTTACGGCAAGCTTTTGAGAAATTAACAATGACACAAACATGTTTGTCAATAATGTGGATCTATATAATAAATAATTAAATCTGATGATTCAAAAAGTCTGAAATTGTCTTCAAATATCGAAAATCTGATCCAGCAAACATTTCCACTTTTACCGTAGGGGAAAGGTTGCGCTGTCCTGTTACAAAGTATAAAGTTTGAATTGAGTGTATGAATTACTATTATTGTTTCTCCTTGAGTGCTTCCTTTTTGCAGGGTGTACCATTTCACTTGATCTTCAATTGTGCTGTCATTGCGTAAATTGCTATTATAAAATGACCACTTCATCTATTTTGTGCTGTTATGGTATGGTGTAAAGTGTGCAAGTACTTGCATTGGTAATGGTAAATTGGAACAATTTTTAAAAGACCCACTTGAAACTGACTAAAGGTATACTAGAGGTCAATGCTCTGTAAACAAGGCAGTTGGCTCAAAGTCCCCTAACATGTATTTTTATTGGCAAAATAGTGGTATTTCTTCTTGAAATGTTACCAAAAAAGAAAGTACCAATACATACCCAATGTAGCATAAAATGAGTCTTAAAATCTGAACCATTTTCATACACCTGTCTATTTTTGCAAGAGCACATACAACTGAGCCATATATACTGTACCATGAAAAGTTCCTGGATACACCTGTGTCCCTCATGTGGCATAATGATTAAAGAATATGTATACTTATTAAATATAGCATTGATACTTACTCATAACATCATCTTCTTTCTCTTCTGTCTCTACCAACACACCGACTCTCTTTGCAACCCCAATTATTTGGGGCCAGTACTGATGTCTCCACTTCACAAATAGATTAGAGCCTTGATCTTTGTGTAATCCTTCAAACTCCAAATTAATCTGCAAAGAGTGACAATATTAATAATTAATTCTTACCTTACACAATGTTCTGAAATACTACTTGGCATTGTACAACACCCTCTGATGCTTATTAGCAACTGGAGTCCCAAGGCACCAGGTCACAACTGAGATGATGGTTATAATCTGATTAATCATGTTCATTTGTGTTTATTCAAAATTATTTTTTTCCACGATCCGGGACATTCCGAGAACCGCTCCCCCCAAAAAAAAAATCAAGGGGGAGGGAGCGGTTCTCATGCATCGCGGTCATTCTTCTGTGCACAGTCATCGGAAGTGAGCCCTCTATAGTTAAAATACAGGAAATTGTTGTCGAAGTAGACTACCCCTTGAGGGACAATTCCGAAGGACCAAAACAAATACCTCCAATTGAAACAATAACCGAAAAAAAAGCTGATGCAAGGTAATTAACCTCATTCATTACCGTTTTTAATCTACAATAAACTTATAACAGCTTTTTTCCCCAAGTATATTGCCACAAAGCATACAAAAAGTATAGGTAAATCAGCAGTAGGCCTACTATTTCTCCTCATGAATAAATCGTAAAATCTTCAGGTGATTGTCCTGTAAACTGTGTATTTTGCATGTAAATCTATGGAGATCTGGATTATACATACCATATTGTCTCTAATAAACGTCCCCAGGGGATTGACATTTTTGGAAAGGGGGCATTTATTACAAGTCAATTTTAGTGGGGGGTTTTGGCGAAAAATAGTGTTTTTTGGTATGAAAGTGGTATAGTATGATATGTAGTTAGGTTTATTCTGTAAAAGTTTAGAGAGGGAGCCTTCCTAATAAATTAAATGCCATATACTCCTGTGCTGTAGAAACAAAGATGCTTCATCTGCTATCTACTGCTGATTTTCAGGTATGTCAAAACCAACATGGCCTAGGCAGGAGGTAAAATTTGAGTTATGCATTTTAACATTGCACGTACCTTACCAGTTCAGAATAAGTGTCTGATCAAGTACTGGACATTGCATCTCAGTTTACGCTGTGAGCCATTGCTAAATTATCAACTTACCAGTTCCGGCATGTCCCTGAAACGCGGGTAACTTGCCAGCGTGTCAGTTATTGTTGGATTTTCTGTTTCAATTGTATGTCTCCGATACAGGAATGTGTCCTTCATATAGTCCCTGATCTTGCTGGAGTTGTCTCTTGTGGGAGGATGATAGCGTATCCATTCGATCTATAATATATCAGATGGAAGCAAAATAAAAATAGTAACTGTTTTTCACCAAAATATGCTTATCAGAGCTTGTTGCAAGTTCATATGCTTGTCTTTTCAAATATTTGAGACCCGATTCCACAAAATGAGAGCCAAGTCGCACAAAAACTATGCCCACATTCACATGGTTGTACAGATCATGAGCTTTAAATAATACGTTACGTTGCATTATATAGATGTTTACTTATTTTAGGCCAAAAGTAAACAATTGTCATTGTTTTTGTTGATTCTTGACATGTTCAGTGAGTCATACCTTCTTACATTCCTTGGCATCTTATCGCTCATTTTGAGAACAAGTCTAATTTTTAAAGTCTGCTCTTGGTTTAAAAGAAGTTGTACATTAAAAGCAAAAGCGTGTTAACCGACCAGGTGCCATTTACATGTGTAAGCGCAGCTGCTCCATGCCCTGGTTAGAGTTAGGGTTTTAAATGATTTGAATGACAATTCCTTAAAATATGTTGATGAAAAACAAATACAGGGAAAACAAGACAGTTCTCAAACCACTATCTGTCTGGCCTGCTTTTGTGATCAACACCTTTTGCAATCAGTAGGGGCCCTATATCCTGGTTTAAACTATCAAGGTGACCATACATCATTTAAGTTTCAAGGCAATAAGAATTCAACTTCACAATTTTACTCATTTTAGAACTTGACTTCATAACCCTTGACCTTGGTGCTTGATCATAGACATTAACATCATACAAGGGTTAATTAATTTGTGTTCTAAGTTTCATGGCATTTGAAGTGTGTTATAATGGATGATCATTGTTGCATAGTTGCACATACTTTTTCAAGAGTGTCTGCTGTAGGGGTAGCAGCTGGTGATTCAGTTGGTGGTACTGTACTTGGTTTCTTGCTCGCTACTCTGCCATTTCCATAAGTACTCAAAGCTGACCTTTTCAGGCTGTTTCTCACAGTCTTCAGCCTATACTCTATGAAACCATCTCCCTTGTGATAGAATCCCTCCTGTAAGAATTTGTGGAAAAATGGAAACTCCTGTGATCAACCAGAATTAACAAAGGAAAATTCAATTGAACGTTTCTTACTACCAATGCCTTATACCAGGTGTATTCTTCTGCCAGGCAAACATTTCAACAATCCCCAATGTAACACTAGTCCCCATTTTTTTTTATCAGAGCTTGTCCCCTCTCCCGCTCGTCACCCCAAAATTTAAAAATAGTAATACATTTTTTGTATAAAATTTGACTACCCCTACACCAGAAAACTATTATTTCATGCTTAAAACACCAACAATTGTCAAATTTTATATTTGGCGGCAGTTTCTGCTTCATCAGATTTTTTCTCACAAGCCCCCCCCCCCCCTCCAGATTTGTCACCATCGTAACACTGCCTGCTGCCATCAAAAATCTAGTGAAAAAAACCCAAATTTTTATACTTTATTCATATCAGTGAATAATCTTTTATTAATGAATCTTGTATCATTCTGAGAGTCACAAGATATAGACATAAAAATAGGTACATTATGTTAAAACTTGTACTCACAAAATATTTACTGTGATAATTGCTACCTATTTTTAGTTTATGCAATTTACAATTTATCTAATAACTTGCTATTAAGTGTTGTTGGAAATATAGTGGGATTTTACATGAAAAAATGGCAAAATCACATATTTGTTTTCTTTGGCTCTTGACTTAGCATAGCTGGGCCTAAATATACTTAATTAGCCAATACTTTGATGCAAAACACTTTTCTGACGTAAATATGAGTGCGGTGTGTTTGTTTTAACTGACCGATCCTATACGCAACTCAAAATTGACTCGCGTTGCATATTGGGGACAAAATAAGGAATTTTACTTGAAAAATGAGCGAAAACACACATTTTTTGTTTAAAAAATGCTCAAATAGCTGATATTTCCATACCGAACGCTTTTTTATATAAAATATGGGTGCGGTTTGTTCTTCTAAACTGACCAAACTTATAACAACTCAAAATCACTTTGCGATGCATATCGGGGGGAAATATTTTACATGAAAAATGTTCATCCTGATTTTGCCCCTTTTCTTCCCGATTTTCTGCCCAATTTTGCCTGACGGGGGCCACTCTGCCGTTCAATAATTCAGTCATGTTTTGCCGTCCCGGTGTTGTCACTCAACATTGACTAGGTGTACGCATGATCGTTCTAAAAATCGCGGAAAAGGGGTATTTTTCCAAGCTTGTCCGCGGACATTTGATGTCCGCGAAATTTTTAAAAGGGGGTGTTTTTAAGGAATGCTAGACACTTCGCCTCCAATGAATTCCGCCTCCCGAAAATGTTGCCTCCTGCAAATATTGCCTCCCGTAAATTTTGCCTGCCGTGAATTACGCCTACGTACAACTTCGCCTCCCTATTTATTCCGCGTGCTTGGCTGAACATTGATAGCAGCGTCGGCGCGGTCGGGCCTCTGCGATTTAAAAAAAATGGGTATATTTCAAGTGCCCACGGCAATGTTAGCACCGTAAAATTCTATCTTTTCACCATTTTTAGAATGCTGAAAAAACAATTTTGTTATAGGCCTAGGGCCTAATGACAGTAATGTCCTTGTTTTTTTGCATGAAATAGGGGTATAATTGTAAAAAAGTGTCCTTGAAATGGTAAAAATAGGGGTATTTTAAAACAACAAATTGTCCTTGTATTTCTGTGAAATAGGGGGTAAAATTGCCTAAATATGTCCTTGAAATCCTGCGAAATAGGGGTCATTTTAAATTTCTAGAACGATCATGCATTGCGCCTTGGTATACAGGGTGACAACACCGGGTTTGCCGTTCACAATACATACATGCATATGCAGACGGCCAGCTCAGTGTGACAGCGACAGACTGTGTGGTAACGTGGTAAAGCTTAAATATGTGCATGTGTGTACACGTTAATCGTGGCCTTACATACTCCTCAATATCATTTGGTCGTTTAACAGGCAGGCTGCTCTGTTTTAGAGTAGGCCTATGTGAGCGTCATACTGCTAGAATCGGCAGTAATCCATGTAAGCCGTGAATGTCATTATGTAAATCCCCCGATCGGCGGAATTTGCAATCCCGGTTTGCGATATAAGAAGGCTTTTATTACAATTGGATTTCTGCCCATTTTAATACGTTTTTACATAGAAAGAATCCCCTCAAATTGAAGGTAAGAAAACATAGAACATTAATACATGCTTTAAATATCTGTAACCAATGCAGTAAAACCGTTACAGATGCGCAACGAAACCGCTGACATGACGATGACCGCCGCCGCCGAAGACACGCTATCTAGCCATGCTCATTGCCCTGTACAAAATCAACACTCACGCAGTAAAAATGTCAAGGGCATGAATGTATCGTGCTAGGCGCAGACTATCACAGTATAAGTTTCGGGATAAGTTACCCAGTAATAAAACTAATAGTATCATAGTAAGTCACATTTTACGCTTCTCCAGCCTTGGTCTGTAAATGCTATGAATTATGACCTACACATACAATGTACTCACCATGAAATATTTCGATTATTTCTTCATTAAATCCGGTATTTTCAAGCCACTCGCTTACACTCATCTGCATTTCGTCTGACATCTTGTTAACAGCGCGAAAATTATCGGCCGATTTTCGGCGTTCCTGATTGGCTAATAGTGCACTCTGAAAAAGAGTGAGATTTTGAGCCACTCGACAAGCGAGTGAGCACACTCAAAACCGCGAGTGAAATATGTGAACTGTTTTTCACTCTTTTAGAGCTAAAATCCACTCGATTAGAGTTAACTCAAAATCACTCCGAAATTCAGAGTGGTTTTTCACTCTTTGACATTAAGAGAGTAAACTGTTGGGGTTAACCCCGACAGTTTATTTTCACTCTTTATTCATTTTAAAACCATAATTTTGAGGTAATTGAGAATGGTATCGCTTTGTAACTCAGAACATATTTATGATTTATGATCAGAAATAAAAGTCTGAAAGAAAACTTGCTTCCCCCAAAAATGAGGATCGAGGGCGTCCCTTTAAAAAGATCGCATAATATACCTTTTCCTTTCACGGCTTTACTCTCACGTCTACCATAGGAAGCGGTGAGGAAGGCACGCCATAGTTAAATGGGTTCTGCTATTCTGGCATTCCTTTCATCGGGAAGTGGTTGATCCCGCTATACGACTTAGTTAAGTCATCTGAGGGACTTCCAAAGCTGTTACCATCATGCTTAATCACGGTATAAATATGTTATTGATATCGCAGCTAACCGGCTGAATTGTTACAACATTACAAATCAGTGCTAAATCAGCGCCAAGTTGCGACACATACACATACAATGAACAAATATTCCACAAACCTCAATATAATAACCCCTAGGCAATGTAGATTAAGTGCCTCACCCAAGGACAGACACACGTTGGTCGCAGCGGGGCTAACTCAGACCCTCATGATTATGAGTCCAGCGCTGTCTCCACTGGGCCACACATGATCTTCAGAAGGCAGCCCTTCTGCGAAATTGCTTCCCTCCTCCTCTCGTGTGCAGATATCAGCCTGGGCTGAGTCCTCTAAGGGTCGTAAGATCTCAATCTGTGCAAATTCATGATAAAGGTTCTGCTTCATCATACCTTCAATATGGTGTGCCTCAAGGTAGTGTGCTTGGACCGGTTTTATTTTCTTGGAATACATATTCCCTCGGAGAAATCATGTGCAAATACAATCTTAATTATCATGTCTATGCCGATTACTCGCACATTTAGGCTATGTGTCTTTCAAGCCTACTCAAAAGTATGCTAATTGTGCACTGATACGCTGGAATCATGTGTGACTGAATTACACGAGTGGATGTATGACAACTTTTTAAAACTGAACGATGACAAAAGCGAATTCATTGTATTTGGATCTAAAAATGTCTACGTAACAAAGTAAATATACCCCATTTTCGTAATGAAATTCGTCTATTGTTCCAGCAAGTAAATTCGCAATTTAGGCGCTTATTTTGATATGAACATAACACAAAATCATCATATTTCTGAGATTTGCAAATCATCTTCTTTTCATCTTCGTAATATAGGACTTATCAGAAAATACCTCACAAATGATGCTACTGAAAAGAAATCGACCACGCGTTGGTTACATCGCGCCTTGACATGGGAAATGCTCTGCTTTAAGGACTCCCGGATCTCCAGATCAAGCGTTTTAGCCGCTTACAAAATATATAGCTGCTAGAATTATCACACGCGCAAAACCAACTAAGTAAATCACACCAGTTCTAAGAGATCTACATTGGCTTCCAATAAAGGACAGAATTATCTTCAAAATACTTATTTATGTTTTTAGATCAACTCTTAATATATCACCATCTCAAATCTTCTAACTCCATACAAGCATGAAAGACCGTTGCGTTAGAAACAGCAAAATACTTTTCACTGAACCGCGATTTGTAAAATCCTGGGGATTACGTTATTTTCTATGTGCTGCACCTCGCTTATGGAATGTGTAAAAACTGCAGAATCTGTGGATTCATTTAAAACATTGTTAAATACTTTAATTCTGAAATCTGAGAGTGACCCTTTCGCATTGTCAAGATAGAAACCATCATTGCACACATAAGCTTTTGCTGTTCCTACCGGGATTTCGATTGATATGATGGGATAAAGTCCTTTTGTAGGCATACCTTACGTTATCTTACCCAACATTACCCCATAAGAAGGTGTCAAGTAGAAACGACGAAAATGGACAATTTCAGGTAAATTCTGCCAAACCCAGGAAATCATGTAAGTGTCAGTGAGGAGAGTCATTGTTCCTCACTTCAAACTCCTGCAGAATAAGGTTGGTATAAATGTTTCCTAATTTTCATGGCTTCTACCAACAATTCTGTGCTTCCGCCACTAATTGAACGACGGCTATTGGAACAACGGCTAACTTCTCCTCTTCTGATCATGCAGAGAGACGGGGTTCACGTGGTTAGTCGGAGGCTTCCACCCCTCCACTACTACCCCCTAATTCAAATTTATCTGGGACTGGTACTGCTTTCCTTTCATCCGGTACAGGCTCCATAGGGACCGCTTCTTCGACCTCCGTCGGAGCAGTGGCAAATTCAGTTGGAGTCCAGACTTTCAATTATTCTCCGGTATATGGCGTCAGACGATCATAGGGGATGACTGTTAACTTGGCTCTCGGTCCTCTCTGAATTCGGAACACTATACTGGAGAGATGCTTGATGATTAAGTTCGGTCCTTCCCAGTGACACATACATTTTGGGCTAATTCCAACTTTTTTACCTGGATCATGTATAGCCAAGCAAACTCCCATTCCATCAAGTCGCTTTCATAGGCTCGTCCGTACTCCTTCTACTAGTAGTTTCTTCCTTGCGAGGTCATGCGCTATCCTTATCTAATCCCTTAATACTTCCCCATAGTCATTCAGCTCTTCCTGATCTTTCTTCGCGGTTCAGCAAGGAGATCTAGTGGTAGTGCTACCTATCCACTTATCATCATTATATTGGGAGTTTCTCCCGACGATTCCTGTGGTAAGCATCGGTAGGATAGAGTAGCAAAGTCAATTTGTTGATCTTAATCATCCTGGCTCTGTGTTGGCTCTATCATAATGTTCACTATGTCCACTAGGGTCCGGTTGAACCTCCCAACCACCCCATCTGATTTTGGCACTTAGGTGGTTATCCGTGTCTTATGGATTTCCAGAAGGTAGCATTTCCTGAAAAGATCGCTTTCTAAAACGCGGCCCTGATCACTATGTAGCTCTCTCGGAGTGCCGAATCTACAGCAATTACCTTTACTAAGTATACTCTGCAATCGTCTCTGCTTTTTGAACAGGTCACAGGCGTTGTGCCTGATCATTTATTCGCTGGCCGCTTCCTCAACTTGAGCTCATTGAAAAGGTCAAATAGCGAGGTCAATCATGAGAAGTACTTATTATCGATTGGTGTCAATTGCTTCTATTGATACAAAATTGTCTTCTTTTGTTGTGCTCCCTGACACACTTCACACATACAATAGGGTACTCTAGCACTGAAACATGATAGAATATCAGCAGAGATTATGTAAATTTAGTCCTACAGTTGAAATGTTAAAGTTAAAATGATGTGTTTTTTTAGTTTGTGAGATAATGATTGACCTAAATGTGTAATCAAAATAATTGAAACTATTATGGCCCTCAATATTCAACCATGTATGAGCAGGTATGAGTAAAGCTAAACTTTCAATCGTGATAAAACTACACAAATAATTTATTTGGTGATGACATTTTAATTTATGTAATACAAAACTGCTGGTATTTTACACGAACATTTCCACATAAGATCCAATTTTTTCTTCTACTTTTCTTTTTGTATAATAAAATAGAGATATTCAGCTTGCCCTCTCAGTAAAAATTGTGGTCGACTTCCATTTGCTTATTTTCATAATATTGGTTTTTAATTTTTAGAGTCTGATTTCAAATTTTAAACATATCGAGTTTGGAAAGCAAAGTTTGTAGAATTGTTGAAATTAAACCTCATAATTTAAATTTTATAGATAGTGGAAACTTGTGGTCGCCTGCTCTGGATGATGATGATGATGTTTCCCTCTGTGTATAAAATATGGTGTAATGTTCAGAATGGTTAGCACATCAATCCATTCATTTCAAACAATCACTGCAGACTTTGAAATGGTTAGCAAATCAACTCATGACGAACACCAAGAGCTATTTGCAAACTTTTAAGCATATCATTTCACGCCTATTAAAGACGGAACTTCTTGGTGATTGATGATTTCACAATATTAAGATTATGATTTTCGAATCGTAAAACGAAATGGTTAGAACACTTAACAAGGTGTTGTCGCCCTCTGTAGCACACCATGTGCGAAATAATGATTGTTTAATCTGCAGAATGGTTCGCACACTAATCCATATCAAACACGCTCTGCAGACTTTAAAATGGTTAGGGAGCAAAGCAAAACTCGACCGCGCGGCAACCGGCGGTTCCGCCCGGTTGGACCGCATATCATTGTATAGAACAATAGAAACCGGCTGCAACCTCACGGAACTGCACGGAACCGGCGGTTGCCGTGCGGTCGAGTTTTGATGTGCTCCCTTAGCACATATAAACTCATAACGAACACGCAGAGCTATTTTCAAAATTGTAAGAATATCATTTCACGCCTATTGAAGACAAAGCTTCTTGGTGATTGATGATTTCACAATATTAAGATTATCATTATCGAATCGTAAAACGAAATATTTAGAACAAATAAAGGGGTACTAAGAGATATGTTGAAGGCTGCACCCTCAGTTAGGATAAAAACCGGGATTTCCACATGTTTACAATTGTATTACATACACAAACTTACAGCTGTAAGAATAAAGAAAAATCAGCCGACTTAGGTTCAAAATATTCCATCCCCGGCTCGGACAGCATTGTATTGTAAACAGCGCTACGCATTGGCACTCTCTTGGTCACCAATATTGGTTTTACATGTGCGCCCTTCAATTGGCATCAGGTTTTACATTGGCGCTCTTCAATTGGCATCATGTTGGCAACCAATATTGGTCAAATAATTGGCACAATACCAGGGGCGGAAAATGACACCATTGATTTCATATACAAATTCTGACGTGGTCAAAAAATTGCGGCCGCTGTTAAAAATTATCACTTCCCAGCCTTTTGGCTAGGATATTGTGCCTTGTCATGTGCCTTGTCCTGTCCCTTGTCCTGGGCTTGCCCTTTGCCAAAGTTGATCCTGGCCATGGGTTGGCCCGGCATCCGCTCACTCTTCTTTGGGGGAAATAAAACAATATAAAGATAGAATTCTTCTTACCAAACATTTCTCTAAGATCGCCCAATATTGGCCCAAGATTGGTCCAATATTGGTGAGTGCCAATATTTCGCCAAGCTTGGGCCAATGAGCAAATAATATTGAAAGCCAAAAGTGGGCCAATGAAACATCAATATTGGGCCAATATTGTAATGTTGGCTGGGTAGCTTGACTAGACTAGACGTGAATAGACTACATATAAACGTGGCTGCCTCCATCTAGAAATACCATAATTTCGTTATTTTTGCAAACCTATGGAAGTTTGCGATCCGCCTTAAAAAGACACACCACTCTCTTCAAACTAGTATATCGCCCTCTATAGTTTCGTTGCTGAAATATCACGTTATTTTCTATGTGCCACGTACAACAATGTCGCCATCTATTGTATATGATTTGTTAGATTTTAAAAACATGCATTAGGCCTATCATATATTGGTGGTGTTTTTTTAATTTCAAACTATTGAAAACCTAAATGTCGCCCTATAATCCAAAATCAGAAAGGCCATTACCCAAAATATATGGTGTATATTACAAAAATGTAAGCAACCGTATTATAATCAATCAGATTTTACGCATAGCTAGGCGGCATATAATCAACACAATAAGTAACCGACCAGGTAATACATGTGCTGATAGCTCTAATAGTATAACTTGTACATAAACATATTGGATTATAAATTTGTTGACTAATTTGACCTCTTTATTTTGAGTTATTGCACGCTAAGAATGGTTGATTATTGAGGAAGCTACACTCCCAAATGTAAGGTCAGGTAAGATTGTCATTTTCGCATTTTGCTTTTCTACACGCGGAGTCAGACGGGCAATATATTGATTACGTAATGATAGTGCTATATCACTGGTTACACAGGTTTACTCCCCGATCATTTATTGCATATAGCCGCCATCTTGGATTTGTCAACTTTTTACATTTTCTCACCAAGGACCAATTTTTTCTTCAATTTTTGAAGTCTATAAGTAAATAGTATACAATAATCTTTCATATAAAACATGTTAATTGCTTGGCTTCGACTTAGTTACCTCTTTCTGACCATTTACACCTCACGGCCGCCATCTTGGATTTTCAGCCAAATTTCCATAATTTCACTCATTTTCGGCATTTTGAAACCAAGAATCAATTTTTTCTTCAATTTTTAAAGTTTCTAAGTAAAGCTTACACAATTATCTTTCATATAAGACTCGTTAATTGCTTGGCTTCGACTTAGTTCTCTTTTTATGACCATAATGGAATAAATGATCGAGATGTTTATGTAAAGCAACACCTGTGGTTAATGCACAGGCTTTTGGATCAGTGGCGCAACCAGAGGGGGAGGGGGGGGCGAGGGGGGAGAGGGGGGTGGGGGGCGACGTCGTGTCGGTTGAGATTGGCATTGTCGGTTCAGCTGACAAGAGGAATCATGGAATTATGATGGTCAAAAGTATACAGATGAAGAAAAAAATCAGACTCAGAACAATGTTGTCGGTTTCTTGCTTCCCAAATATCAATAACCTAGTTACGCCACTGTGTTAAATAGTCGACTGGCCGCATTGTTACGGTTGATCAATGCGGCACATACGCTTTTACCTGTCTCTCCCAATTTTGAAAAGAAAAATGTGAACATTAAAATCCTACTTCACATTACATTAGGGAGTGTAACTTCCTATCAACTATTCCTAGTGTGCAATATCTCAAACTAAAGAGGCGATATTAATCAACAACTTTATGATTTAATATGTTTATGTTGGATTTATACATTTATAGTTATCACCACGTGTATAACCTGGCAGGTTACTTGATCCGTGACACTATACAACCAGAGTTTGTAAAGTGCACAAGACGTTCGAAACTTGACATACAGAAATGGGACATTGTCTCAAACCATCTAATAAGTAAATTTCACTTTCAGTGCGTATTGCATTAATCATGTTACGCATGTATTATGCATAATATTATACAGAGTGAGTCAAAAAACATTGTGCACGATTTGAAACGCCCATTTGACCTTGATGCGTGCACTGAACCGTAAATGTATTGTTGTCAGTGTATAAAGCGGTGTTATTCTAGTTATATAGAATTTTGTTTAAAACAGATAAGGTTTCATTTTTAACAGAAAGCATTGACATTACATACGTCATTTGAGAAATGCCAAGGCTTTTAACAAGTAATACTTTCCCCCTGAGTGTTAAATCCCGACTACGCCATATGTCCAATTTATCTTTGAGTTTCGACATTCTTGGATGTACATTACAATTATAACTATAACTTGCCACAGTTTGCGTATTCGTTAGTCGATTACTTTCATTTTTGGGAGGATAAACTAGAATAACACCGCGGCTATAAACTGACAAAAAGAAGTTAATGGTTAAATGCACGCATGAAGGTCAAATGGCCGTTTCAAATCGTGCACAATATTTTTTGACGCACCCTGTATGTGTATCCCTGTTCTGTATTTGGAAATGTTTGTTACGTCGTTGCAAGCTATGAGTATAGTAATTTAAACAATAGCGGATTTAATTTCACGTTCAGTACAAGTTGTATTGATAATGTAAATGCATTCTGATATATATTGCAATATATTGCAATGAGGTTTAAATGTTGTGTATGTATGTATATACCAGGATGAATTAAAACAAATTGTTCACGGTTTAAAGGTAGATGTTCCGATTTTCAACTTGAAGTTTTCTATTCTACATGAAAGGTCATCCTTAAAAAAGTCGTGTTCCAAAGTTTGAGTTGTATAGCTCTAATGGTTCTTATTTTAGACGCACAAGATGCTGTGAACTGTACCCATTGAGTAGTACACAAACTATATCGGTGGTTACCACCATTCGCGGTAATTCGACTTTATTTCATCGATTTCTCCGTGATTATACCGATTTAGGCCGTCAAATTTCAGTATGATGATGAGAACAATACGAGCTTTCATATGATATGAAAATCTCCGTATGTTTGAAATAATTATGTGTTACGAAAATGTGATCGGGTCATCTATAACCTTTAAAAGTGCCTTTTGACCTTAATGTGTGCATTTGACCATGAAATTGCTCTTATTTGTATAAAAGGGTATTTAATTTAGTTTATCGGCTGGAATAATGAGAGCAAGGATGGACTGAAAAATAAGTTTTAGATCTGCCATCAAAAATTTAAATCCACATTTAAGACGGACTACTCTGTAGTCCAATTTTTGTTTCCTATTTTTTTCTCTTTCTTTCTTTCGCGTTTTTTTCTGATTATTTATAAAATATGAATCGAATCAAGCCCAGAGAGATGAACAATAATAAGCAGCATAAATTATTCATTAGTCCCAAATGCACTGCCTAGAATCTAAAATGAGGGCGCCCTTACTTGTCACCGTTAGCGTCATACAATTCATGGGTTTTCGCCATTTGGAGTTTGTCAGTTTGTCAGTTCGTCACACTTTTACTCGGGGCGGGGCGCGACGAGGTCACTAATGGAAACAATCAGAACTAATGCCAGTGGGCTAAAGGAAGAACTCTGTTGATGGACATCATGACAAATAATGGTTCTTGGGTTCTTAACTATAGTTGATTCGCAGACACTGGCCGATTAACCATATTTCAGTCAGAGGTAACAGAAGCAAAAGAGGGGGAGACACTCGAATTTTAATCATAATAAATGATCCGACCAGTTTTCACATATCGCATGAAGTATCCACCACTATACATAGGGCTAGGGTGAACAACTATATATTATTAAACATAGTTACAGGGAAGTTAAGGCTGAATTATTATCTGCATTGACTTTGCCTGCAAACAGGTGTTGTCAATTACCTGCGTATTCTCGTTAAAGAAGATGTGTTGTTATTCAGATAAATTGATTAAAAGGTATTCGGGTGGTCTCATAGCCATAGAGACATACATAAAGTAACGTTTATAATCCGTATCTTAATTGATATAACTTTATAGGCCAAATGGTTTTGTACCTAGGTTTATAAAAAAAAATGATGATTGAATTAGTTTTTATCAATACATACTCAGAACGGATCTTTTTTTATTTTGATGTATCCATTATTTCGACGTGCATAATAAAAATAGAAAATAATAAAAGATGAAACTTGATTATCCACTAGTTCATGAATGTAAAATTACAAACACTTTTCTTTCGCAAACTGTATACGGTCGATAATGGTCGATTTTGTATTATCGAGGGGACCGCTTCTAAAGCGATACATACAGGTAAGCCCACAAATATTCATACCCTTTGATAAATATGAGTTTTGTTGGCATTTTTCTCATATCTATACCAGCTGGAGTGGTGGAACGTCAACTTTACACAAAAGACAGTTAGTTTGCAAGCTGTACAAATCAATATGTTTGGGCTTTTTTGTTGGTTTGCATAACAATAGAGTTTAACACGAATTGTGTGTTTATGCATATCCAAAATGAAATTCATTTTGAGCAGCTTGGTGCTAAGCATAGATGAAAGGAACCGACAATTTAGAACCCGGTAGTATATATTTTACGGAATAAATCGTATTGGAAACTGGAAACCAATGCTTAGCACCAAGCTGCCGGAAGCTGGATTCATCCAAAATTATTCATACCCCATACCAAGTCTTGATGCCATTTTTTTGTGATAATACACATGTTTTTGACATTCCAAAAGTTCTTCATAATATTGTGTAATAGGCTTTTATATTGTTATGCAATAATTCCATGATGTGTGCATACAATGAGGATGCATTACAAATGTACCCTATTGAACGTACAGTGAAGGATGTTTTGGCGGCCATATTGGACGCCTTGTTTAATTACCCCTTAGCATACCAAAATTGTTTTTGGTACCATTCTGAATATGTTTTAGGACCATTAAAGGAAGTCATACAAGCTGGTTTTGGGGAGTCCTGGTGGGGTGCACGGTAACCATATAGGCCTATACCCGACTATATCTTGTGTTGCGTGAAAAGACGATTTCTAGTCACTTTCGAATTTTTTTTTTCCAGTCGGATTGTTTAGGTATGTTTTTCAATGTTCACGCTCCGGCAATCTCATACGTTCCACAATGTCTCCTGCAGCCACCGAGGCCAGTTTTTTTAGAAAACCTTGGTGTTATTAACCCTGTATAAATGGTCAATAGGCGTGGGCTCTAACCCCGGGGGGGGGGGGGGGGTACTCACCCAAGACGGTATACGGGGGTGTGCCGCTCTAATGGGTAGCTTTTTGGGCACAAAATCCCTAAACATGGGGTATGATTTTGTGTTGGAAATCCCTAATAATGGGGTCACTTTTTACAAATGGGTCTATTTTCGCGAAATTTTTGTCTATTTTCGCGAAAATTTGCAAGAATTAGGTATATTTTCGCGAACATTTTCCACAAATAGGTATATTTTCCCAATAATTTGCGAAAAATTGGTCTTAAATGAAGCAAAACCCCTAAAAAAAGGGTACCGATTTTTCCAAAATCACCCCTAAAAATGGGTATGGGTTTTGAATCTCCAGCGGCACACCCCCGACCAAACCAAATCCGAGTACCCCCCCCCCCCCCCCCCCGGGGCTCTAACCCTACCCTAGAGAACTGCTGCAAAAGTGTTGTTTGTTTTTCATAAGAACTATACGAGATCTTCATTATCAGGATTATACAGGCATAAATTGAGGGATTTCAAGACTCTCGAAGAGGTAATTTTCTATTTACTGACAAAACCTGATTGACTATTCTAAAGGTTGCATATAAAAGGAAATATCATAAAGTGACTATCATGTTAAGTTTTAACATTCGAGGCATCACTGTGGTTTGACTCACATTCGAGTGATATTATGATTTGCAAGCTACATATACAAATCTATAAAGGTTAATATTGCCAACAATCTGATTTATACATGATAATACATATTCAGAAATCACCCATTTGTTTTCTATTTAAATCGGGATGTTATAATATATAATCATTCAATACTGAGAGAAAACGAACAAATGTATATTTATCTTTGGGGTAATTTTCGGTGTCCGTTTTGATAGCATTATACAAAAGCGAAACAGTTAACGAATTGCGTGTAACATTCACCAAGCCTTCAAGGTGACGGGAAACTCAAAGGTGAATTGAATGGCTCAGTTGTCCTTCTCTGGTAGACTTTTGGGCAATTAGGTACATCTGTACAAAGCATTAACAACGATTAAAGCTCAATTTACACTATCGAGGACGTATACTCATCCTGTTATTCAAAACTTGATGTATATTGCAACACGTACACGGTCGTCAGAATGACCTTGTAATAGGTCGTGAGAATTACCTAGTTGTTATTTTGATAAAGTGCAATGGTTTCTTTTCCTCGAATTGAAGAGACACGTGATCATTGTCATTATGGCTATAGTATTTATGTCCATTGTACTATACCACTGATTTTTCAATACTACTCTCTTAAATCAAAAGATAGAACATGTCCGTCTTTTACAGATTACAGATAAACATGATAAAAACTCGTGACAATGAGTAGCTTTGAGTCAATCGGGAAAAAGATTGATACACATTACTGCACTCTCTCTCTCTACACGTGTGTTTCTACCATCAATCTCGACTAAAGTGTCAATCTAGAAAAAGATTGAATTCAACACATACGCAGTTAGGTAGGTCATATTGGTTTCGTAACACTTTGGATTGTATATTTATACATTTCAACAACTGAATCGATCTGATGCAACATAAACTATATCATAATTAAATGGCAAGTAAGAACATTAATTAACAAACAAAAAACTGTACACATGAACACTTTTCTTGGAGAATGTTAATAAAAAGCCCAATAATATTGTTCTTCCAATTGCCAGTCATTTAATCGTGTGTACGAAAATATCCTCTCAAAGGATGATGAACTTACTAAGAAAATCCAGGAAAGAGTCCCGGTGAATACTTCCAAAGCAGCTATCAATGTTAGACCACAGATAGTCAAAACCTGGTTCAACTGAGTTCAACGGTAATTGTCAATGGTTCAAATTTCTTTCTTCTGTCACATCCGTTACATATTTTTTGCCTGGACAAACTATGCGTTGACCTTGACGTATATGTGGATTTCGACCAGCTACTTTAAACATCAACAAGTGGCATATCTATAAATATGTGTAAGTGGTTTCAACTTGGCGACACAGCTATGCGATGGCTGGGTGACATAAATGATATTATAGATTCGCAAATTAAAAGTGTTTATGATTGTTTTCAAATAAATTGGATATATCTTGAGACATTATCAATGTAAGCCCTATTCAGTTAATGCAAATGTTCTCTTTGATATATTTACTATCGTGCAGTAGTTGTTAGTTAACTCAAGAGTAACATTAGCTTTCGAAATAATACTAAGTAATGATGAAATTAATATAGATTTGGAATAGTATGCCCAGCTTCTGTGGGTACAATGAGAATGTTAGGGAATTTAAATGGTTTCCATTATAATATGAAAGTCAAGTTTTAAAATTCCCTCCCAAATATTCCATATTTAAAGATGTGTACAAAGATCCATTTTCAATATCTACGAAATATTGAGAAGGGCCAATATTTGGGATTAGTTTCCCCTGAGTTGAGTGGAAAACAATTGCAATGGTTATTTTAAAAGGAAATCAAAATTGACACACTTTGGATTGTATACGCTATAATAAGCTTGATGAATTATTTATGAGCTATTTTCAATTGGGAAATTTGTATGGAGATTCAACATATATTCTTCAATTACATGGAATAGAATGAGCCGATTGATTGATTGATCGCTTGATTGATTAATTGATTGATACATTTCCAAAGGATACCCTTTTTTGTCTGATTTCAGTTTTCTAACATTTTCTTACACAGTTGTTGATTGGTTAATTAATCTACTGATTCCAAGGTTATATATAAGATTGGTGTATTTTGTCGTGTCGCCTGTAGAGGGAAAATACATAGAAATAAAAGGCATATACGACGGGTATTAAACAAATTATAAATATTTTAAACAGGTTCGCCGTCGTGGATAGAAAAGAGACAATCCAAAAAGAGTTGCTAAGGACCCTAAATAGCGATTCTTTTAGCCCTATTTTACATGTAATTCAATGGGCGGTTTAATTAGTGCTGTGCCCCTATTAAAGTATACCTTTTCCTAAGTTTCCATAATCACGGGTTGAGATGAAATATTTCTTTTAACCGCATCCATTAAACGTGTAAAACAGTGTTAAATAATAAATGCATTAAATACAATTCATGAGTTTATACCGTCGTGTTTATTACGGTTTGATAATGAGACGAGATTAACACTTTGTTGCCTTTTATGTTGACTTGAGTAATGATTAAATGTGTACATTATTTATATATATACATAGATGTTTCATTGTTTACCACAACCTTTTACAAAGAATAGTACTTGTTTTTTCTACAGGAAAATTAAGATATTCTTTGATAACTCAAAATGTGCATTACAAAAATATAACAGAAAAGTGCTGTGCTTTTGATTACCCTATAGTAATTTCGTGTTTTTTTAAGGCTGGTTTTGCAGTATAAACCCAAATAGTATTAAACTTAAACAATGTAGCTCATGCCTTTTGCTGATCATTTTCCAAATTATCATGACATGTATCTGGAGAAAAGTATACACAAATCATATTAAAATCTTCTGCCAATAGCTAAATGTCAACACCAACAAAAATGGTCAGTAAATATGGCTTGTAACACATTGAAACCCACAACCTGTATGACATGGGAAATGCAATCAATGAGAGAAACAGTGAGAAAAACTATAGTGATAGGCAAATTGATGTATAATTTATAAATTATCATTTCAAGTTAATGCGCTCATGAAAATTTCAGTTTGTATTATTGAATGCTATGAGCTTTGTGTGCCAACATTTGAACTGCACATTTTTTTTTTAAATTCCAACTCCACATTTTCCAATCTCAGCAGCACATTTATGTTAGGGCCTGACACACACTGTATTCCAGGAATACAATACCTTTAGTCCCAATCGGGATCCCAAGAAAACAGTAATGACTTTTGCAGTGTTTTTTTCACGGAGAGCGTGCGATTAAACCGATTGTTGCCACTCGTTCTAACTTTTAGTTAGTCAAGTTGCAATTTACTTCAGGATACTATAGTACCAACATGACTCTACACTGCCTTGTCACGTTTCCACCATCTGCATGATCTGTGGCCTTGCATACCACCACATCCTCGACACGTGCAGGAAGATACATGCTAATGACAATAACGGCAGGGTTTTACTCTACTGAAATCAAGCTTGCAACCAGGGTCAATGTGGCAACCTACTAGCGATTAAAGGTGTATGTTCTGATCACCTTTTTTGGGCTATGAATTTTTTGTTTCACATCAAGATATTTTGATATCCCCATATTTTTCTCATGTCCGTTAAATTAGGGGCCAAAAATGATCCATTTATAAATTATAGATCACCAGCCAGTTTGTGTATATTCAATGGGCACATTGCTTGACACCTTGCGCTTTTAATATAAGAACCATTGGAGTTATGCAACTCAAACTTTGGAATGCTACAATTTTAAGGATGACCTTTCATGTAAAATAGAAAACATCAAGTTGAAAATCGGGCCAGCAATCGGAAAATATACGATTAAACAGGAGAATAACTTTATTCCATTCCATGAATAAGTCTGACTACAATGATTTGATTTATTCTTCTTTTGGTTTTTATAGCAATAGCATGTTAATTTTACCCGATATGAAATTAAGAGAAGTATGATACTATTAAGAGCTGAATATCTTTCTATTTTATGCTTAGTTTCCTCTATAATTTAATTATTTACAGTTACCGACGAAACAACTGATCACAGTCATCATCCTGATTCAAAACCGTCAATTTAAATAGTAATTTAATAATACGGACGTTACTTTTTTATTTAAAAAGTTACAGTTTACGGCAATTCAATCTCTGGTTCTATTATAGGCCTTCTTGTATTAAAATCAGGAAAGACTTGAAAAGGAAATTTAAATGCGTAAGTGAAAGTGAAATGCGCGCGCACTACTGGAAAGAAATTTGTTTGTTGTTTGGCCTAGATAGACAGGCTATTAAACGTAGAAATTGCTTTGAACAGTGAGCTGATTTTGATTGACAACACACATTGACCAATAAGAGCTACGATGATACTAAATGATCTATGTTGTGGAAGTATCGAAAAGGGATAAAAGCAGCATTTACACCGGTTTATGCTCATACTCTGATCTGAGGAAACTGATCACTACAAGCTAACTCATCTTACTTTAGAAGAAAGGATCAACGAATCACAGTAAGTAAACTTAATAGTTTAAAATCAGATATGATGTTAGTGTTGTTTACATTTTGTTGTTGTAATCAGCGACAAGATAACTCATTTATAATCATGCACATTGGCTCTAATAATATTACTGAGGGTATTAAATGTTTAGAACCTCTGTGATATGATTATGAGTTGTTTGTTTGTTAACTTATTGTGTATTCAACTTGATGGCGTGTCTCATTGTGTCAAATTGAACGACGTTGGTTGGTGGATTGCACTATACCCGAATGCACATTGCACATAAAGTTGCCTTCGATTAAATATATTTTCAACAGTGTTCATTATTTATTTGTCGAGGAACAGATTGAAAACTGATCGCGTTCATGATTTATTTATTTAAATTGCTGTGTTCATGCTGGGAAGTAAGAGTAGCGAACCCCGACAACCAATTACATGGAGGAGTCCGGCCCAACGGAAAGAGAGATGGGCACTCCACGCGAGAATTTAGCTCGGCATGAGTCTTTACATTTTACTTTTACTTTGGCATACATTATAACCAGTATTTATGTTTTACCGTTGGTTCTAGTTCTAGTTCATTCCACGTGGCATTCAATTAAAAAAAGTCTTGATGGATGTGCGCGCGGTCGTTTGTTCAATTCCCACTCATGACACAAATGATCTACTAAATGTATAATGTTCATGTGTAAAATATCAAACCATGTAACCGAATTTCTTAATATATCTCTTTGCAATCTAAAAATTAACCAACTGTATTGCTTTAAGAGGTTTCTCTAATGGATACTAGTGTTATTTCGATACGTGATTTGAGAAAATGGTTGCGCGATCAAACGGGTACTCACTTGTTCAATTTCCCCCATAACATTTGCCGGTGTTTGATAATGGGTATTTGTCAATTATCAAAGCATGCGTTTGTGAACTGAAACATCTATTTATCTCGCCGTCTATCCAAATGTGAACCAATCAAAAAAGTGCTATGTAACGAAAAGAAATATCTGACATTTGTGTAGGCCTACTATCGTTTTTTTATTTGAAATTAAAATTGAACCAGGTTTGTTATCGGCATTTTGATCCACATTCGATTTAATTGATTCAGATGAAATTCAAACATTCCATATAAAGCTTAAGTTATTTTGATATAAATGATTGTAGGGGAGGTACATAGGAACAAGATTGAAACTAGACAGCTGATTCCTGTTTTATATTACTGAGAGATGGCAACAAAAATTAAGGCCAATTTACACAACTTCGGTTGAAAAAATTCAAATCTTGATTCCCTGGGACTTGAGTGTTAATTATTTGTTTATATCTCATGCAACATTTGACCGTTATTAACGCTTTCCATGCGACAGGCGTCTGTTAGACCAGACAGTTCCAACATTTCACAAAATGTTTTAAAAATGTCAAAATAATCGAATGTCGCCACCATTTTTGGAATTACCGTGAGAAATGCATTAAAATCAGTACGAACATTGGTGCAGTAATTCTTGAGACTAAGAAAGTTGGGAAAGGTTTCTGAAAAATCTGTTTTGTAAATAAAACTATAGTATTAGCCGCGTAAAAAGGGTTAATGCAGTTGACGTAGTTGTACAGTGAGTTGAAATGTTGACACTAATGTTTGATTTTGTTTGTTTCATTTTAGGTAAATATGGCTGCTACGGTAAGTGTTACTTTTTCCTTCTGTTTCATTTATTTATTTAGACCAATTATCATTATACACCTATCAGTTGTAAGACGCACTATACGACCCCCGGGAGAGGTGCGTCGTGGGTGCGTCGTTTACCAATAATTCTTGACGGAGGGTACGTCAAAAAAATGACGGAGGGTGCGTAAAGGTCCGTCACTTTACATGGGTGCGAATGGGCTGATAGTTGACTGAGGGTGCGTATTTGGATGGCAATGGTCCGTCGTTTTTTTGACACAGGCTGCGTCATGGTACATGAGAAGTTGACGCACCTCGGTAAAGTGACGCACCACTCCCGGGGGTCGTATAGTGCGTCTTACAACTGATAGGTGTATTAGTGTTATTATTATCATTATTATTGATAATTTGCCACTTTATGAAAAGAACTTTGAGACTTTAAAAATCATTTCACGAAAACCTTTAAAAAACTAATTTCTAATATTATTTGAATGTATTAATGTGAATTTGTCTTTGTTTTGTTGTTTTTATATGTTTAATTAAGCAAATCAAATTTACGTTGTTTAACTGATAAAACGACGTCATTTGTTACCAAAATAGATACTGAGAAAAAATGACCTTCAGTGAGATTCGAACTCACGCGTCAAATATTCGTTGACATTACATTATCTCAGGGCTGCTTTAAATGATCATTTAATAACAACAATGGCGAAGAATTAACAAATACCTATTACGTATTTAATTTGCTGTTATATCCCTAATAATCATAAAACTATAATATAAGGCCAGAATTTCGACAAATATTTAGCCTATGGCTATCCCTTTTCTACCATTTCGCATCAAAATATATTGAGGTGTATAATATCTGAGACTAAAAATATTAGTCTCAGATAATATGAAATTTTGAGCTTTAACATGTGATTAATTTTAAAAAAATCTGGCCACGTGCAAGAACTATTATTTGACTTGCAAAAATGAAAAGAAATAACACTTAGACTGGAGTTGTTTATCGGTTTTGGGGGTCATTTAATTTAGTTGTATAGGCCTATACCTAGAAATGTGATATTTATAATTTGTCAATGGGTATTCGCGTTTACGGTATTAAACCAATACGAATTGCAAATTTAGGCAGTTCGTGACCGCCATCGTCCGCCGCTCCTATGAGCCGATGGCGGCCACGAGAAATTATAGAGTGACAAGACCCCTGGTATCTTTAGAACACAACGGCAACCTGGTACGATAAAAAAATGCGTCCCAGGAGTGATCTTTTTGTTCATTTTTTTGTTTCGCTGTGTTCTTACGATTGTCGGACCGCCATCTGCGGAGCGGTAATAATATAAAGTGAGCCCTCTATCGGTAGGCCAGTTGGAGAGTGTTGTTCAACGTCACAGAGTGACAGGGAAATTAAAAAGGGACTTATGCCGAAGAACTGACTAGTTTGCCCGTAGAACACTAGGGTTTCATTCGAATCATTAATAATGCATGCGTGGAAAGATGGTCGTAAGTTCACCCGCATGACGTAGGCTGTAACATTTATTGGTAACCAGTATGTGAGTACGCATGCATATAGCTGATTGCGATTTTTGTGTCATGCTAATTGAAATGTTTCATTTTTGTTTTAGCTTACGTTGTTCGCAAACGAGAATTTCGAAGGTAATCCAAGATATGTTTTTCGAGCGGACGACCCTAATACTGTCAAAAAAATGGAAGGTACACCAATCAAGTCTGCAAGAATAACGGGTGAACTTCATACGTAAGTTTCAATTCAAATCAGTAACCTATCGATTTAGATATGAAATTAAGTATAATTATGATGTTACTTTGTCTAGCGTTATTAAGCCTAGTATGTCATGATTTTGTTACGGGTATGTTTATTCAAGATGGAGCGATTTAAAATGGTTTAATAAACATGTATGAATATGTTTCAGCATTGCATTACACTACGTCAATAGCTTATTTCTGTATATATATACGTACTTACTTACGAATTCCGATAACTTAGTACACGAGCACCCTTTCTGAAATTACTTCTTATAATAAAGGGGCTGTTATCCCGGGGGGGGGGGGGCACTCAACTTTTTTTTGGGTAGGGGTGTGCCGCCCAGGGTCTCAAAAAGGGGGGCTACAGAACTGAACTGAGTGGATTTTATGACGAAAAATAGGGTCTTAGGAACTGATTTTTTTCCAAAAAATAGGTCTTGAGAACTGGTCTATTGTTCAATTTTCGATTTATTTTGGTTTAAGAACGCAAAATTTTCGAAGAATTAGGGCTTTGGAACACAAAATTGGGGCTTTGGAATGCAAAATTTCGCATTTTTGAATTTTCAATAAAATTGGGGTCTTAAGAACTGATGCAGGCTCAAAAGGGGGGTCATAAGAACTAGCAGCAGAGGGTGAAAAAGGGGGTCTTCAGCGCGGCACATACCTATACCCTTTTCAAATGTCAGTGCCCCCCCCGGGGCTGTTATCAGTACACTATTAACGTCAGGGATGTTGCTAAGATGCCATCTTTCTTTTGCAACTGTGTGCGGTGTAAGTCTTGGGGAAACGTGGAGAAACTCCTGACCGAAAACGACCCCGATGCCAGCACCACTGACATACCAAAAGAGCATTTTGAACAGTTTTCACGGTGATAAGATGTAGACTGTACTAGATTTTTTTGTTTTTCTGTTCGGACTCGCCGGTGGATCGAGTAAAAGTCAGGAATGCCCTACATGCGTTGTTCACCCATTCGCTGTAGCCGTGATCGGCTCCCGTATTATTATTTGTATTTACTTAAAATGCTCTCGGATGCACAATTAACTGAAACACACCCTTCAACATGTCAGCAATACTGGAATCAAAGCCACCCTCGGTCAAGAACAGCCTCCACATACGCCGCACACACATCTTTCTGAGGGTAGAGTTTAATCCAAGAAGTTAACATTTAAATCCATTGGGACTTATTTTGTTCATCCGTTTGGATTAAAACTTTTAAATCCATGAAAAGATTTATTTTAAATCCACATTGATTAGTCCCTAATCCTTAAAGATCCTTAAAGATTTAAATTTAAATCCTATAGGTTTAAATTTAAATCCTTGTAATTTAGAGTGTATTTATAAACGTAATGGTCAATACTGCCCTAAGTTTCGTTGAAATCAGCCCCAGTGTTTGGAGAAGCATTTTATATAAATAAAAATGAAGAAGTAGTGATAATTGTGATTACACAGCCTATCACAGAATCTATGTGGCCACTAACGCGACTAATTAACGACATATCGTACGTAATTCTAAATAGGTAACACTGTATAACTATTTTCTCTTCGTAATCAGAAGGGTAAACACATGATCGTACCAGATGGTTGAAATACCCCCAATATTTGACGGCGTTTAGTGGACAAAAACGAGGACCCATTTTGTTCAAAATACATGTACATACTACCTTTTTTGATTTATATGGAGAGGAGCGGACATGGGATCTTCAAATACAATAGGCGTACCGTGTGTTTTTTCTTCTTCTTTTTCGTGGACAGAGCTTAATAAAACACCCACAGTTTGGGGAAATCGCGTTAATGTCGACTGAAACTGCAGGGCTATTTTTAATTTTTTACCGTCTATTATATTGTGTTAGAAATGTCATATTAACAGAGACAAGCGTCGGAAATAAGAAATAATAGTAAATACCCGTGCATTTGTAATAATCGTAATTATATCATTAACTGTATACATTCGGCATAATGAATGCGTGAGGAATAAAGGAAGAGAATGGCATGCAAGGGACAATATAGTAGTGGTCTGATGGTAAAAGCAATGCCAAATTACAAATACGCAAACATGAACACGTGACACACATGAAGCAATTTACTATTTATGTTTTTACAGCTGGGCACTCTACAAAGAAGCAGAGTATACAGAGTTAGCTGCTACGTTGGACAAGGATACAGTCGAATTTCCGAATCCAGGTTCTATGGGAGTCGACAACACTGGAGTACTTGTTAAGTCCGTGAAAAAGATCGATGTAAGTATTAAACACTACATTATACTTTAAATCCAAACACACCCAACTACATACCGGTCCTCATCCGTTGATTAGTTGATCCATACTTTACACCCGGAACTTTACAGGTCTGACCGGTTTCGGTAGCAGCCAGTGTTCAAAACAGATTTGCTAGGCTTTTTTTTACGTCAGGTATCATCACAACTTAACAGTATCCATTCAATGGTTATGGTCAAAGTGTAAACTTGCTGAGAGGAAATGTCCTCGTGTAGTGTGTCTTGGATATTTTAATATCGTTACTGGTTACGTTTAAATTAAATCTGAGTGATACTGCTACAGATATATGTTTCTTTATAGTACTAAATAAAGTGGTTTAAGAAATTGCATTTATAATGTTATGCTCGTATCTGATTCATTAACAGTAAACCGTACGGTACTCTGTGCAGACACCATGTTCAACGACAACGGTGAACGGCTCCAAGACGCTCTTGAGTGTTGAAGAGATATATAATCAGCTATGCATTTTAAGTAGTATATGATAAAATGGAATAAAAGGTATTTTTAAGAAGAGAAAGCCCATCTTTATTAATCACTAACATAAAAAGTCACCCCACTCACCTTTACCCACCCACCCCCACACACCGTCCTACAGGGTCCAAACCTTAATTTAGTGAGTCAATCATGTAGCATATTAAGCTTTCACACTAACCACGAGCGCGAAAAAGAAGAAGAAAAAAACCAGTCGATCACATGAGTAGTATGGACATATAAAAATATAAACTAGTTTCTCGTCGTAACCTTTGGGAAAAGGAGGATGAGGGTACCTCCCTCCCCCCATCACTTTTTTTTGTTATTAAACCATGGGTAATCACTAATACCATCATGATGTTGCCTGTTTGATGTATATGTAACTTTGCCTGTTTGATTGTGTATCTTGAAGAGGATGAGGCCTTTGTAAACTCTTTTTTATTTCATGGCTGCTTTAAATGCTCATCTATTTACCGAGATGTCAGCTTTTCAAATATTTTAACAAAAAAAAGTTATTGAAGAAATAAAGAAAAAGAGAAAATTACAGAATTCCTGAAAAACTGCGCGAGGGGACGAGAAACTACTTTATTTTTGTTATTTGGCCTAAATCCTTTATTGTATGTGTCTACGTTGGTCGGGTTCCTTGGGATAAAGTTGTCTGTATTTTAAATTTATATATTTCATTTAAAACATCTACA
>CM069449.1:18828336-18916889 GCA_035610835.1 Ophiura sarsii
TACGTTGTACTAGTATAAGAAGATAAGGTATAACAATTTATCTTGTTAAACTAATATTCTTCTTGAGATGATTTAGTATGGAAATACACTTATTATTATCGGTCTACCACGGTTAACATTATATACACTTTCATACTGTTCAAAATAATAATCATTTTTGCGAATTCAACACGATTAACCACGGTCTACCAATAATATCTTAAAAGATGATCAATACTTCCTTTCTATTCATTCTGGTAGACCGTACATAGGGTTCTATTGAAATTGATGGGTTGACCGTGGTTGATCAATACAGTGCTAGAGTTAATAAGCAAAATGCCTCTTCAAAAAGCTGACTCCCCAGTTAGCTCAGTGGTATGTTTCCTGTCTTAGAATAAGTAGATTGCTGGTTCGAATCTCGATAGGTTCTTGTTTTTATGGTTTTGTTTTCGTTTGTTTAGTTTTGTATTTCATTTTGGAAATGTTTGTAACTTTTCATTCTAAAGTTGATTTCATTTTTCCGGACCTTACGAATTGGTATAATATGTTTAATAATAACATGCGATTTATAGGTGATGTATTACGTTGTCAAATGGATATTTTGTGTTTGTTGACATCTACCTCTATACGAATACGAATCTTAATTATTATGGCGTCTCAATTAACATGCTTCAATTAAGAGTATATTAATCTGAAATAAACGGTCACCCCCACCCTACCACAATAACACAATCATTAGTTTATTTAATGACATTATTTGTTTTACCTATTATCTTATGAAATAAGTCTTTATTAAAAAGTACCATTTAGGTGCGTAATTCAGACAATGCCCCTTTAAATAGAAGACATTACTAACCCATTATTTTCTTAAATAAACGATACTAATGGCACATTATCGCTCTCTAATATTGCCAAATATAAGATAATTTGGAACTTATTTAATGCAGTTACAAGGACTTATATGAATTTAGTACATTATTTTTACAATGCTTTAATACAATCTTGTTCAAAACCTGTTGGGACACTATACACGTGCGCATCAAATATCTTTCAAAATTAGTAAAAAGCTGTCAATTGAAAGTATGATAGGCAAAACTAGTTTATGTAAAGCTGCCATCCCTCTCAACCCCCCCCCCCCCCCCCCCCCTCCAAACCAATGTTGGGGCTGATATATATAACACAGCCCGTTGCTGGACGATGCTTTTATATGGACCAACATTGAGTTTAGGGGGAGGGACCACCGTTTCACAGGACATGCAGGAAGTGTCCCAACAGTTTTGAACATGATTGTATTAAGGGAGTGGAAAAATGAGCTATAAAAAATACAAAAATCGCTATATCTCGAAAACGGTAGCTTCAATTTTAACCATTCTTTTTAAGAAATGAAGAACATTGCTTCTGTAACATTTCGAGTTGAACTTCATAGTCTAATTACGTATACACATTTAATGAAATACATAAATAACGTGTATTTTGATAAAGTGACATAGTTTCAAAGTATCTAATTTACAGCGGCGAGTGTTTCAAACGATTGCATCAAGTGGCGGTGCGTCAAGGCGACGAAAAAAAAAAGTTGTACAAACCTGATCAACTCATTTATTTCAAATCTTAATTGTTTAAACATTTGAAGTAAAAATTATAATGTAACTAAACTGCCGCGCTGAAATTCGAACCCATGGACAGAGTCTGCGGTGTCAGTCGAAACCACTACACTAGTAGGGCAATACGTTGTACTAGTATAAGAAGATAAGGTATAACAATTTATCTTGTTAAACTAATATTCTTCTTGAGATGATTTAGTATGGAAATACACTTATTATTATCGGTCTACCACGGTTAACATTATATACACTTTCATACTGTTCAAAATAATAATCATTTTTGCGAATTCAACACGATTAACCACGGTCTACCAATAATATCTTAAAAGATGATCAATACTTCCTTTCTATTCATTCTGGTAGACCGTACATAGGGTTCTATTGAAATTGATGGGTTGACCGTGGTTGATCAATACAGTGCTAGAGTTAATAAGCAAAATGCCTCTTCAAAAAGCTGACTCCCCAGTTAGCTCAGTGGTATGTTTCCTGTCTTAGAATAAGTAGATTGCTGGTTCGAATCTCGATAGGTTCTTGTTTTTATGGTTTTGTTTTCGTTTGTTTAGTTTTGTATTTCATTTTGGAAATGTTTGTAACTTTTCATTCTAAAGTTGATTTCATTTTTCCGGACCTTACGAATTGGTATAATATGTTTAATAATAACATGCGATTTATAGGTGATGTATTACGTTGTCAAATGGATATTTTGTGTTTGTTGACATCTACCTCTATACGAATACGAATCTTAATTATTATGGCGTCTCAATTAACATGCTTCAATTAAGAGTATATTAATCTGAAATAAACGGTCACCCCCACCCTACCACAATAACACAATCATTAGTTTATTTAATGACATTATTTGTTTTACCTATTATCTTATGAAATAAGTCTTTATTAAAAAGTACCATTTAGGTGCGTAATTCAGACAATGCCCCTTTAAATAGAAGACATTACTAACCCATTATTTTCTTAAATAAACGATACTAATGGCACATTATCGCTCTCTAATATTGCCAAATATAAGATAATTTGGAACTTATTTAATGCAGTTACAAGGACTTATATGAATTTAGTACATTATTTTTACAATGCTTTAATACAATCTTGTTCAAAACCTGTTGGGACACTATACACGTGCGCATCAAATATCTTTCAAAATGAGTAAAAAGCTGTCAATTGAAAGTATGATAGGCAAAACTAGTTTATGTAAAGCTGCCATCCCTCTCAACCCCCCCCCCCCCCCCCCCCCCTCCAAACCAATGTTGGGGCTGATATATATAACACAGCCCGTTGCTGGACGATGCTTTTATATGGACCAACATTGAGTTTAGGGGGAGGGACCACCGTTTCACAGGACATGCAGGAAGTGTCCCAACAGTTTTGAACATGATTGTAGGTATATAGATGAACGGGTCTGGAGTGATTGAGGTATAAAGGGTGTGACTAGCTGTGAAGATTAAACTTCTTTTGCTGATTAGCTGTGAGTCTTTATACACACATTATACTGCGTAATCACAAACAAATCAATGATATCCCATAGCAAACCATTTCTAGTGCAACTTTGCTGTTGTTATGCGCGGTCATTGAAATATTCATAACTTTAAAAGTATCCATTCGATTTGTTTGAATGAGGTATCAAATTGCGGAGAAGAAATTTGCTCATTTAATTAATATATATCTCAGAATTTTGGTTCCGATTATTTATTTTGAATTAGCCAACCTCAAAGCACCTGGTCAGGGACTTGTTGTGATAGGTGTATAGTATGACTTACCGCCAAGTGTGATTCAAAATGACAGTGCAAGAACCACCAGCCAGGATTATCAGCAAGAAATTGTATAGCGGTATAACCATTGGCTGGTGTAACCATGGTGTCCTTTTTTATCGATCGGTTAGCCTGTTTCCGTTTAATAAGACCTGAATAATAAGAAATATTAGGCAATTTACATGTACAAATTGGATAGGCTCGATGTTAATTACATGTATATCACAGATCCTGGAAAACACGTGTCCCAGGATCTCGGTGATTGTAGGATAAAGACTGTATAGCCATCTGTGGTATAGCAGTTTTCAAAAACACATTAAATAACGAATCTGGAACCAAGGAAATGTATGAGAGGCGTATCAACGAGGGAAACTTCTCAAAGTAAAATTACTAGAATTTGTCACGGTTTTTCGGCAAAACAACGTCATTACTGATTCACACCGTTTGTCTGTCTCACTCGTTATTTAATATAGTTTTTTGTACTACTCATCACTGCTCATGGGGCTTATTTATTCAAAAGTAACCTTTTACGCGTATCTTTCAAAGCGTCCCGCCTGTCAAAGACCAGTCGGACAATACGATCATGCAGTACAACCAATCATGGGCAATATGTGGTGCGCTTGTTTCTGCGATCAATTTACGCATAAATGAACACTACGTGCGGCGAGGCTAATATTATTATGGACACTACCAGACACTCGGTCACAGTTCTCTTTTAGTAGAGGACCATACATGTGGACCCGAACCTGCTACATATGTAGAACCAAGTTTAAAAGATGTATTTTGTAACTCTCTTTCATGTTCTGCACCTAACTCAATTTTTTTCAAAAAGTGAGTTGGCGCCTTTTGGAACTATTAAGCTCTTCATTTATTAAGTCGACCAACACCACAGTATCAACGGATTATCAAAAGGACACGCAATGATATATTGGTGGCTGCGCCCTCAATTATGCTAAAAACTGGGAGTTGCATATAGTTTAACAATTGTATTACATTTATGAACTTACACCTATACGGATTAAGAAAAATCGCCCTCTTTGGACAACAAAACATCAGTTATTATACCAAAATGTTCTTTTAAAGTTGGTAACATTAAAACCTAACCTTGCCAACTTGGGTGGTCAATTGACCTTGACCTCGATTTAGGGTAGAAAAATAATGTATGGTCCCCAGCTATAAAGTTCTGAAACAGTCACAATATTATTATACTGTGCATAAAAGGCTGCTTTCGTGTTTTCATGAGTGGCAACAGCAAAAATCACCGTTATTAATGTTTATATCTTGTTCATGTATGTGCTTCTGAATGCCCCATAAAATAGTGTAACTTTGATTTCTCATTATTTCAATCAATTAATTATACATTGCAATATAATCACAAATGCTGTTTATTTTATCTTTTAAAAAAATGATCAATGATATAATATCAATATCCTTCTAACCTTGTTCATTCAGAAATCTGACGTGATCTACGGTGTTGTTTACGCTGGCGGAGGAAAATCGTTTTTCTGCAACTACGCGATAATTAAACCCGTGAAGATGCAGGGGATGACACTCACCATCAGGACCGTTGACGAAAAATATCTCCACCACCTGGTTTAGAATTATAATATTAACCCCAAGAATTAGACTACGTCTCTGAAATAGGACATCGTGATAATTGGATCATAAAGTGCACCAGGTCCGTAACCAGGATTTGTTTCTGTGCGGATTTGATCAAAGTGGACCGTTTCCCAAAATGTGGACCTTTTAACCGGGGCCTCATATTAAAGCCGTGTCGGTTAAGACTTGCCACTGTCGGGCGATATTGCCACTGTCGGTTGTAATTGGTATCGTCTGTGATTGGCACTGTGGGTTGAGTTTGGACTGTTGCTAGTTTGGTTTTTGAATGCCCGTTTTTTCCGCGCGGTATTGGTAAAAACATGTCGCAACTAGTTATTGTTCGTAAACGATAAGTCAAAACGTACAAATTATGTGATGTTGCTTTTGTCACGCACACGTTGGAAAGTTGCATTTGTAATAATATGTCCAAAATTGAAAGTTTGATTATAGCAATATGTGAAAATGTGTATGGACATAAACACTTTTGTTCTACCTTGTGCACCCTCTAGTATTCATAATATCGCCATAGACACTTTCTTCATGCACATAATATCAACATACAAACCTTTTAGTGGGACAACTCCCCCCCCCCCCCCCCCCCCCCCCCCCCCCCCCCGAAATGGACATTTGCGTGTCTGGTTTTAAGCCCTCGTAATGCTTTAACCCTGACCCCGAGGCACCTTTTCCAAAGATTTCTTTTTTTGCGGCCAAATAGCAAGAGGAAAAAGTGTTAGGGTAAGCGGACAAGATGAACAAACTTACCTTGCCCAGTTCAACGTTAATAACATGTGAACAATCACAGTAACCCTGTCCACACTGTTCAAGATAAAGCTGTCCTTTCTCACCGCGATTCTCAAGACTGCATATTTCAAGTTTCGATTGGGGAAATATCTGTTGCAGTAAAAACGGCGTAGAAGGTAGTCTAAAGGAGATGTTGTTCAGTTGAGGAAAACCGCCCACATCATCAAGAGCAGAATCTAACGCTATGTAGAAGGTTTCATCTGGTTTTTCCGAATTCCATGTAGGAGTTTGTTCTAAAATGACAAATATCCGGTGAAAAATCGCCGCTAATATTATATATTTAGACACTGTTATAGCCTGTCATGATCTTCGGGGTCACAAATGCTGCAGGGATATTTTTACTCCAAAATATCACACAGGTGAAAATGAATGAAATTGTAACAAGTGTTTCAAGTTTAAGAATGTGGAAATCATCTATCATTGCGTTGGATCCCACATGGCAATGATAATAAGAATTTGTCCTTTAGAAATTGAAAAGATGAAAGCCCTCTTAACCCCGGTTTAGGGTTTTTGACTGGGATCACAATTTTCGAGGAAAAAACACCAACTAAATCTCCGGGAACCTGCCGGGATTCAATCCGGGGACCCTCCGTTCCCAAGCCCCACGTCCCAACCACTAAGCCACGGCCCTCAGCTACACATTCGCGCAGTATACTGCACTCTATATATAGACTCGGTTGACTACGTCATCAAAAACCGACGGCGCATGCGTTTGGAGAGGGACTTTGGATTAGCATTTTTTGCACTTAAGGGGGTTAGGGTTAATAGAACACCCCCCCCAAAAAAAATGTTACCTTAAGGGGGGTCTATGTTATTTTCACCAATTTTGAAAACAGATTTTCTCAATGTTACCGTGAGTTTACCCCTTAGAGTCATATCTCAAATTGAAGCTTAGGTAACAGCGTTTCAAAAAATGCGCTTTATTTTGATCTGGTTGCTATGGTAACCAGTCAAGGCCTCTGATTGGCTAAACACGGGATCCAACTTTACTAGAAAACTAAATGTTGCATGTTCCCCATACTTTGGTAGATGATGCATGGGAACAATGCGCACGAACCAATGAAGCCGGATTTTTTATACGGTTGCCATGGTAACCAGGAACCGACCAATCATGTAATTTTACGATTTTCCTCTATTCAAGCTTATTATCCATACCAAATATCACCCTGATACGAGGTTTCGTTTTTGAGTTACGTTGGTTCCCATATTGCAAGTTTGCGTGTTTTCTAGTTTTGAGATCTCGTGCAAAACGTATGAAAAATATTAAAATTGGCGAGAAAAAAAAAGTTAATATTTTGGATAAAAACAGTTGTTCAATTATGGAAGAGCATGAATTTAGACACATTTTGAGCCATTTTGGGTGAAAATAGCAATTATATTAGCATTTTTAATTGATTTTTAAAGATAAATGGCTTAAAAATGGCCGGGTGAGAAAAATAAGGAAAAACATAAACGTTGACTTTGAAATTTTGATGATTTATGATGTGCAATTAATTATTTATATATTTTAATAAATAAATTTGATTAAATGTTACAATTATTTGATCAAAAAAAAATTAAAACTAAAAATGCTTAAAATCGCAGGGTGAGCGTTTTCTACATACAAATGTATACCAAACACCACCGATATTTTGAGACACCCGAAACTCAATCGACCATAACTTCAGAACCGAAAATCCAATTTACCTCAAACAAAAAGCATTTTAAACCAGAGACTTAGCAGTTTCCTACTGTTCTAATATCTCATTTTTGTCCGAACCACTGAATTTTACTATCTGACTAACATAGACCCTCCCCCCCCCCGCCCCCCCCCCCCCCCTTAATATCAAGCAATCTGACTATCACTATAAATACCTTTTGAGTTAAGTTCGTCGATATATGTCTGATCCAGCGATGAATCATCCGGAATATCACACGGGTCTACAACATTGCCGTTTTCCCAGTCTGATTCTGTTTCCGGAAGTGCAAGTGTAGATGAGTTGTAATGAACGATGGCAAATGCATTCAGATGTGCACAGCTGTGACCAGCAACTCCCTGCGAATTAAGCATGAAGGTTGTACATTTAACAATATTTTAAGGGACACTAAAGTGCTATTTACAGCGATGTACAAGCGTATAATTTCTAGGTGGAAAATGGTCATCGGATATTGGAAGCTACTATATTCTCTTAGTCAATCAATGTTTGTATAATAGTTCAGACATGACCTAAAAAGAAGCCCTTGAATCAAAGTATTTATAATAAAACTACCACCACCATTTCCACTGTTGCCCACACTATGCAGGGTCTCCATTTCCGTAAGGCCATATTTCCAGTAGACAGGTCATAGGTAATTGATTCAATTGACCAACGCTTCTTCATATGGGCTTTCTGGGATCAGCAAAATCATATTTATAAAGTGTTCTCCCTTTTCCCAGTTTGTTTGGGTGAAAATAACAGAGAACAGAGATAAAGGCTTGATAAAATAGTGCCTTCAATGATTTCATAAGCCGAATTTAAAAATAAAAATCAATGCAGAAAAATAAATTATGTTAGGGAGAGTTCATAAATACTTTGGTAGGGAGAGCTGGAAAATCTAAGTGAGTCAAAAAAGTGTTGAAGCTCCAAAAAGGGTTGGTTATAAAAGTTTTGAAAACAACTAAAGAGGGGGGTCAAAAAGTTTTGAACACTCGTTAATTTCCAAAATCTTCTGGAGGGTGGGTAAGGGGGAATGGCGCCCCTGCCTTAACACCGATTCAGATGAATTAAATATTTCATTAACATCTAATTTCAGTGGGAATTGAAACCAAATGAAGTGTATTTTTTTTCCACGCTGCGACCGCGTTTTATGTCGAAGAATATCATATGAAGCACATTTTGAACACAAAAAATGGCCAGTTTCATGTAAATAGAAAAGATTTCGCGCTACACGCACATGTCTTTCAAGAGCTGTGTAAAGTCATTCGAGGGGAATGGAGTTAAAAGTTGTTTGAGTCCTGACTCGCTCCAGATTATTCATCTTATGCACCCAAGCTGTGCCCATGTGCAAAATAAAATATATTATGTACCGGTATATATTTCTGATAACATTGAGCATATGCTCTAGTAAATCAAAGCAATAAGGTCTCAATGTAAAATAGTAGAACTATATGTACTATGTCAAAAGTTTCGGGTCCAGTTATTGAGAAAGGGAGGGGGTGGGGTTTCCAAAAAGATGTTGGCATATCGAGAGGGGGGTTGGGTTAATAAAGTGTTGATGTACCAAAAATAAAATTTTCCAGACCCCTCTCCACTAAAGTATTTATGAACGGTCCCTTATTTCGACATTGAATGTATATTCATAATTTTAATTACCGTTACACGCATCCAATAATTGCCCGGTTCCTGCGTCGCATCCAGAACAAAATCATACCTCTCAGCGTTGAAAATGACGAATGACTTTGCCGGATATGGATCGATCGAGGCCCCGTCTGCAGCGATGAGCATAAAGTCAT
Source organism: Ophiura sarsii (assembly GCA_035610835.1). NCBI lineage: Eukaryota > Metazoa > Echinodermata > Ophiuroidea > Amphilepidida > Ophiuridae > Ophiura > Ophiura sarsii. The sequence goes on from CM069449.1 coordinate 18,837,552, forward strand.
GTTTATCGATAGACACACGTAGTGCGCAATCTCCCGCAACCGCTGTACTGATCAGCCGAAAGCGAAAACGCTTGTGATTGGTATCGGGAGTAACATCGAATCGCGCATACCTAGGCACGGGGCAAGCTTTCAAATCAGTGTTAGTTGCACCACACCATTGCGGTCTTTCGTTTTGCGGAGTTTGTTGCCCTCCTCTGCCATTGATAAGAAGAGCACCGGGGTTGCCTTTAAGGTCACCGTACAACTCTCGAACTAAAAGATTAACACCCATTCTGTGTCCCCAATCTTGTAGAACAACAACGTGTTCTGGTAGGTCAAAATCATATTGATCCCCGTTGACATCCAGATTTTTAGCTTGCCGAACTATGAACGCACCGTTAAGTCCATCACCACGTTGCAAACCAGCGTGGGAGTGCCACCTGCATGAAGTAATCATAAGCTGTCAGTTAACAGATCATAAAAACGGTGCGATAAGCATGATACATACGATCCATATGTAATTGTGCCTGACTGTCCCCTGACACGTCTGTGGTGGGTGTGGAAACCCCTCAGTACTAATGTTGAAGTTCCCCGGTACCAAAGTGTCAGTTTGTAAGTTCAATTTTCTTTATCTAATTGAAACAGTTTAGTTCTTATTATGGTTGATATAGTACATTGATAGATACATGTATATGGCATGCACTAAAAACACTAAGTTCTTCACATGTTATTATGCTAGCTGACTCAAAATCTATAATTATCAAAATATCTGATCAGGAACTTTTTGGCTTAGGTGTTTATTATATGTCAATATGAGGGATACAAAACACCTACCAATGAGTTCCGTGAGGAAGTGCTATAAAATCATAAGTGAAAACCCCACTTATGGGTATAGGGCACTGTGTCACCATGAAGGCACCGTCCATGTACTGTGTATCCTTCATAAACATTCCATGCCAATGGATGGTTACACCCGCGGAAGGATCTTTCGTCGCCTGGTTAATAACGTTTACGATTATTCTGTCACCCTCGCAAACCTTGAATGTAAAATGGGATAATATTTTAAGAGCATGATAACTATTAAGACATCGCCATATCTCATTCTCATTCATAAAAGAGTTACGCTGCTAGCATCAACCCTCCGATGTTATTACGTTATTGACCTTTGAACGAAGTGGTGGTTACGGATTCAAAGGAAAGGATACCTAGTACGAATCGATATTTGAATGATTGGTACAAGTGGATATTGCATTCTCCTTGATAATGATCAATTTTAATTTTTTAAATATTGATTTTTGTAACAACTCAAGCTTCCTCAACAACGCTCATCCGTTCATGTTTGTTCTTTGGTGCAAGTAAATAAATCATTCACTTCAAGTACACTTTTAAGGATTAACATAATACATAGCCTTATGCATACGTCATATGCGATCATTATAATGTAATTATACTATAACGTTGATTGTCTCACCTGAACCGCTGGTCCTGGCATTTGCCTGTTAACAACGATAACGGCTCGCGTTATACCATCAATCAGAACGCAATCTGAGCAGGTCTTCAGCGGATATTCACTCTGATCACCGCTGTAAGTGTTGTTCAAATCATTGTAAGGGAAAAGGCAGTTTTGGCAAAATTCCGAGTTTCCGCCAATGAACCATTCAACTATCCAATCTGATAAGCGGCACGTCCGGGGCACTGGAGGGTTCTCGCAACCATTTGGGCGATAACATGTAGCCTCAAAAGGGGGTGGTCCATAACCTTATAAAAAAATGATGCAAAAACATGAGCAGTTGCTTTCCAACCACCATGGAACTTATGGAAGAACGAGAGTACTTCTATTATCCAACCAACTCAAACGGTTTTAGGGTAGTATTTAAACACTAACATATGATTTTTGGAATTTCATAATGGATATCCGCAAATTAGGAACCATCACTAAAAGTTAATAAATGCACGTTTCGGGCCCTAATTGTGTCCATCATCGCCTGATTCAACCATATTATATTTATCCATCTCAAGAGAGTGACGTAACTGCGTATTCTACTAAGTGCAGCACATAATGACATAACGCGCGGACCTACTGAAGGCGCTGGCGTATACATCCGAGCGTTGAAAGATGGAAGATACAATATACGCGTGCGTAAAAGCTGCGCTTGTAAAGTTTAGTCACTGACTAGAAGAAGACAAATAGAGTATGATGTATTCATCGTACACCTCCTGATCAGCCTACGAAATGGCTTGCATAGTATATGGCAACTGTGTTATTGGATCACGAACATGGATCTGGCCTGGAGGTAGATGGTCACGTCAGCAGTAAGCTGCCTCGGATGGACACTGGATTGGGGTGAGGATAATGGTTAGATCTAGATCAACAAGCCTAGCAAACTTTCTACGTCAGCTTGCAAAATGAATGAGGGTGTAAAAGAGCGGACTTGGTTGTCAGACTAATAAATCTCCATACTTCAGGAGTGAAACGTTTCAACTGTGTCATATGGTTTCGTAAAACTGAGCCTCTTTAAAGAACTGAACATACTCCCACCAACGCCCGAACGCTTTACGCTTTCGCAAATGCTCAAAACCGCTCACGTCGCTCACGAATCAGAAAGCATATTCCGATAATTCGATCAATCTACGTTTTTCATGCTTTTTGGGAAGAGAGCGGCGAACGCTGGCGCCATCTGAGGTAGGAGTCAAGTTAACTTGGCAGCGTTGACGGAACACTTTGCCTGACTTTTGACGTCACGTAGTGATTTGATCATCATGATCATGTCATCATACGCTATCTAATCCACACCTCGGCTTAATCCGACATTTTAATTTAGGGTCTCATACTCACTGTTACAGTAATTTTGATTGGAATCGGAAAGCCACTTGCCATCTAATGTGCATGTCCTGCAAGTAAAAACAATGTGTAATAAGAACGAGTAATAAAAATGTTGTTTGCGGCTAGTATTAGGCCTACATAGGCTTGTTATGAACACGATGTGATTTTAGGAGAATAATATTTCTTCTGACTACGTCTTCAAATAAGACCAAATATAGTTGCCTGGGTTATGTCTTACTAATCCAAGAGAACCCACTATGACAATTTTAGAATTCTTTACCAAATAATAACTAATAGGCCTATACTATGATGCTGTTTAGGTCTCTGACCTGTGCTGATCAGAGACAGTTGTGTTTTTAACTTGTCCTATACCTTATTACAGGTATAGGAATTGTTTTATCATTTCGAAACGTCGGTCCCTATTGTGTTGTGTTGTGTTGTGTTGTTTTAATAGTTTGCCTTGGATGTTGTCATTGCACGCTTTTTTAGCCATTGCCATATAATATAATATGGTGCTGTAACTGAACAATATCTGATAGCTCCCGATGATCATCATAGTCCATTATAGGCCTACTTCAAGTCTTTATAGTCGTTCCGCTGGATAGGCATTTCTTTCTTAGCCAAGATATAAACGCTCTTGGCGACGCTGATTTTGTCGAAATATACATCTTTGGTCTTTATTCACAAAGACACTTGCAATTTTTACCTTATGTAGAACTTTTTTTCTTTCGAGATTTGATTTGATTTTTTCACAGTGTTTTTGGTTCATTTTGTTTTGCTTCATTATTGTAAACGTTTAGAGTGGATTAATAATTCATAGGCAGTGTTTGTACTAAATTGTCAATTTGTTTCATCATATTATACATACGTAATACCATTGTCCATGTCTTAAATCGTGTGATAAGTTCAGCTCGTTTGTATCATTGTATTGGTTTCACCAACTTCTTGAAAACCCTGCTGCTGCCGGCAGGCACTGTGACTATTTTAGTTATATTTGCCTCAGCTATAACTTAAGACAGAAAGCTATGTTACCATGACAACTTACCACGCCTTACATCTTTCACTTGAATCTGCTCTTGTTTCACCAGCAGAATATTCCAAACTTTCAAACATACATATAGCCGGTGGATCTGGGGGGAAGTTATCAAATGATTTTTTTTATATATAATCAAGTTAAAGCGACGAAACTACCATAACAAATGCTGTGCAATCGATGTACACATCTGTGTACTAACTTTAAAACCAGAGATAATGAGATGAAGATTTCGTCACTCAATCAACATACCATTTAACTATACTATCTTAACCATCTGGGGTTGGCATACGGCTATAAAACTTACCACTTGGATTTTAGGTCGAGCACTGTACAGTTATAACATAGTTCTGAAATAAAGGATCTTCGTCTGGATCACAAATAAAACTTACCACTTGGATTTTCGGCGGGGCACAGTACAGTTACATCATAGGTCTGACATAAAGGATATTGATCTGGATCACAGATAAAGCCGATGCGTCGATTACACATCATACCATCAACTACTTTATCCGATCTCACAGGAGCACATTGTATATGGGCTGGAACAACGCCTACGCATATGTCAAAACTATAACAACAACAAAAGAACACGATATCATTAAAATGCACAATAAGGACCGGTATACTTTTATTTTTAAGTAAATAAAAAAATGTTCGAGAAAAAAAACCTTGAATAGTGTAAGTTGAACAGATAAGATTTAAAGCTGATGATCACATTTATGCCTGTGATATCTGTCACAATTTGGGAAACAAAATCATTGTGCAATCACGGTCACACAATTAAGGGTCCATACATTTATAAGCTTGAGTACTAAACTCATCACAAAAAGTATCGAGACACTTTAAAATGATCCAATAATTAACGGCCCGAAAGGGTATGGATTATTCGAAGCAAATAACCCAGTGCATAAGTGTTCTGCGTATTTTGAGACCTTGATTATTGAGATACGATGTTGCGGAGCGGAGTTATTGTCATTTCAATGGTCGTAGGTCTAGTTTCAAAAGTGACAATCATCCCTATAGAACAACTCCATCAAACCTGACACAACAAGGGAAGGGCTAAGGCGTATCTTCGTCAAAACAATAATGCAAACCTGCTTCTATCATTATCATCATCATCATCATCATCATCATCCTTCGGCTGCAGAGCAGGCGACCACAAGTTTCTTCCGTGCACGACGGTCTTAAGCAAGAATGACAATCTGTCGATCTTCAATCATGCCTTCATTGTCCTCTAGTAAGCGTTGCATATATGTCAGATATGTTGTGCAAGGACGAACAGGTCTCCTTCGGCTATGTGTTGGTGCGTAGGGGGGCATACTTTTTAGCTGGCTCTTCATCAGGGAGACGGAGTATATGGCCAAGGAATCTCAGCTGGCGGCGCTTTACACGGTGGATAAGAGGCTCTGTCTTTGTCATGTCATAAATCATGATCCATGCGTTTGATGTTTAGCATGGTTACCCTGTAGCAAGAGGTAGCAAAGGCATTTATTTTGCATTCCATATCTTGGGATATCACCCAGGATTCACATCTATACAGTAAGATATTCACACAGGTGGTATTGAATAATTTCATCTTTGTTGTGTTACCTATTTGAGAGCTCCTCCAGAGGCGTTCTAACTTCCAGAATGCGCACCATGCTAATGCCTTGCGTCTTTTAGTTCACTTGCACCCAATGCCATCATAGAGCCAATATACCTGATATCTGTCACATGGTTGATGGTATCCCCATAGACCTGAAGTGTTGGGTGATGATTGCAGTTGGCAGTCATGTACTCCGTTTAGATACGCTAATGGAGAGGCCAAGGTATATAATTAGGATGTGGTCGAGCTGATGTTTAGATCCTGCTGGGTGCATCCATGTCCACAGACGGCGTCTGGGTTGAGAGGATGATTGTCACTTTTGAAACTGGACCTACGGCCATTGAAACCGAGGTGTCAAAATACGCAGAACAAAATTATGCACTTGATAATTGGCTTCGATTAATCCATACCCTTTCGGGCTGTTAATTATTGGCTCATTTGTAAGTGTCTCAATACTTTTTGTGATGAGTTTATATATTGAGGTGGACAATATTGTATCTGACGAACATTATTCGTTTTGGTTTTATACTACCTACATGTTTCGAATGACATTCAATGTTGCCGATTTTCCCATAAATGCATCCATGCCGGCGTTAAACTTTGTCGAGTTGTAATTGTTCGGATTGGACAATGCGTCATTGGCCGAGTCTAGAATAAAATGAAATGCATAAAAGCAGATTTCATTAATAATTATTCTAATTGGTAGATGTTTCATCCCTGTAAGCATAGTAAGGAAAAGTCGTCCAAAAAAACCAAGGTTTCTTGATCATTCCTCATTTTGACCAATATTCTGATATGTAGCTGCAGTGAAAGGTATATAAATAATTAATCGAGTACATATTAATGTATGTATTTTGAAACAAGTAGGCCCTAAACTATGCTAACATTTGCAAATAACAAAATTATGTTTGAACACATAATTAATATGATTAACATGATATTCCGAAAAAGGTGTTCAAAATTAAACAAACTTTCATCCTTGTTTTTTTTTCATGGCAAGACGAGCAAGTCTACACCAATCTGCTGCGTGTACCTTTGTAACTATCTGTAACAACATGTCGTGGGTTGAGCGCCAGAAGGCCTAACTCAAAAGGCTATTTTGAGATAATCAACTTTGAATATTTGGGACCCTACCTGCTACATTGAGTTGAGGCTATGTGGAATTGGCCATCATCTTCAATTGAGAGCGTTTATGAGTTAGGTCTTTATGGTTCTTAAACCTGTGGGTAATATGGATTATTTTGGTACCAAAATATCATTTTGCCCAAAAGTTGAGTTACGGCCTTCTGGCGCTAAACCATCGATGAGCACGAGTCAGGTCAATTGGTCCCAGGTGTTACACAAATACCTGTAACCTGAGACTAAAATGTTTAGTCTAAGGTTATACGGGCCCGACACCGACCCATTTTTTCGAATACAAACAAATCCTGACATGTTTGGAATTTGTTTGCAATGTTTAAATATTATAGGCTTATTTGTTTGGGACTTTTGGACCCCCAGCCCCCATTTTTTTCTTCTTCAATTTTTTCAATTAAAAAAACACATCGGAGTACAAATGTTGTTACCTAAACGACCTCGATTGACCCCATACATAACCCTCATGTGACCCCATATAATTTCCATGTAACCTCTATCTTGGTGTCACAATCAATTAAGAAATATTTTCATTTTTCCAAACAACAAAGACATACATTTGGGAATGAAAACAGGTTAACATGATCAACCCATGGATCTATCTATGCTTAGTATTGTTACAAAAAACACAGAGGCTTCACTAGATAAGATGGACAGGTCCCTGCAACTTTACAGGTAATGGAATTAATTTGATAATATACATCTGCTGATGATATCACAAGCATAAGCCCACCTAAATTCAGTAAATTATCAGTTAATACAGCAAGATAGTATGATACTATTTTAGTATAGGATATTTGGGTTATGAGTTACTATTCCTATGATGTGGGTCATGAGGTATTATGTGGGTTATTTAGGTTCAAATATAGGTCATCTAAGGTCCTGTTTTGGACTTGGAAAATAAAAATAAATTTTGTTTTTGGTTTTTTTTAAACCTTTTTTGTTTGTTTTTTAACATTTCGGGTATTCGGGTACCTTATTTCGGGTATTTGGGTACCTTATATCGGGCGGGTACCCGTTTTCCCGCCCGAAATTTCCAGCCTTAATTCCAAGGCATACTTTGGTGCACGAATTTAGTTAAACGCGTTAAGGTTAAACTACCGGCACATGTCCATGTTTAAAGTGAGACACTTTTCAGTGAATTAATCCGTTAAACGTGTGTTTGATGTTTAAAGTTCGCACGGTCATTTAATTGTTCCAGACTGAATTGTTCAGCAAGGTATAGCGCGCGATGGGCAAGGTAAAACATTATAGAGAGTGCGAGTAGAAACATGGACCCTAGGATCTATGGTAGAGATCACATGATTATGAGAACATTTGTTGATGTACCGACTACCGTAACTCAGGATGACATATCATACATTTGAAGAACACATTGATTATGCATTATGGGATGTAACAAGTTTGTGCCAGTTTGACATAGTGCATTGTTTGCCAACTATTTCCCATCTTATTATATGTAACACATTGGTCCATCGAATTCCGGTATACAGTCACTACCCGACCACTCTAGGGACGAGATTCGCAGTTTTAAAAGTGGGTTTTGGTATATAAACACGTCCAGTACACGTCCCGCTAAAGGCAATAAATGTGTTCAAACAAATGTATCACGGCATTTTTCAAACACGTCCAGAAGACCAGCCACGGGCAATGTATCGTGGCATTTTTCAGTAATTTTAAGAATAAAAAGGCATTTTTGGGCAAAAATGTAATTGTTGTGCTTTATGTGTTAATAATATCTTTGAACGATGTACTATCCACCAGTAATCAGTTTACGATGTACTATCCACCAGTAATCAGTTTACGATGTACTATCCACCAGTAATCAGTTTACGATGTACTATCCACCAGTAATCAGTTTACGATGAACTATCCACCAGTAATCAGTTTGAAAAAAGTCGAATGTCTAAAAAATGTATCAATGTGCTCAAGTGTAACAATGGTAATAATATACAGATCAGTCTGACATTTTAAAAGAGGAGGTTGAATATTTCTCTAAATTGTATCAAAGTAATGTAAAAGTTACTGATAATGAATTAGATGATTTCTTTCAAGACACTGTATTTCCCACCCTGAATGAGAATGATTGTCAAAGTTGCGAAGGTATACTAAATAACGATGAATGTTTTAACGCACTCAGCGCAATGGCAAATAATAAGAGTCCTGGATACGACGGTCTAACGGCCGAATTCTACCGTAAATTCTGGCCAAAAATAAGTCAATTAGTTGTTGATGCGTTAAACGATGGATTTAATTCTGGCTCATTCACTGCCTGTCAAAATCGTGGTATTATTTCTGTAATACAAATTAAAGGTAAATCCCTACCACGCGACTCACTCGATAGTTATCGCCTAATCGCCTTACTGAATATCGATTACAAAATTGCCACTAAAGCTCCGCCGCGCGTGTACAAAACATTCTTCTCAATAATAATAATAACTAGCGGGCATCCGCGCGAAGCGCGGACTCGCTTGAAGATTTCACGGGGAGGCAAGTAAACAAAGCGTAAGGGATCACGTCAAAACTCGACCGCCCGGCAACCGCCGGTTACGGCCGGTTCCGTTCGGTTCTCACAAAACGTGTCGTCTGTTATAATATACACACATAATGAGGTCAAATAGTAACACTCTGGTGAACACGACCGGTTGAAAGTGCCTCGTCACACACGTGAGCAATAACATCTTGAAGTAATGGGCTCTTTTAAGACTTAAAAGTCTCATTTGACAACCAGTACAATACAGCTATTGATTTTCGCTGGGGTTGGCTTTTTCAATCTGTTTATAGCTCAATTAACTTTTTAAAATCAATACCGAAAGTCTATGAATGTTGTTTTTTTATAGAACGATTATAAAGAGAGCTATTATGACCGCAAAGTAACAGATTGATAGTGTAAATTGGTCAGATTACAGCATTAAGTCAACCGGCGGTTGTTCAGTGTTGCATGCGCGAATATTCATATACCAGTAAAACATTTGACCTGAAAGAACCGGGCGGAACCGCCCGTAACCGGCAGTCAACGGGCGGTCGAGTTTTGACGTCTCCCCTAAGCACATTTGATACAATATCAAGAACATGTCCTACATGTATACATAATCCAGACGGTCCCTAAATAATCCGAATATCGCAGGTGCTTTTGATAATCCAGGTATACATGTGCTTTAAAGTAGGTAGGCCTACCTTTGTCTTTCCAGATACCTATGTAGGCCTCCCATGTGACCTGAAATGCAGGTACCCGTTGTCCCATTATATCCAGGGACCCCATAGGCCTAAGCCCTACCCATAATCCAGTTACCACAGGTGCCCTTAATGGCACCGGATACCACATAATCCAGGTACTGCAGTGTGCCATTATATCGAGATACCCAGGTGCCCTTACTTTATCATTCAAGTAACTTGAATTAATCGCGGGTGCCGAAGATAGCGGGCAGTAATAGTCCATCACAACAGGCAGAGGTGAGTAATATCAAAGCGTTATAAATGTTTATATAAATATCAAGAGTATGTCCTTATTCAGGTACCCAGGGCAGGTACCTAAAGTGCCCTTGATATAATGTAAGTTACATGGTACCCTTAAATGCGCCTAGGCCCAATGGGCTCTTAAATAATACAGATACCCATGTTCCTAATCCAAGTACTCCACGTGTTCTTACACTGGTTGCCCATAGGCCTAGGCCCTAACTCTCACAGATGGCCTTAATAACCCAGGTACCGCATTTGCCGGCATTATATCCATACCAATGTACCCGTATTATATCCAGTTTATAATGGAAAGCGCAGGTATAGGTGCCGAAGCTATAATAGCGGGTGGTTAGTCACATCAAAACGTATAGAGATGAGGGTGTTGTAAAACAGCAAGAGTATGTCGTTGATACTCCATGTATCCTAGGTGCCCTTAATACTGACATTGGTACCACAGTGCCCTTAATAATCCATATAAACCATGTGCCCTTAATAAATCCATGTATGCCATGCATGTATAACACATGGTGCCCTTGATTATTCAGGTACCATCCCATGTACTTTAATAATCAAGATTGTGTATTAGTAATCCAATATAGGACCTCCATGGACTATGTGCATCGGGGATATCCATGCCTCTGTCATGGATATCCCCGATAAAACAATAACAAAACTCCATAACATGTTCTTCAAATTTATTTGGGGTAGAGAGGAAGCAGTCAAACGTAACACAGTGATTGCCGATTACGATAAAGGTGGTATAAACATGCTTCGAACCAAACTCTTTTTCGATTCACTAAAGCTGTCATGGATTAAGAAACTTTCGAACTCAGATATTGCATGTCGGGAAAATATACCATTGTACTATATAAACAAGTTGGGTATTGGTATGAATATTTCTAATTGTAATTGTACATTTAAGCAGCTTAACAACACGTGTCATATTATGTTAAAGAGATTGACTTCATTTTACTATAAGCTATTCAAATCTGGTTCGATACTAAGGAAGTTCTAATCAAAGAGGATATTGCATCATGTCTTACTCAAGTTATATGGAATAATGACGCTATCCAATTAAATGATAAGGGTGCCGTAATTTTAAAGTATTACGCTCTCCGCAATGCGCTCCCCATTGAATGGAAATTAGCACAGGATCCTGATGACAGACAATGCCACGACTCCCGACAACAACAGAGAAGAGGATTATTTTAATTCAGTCTCTATTGATACTTGTACAAACAAAAGTTTTAGAAAAGCCATGATTAATAATGTGTATATTCCTCCTCTGTGTACACATTTCTGGTCACTGAGATTCCCCAATTACTTTTTCAATTGGGCCAACATTTGTCTCGCCACTCCGCAGTGCACCAATGAAGCGAGGTAGATCTCATTAAATTGGAAAATCCTTCACAATATTTATCCTACCAAAGTACTTTTATGTAAGATGGGTAAAGTAGATAATAATATTTGTCACACATGCAACGTAATTGATTATATCGACCATTTCTTTTTCAAATGTAATATAGTTAAGCAGCTATGGTCTTGCGCTAGTTAAGTGATTTCGCGTAAACTGTCTACATGTTTTGTATTAACCACTGAAATTGTTATATTCAACTATCACAATATCATTTATGACCATAATTATTTAAAATGTATTAACCACATCATCGCCGTTGGGAAAGTGTGCATAAGCAAGTTTAGATATGGCAATCACCCAAATCTTTTATTCTTATTTGAAAAAGAACTCTGTCTTCGTAGACTGATTTCAATCTAATCAAAACTATGTCAAAACTATGTCATGTATATCAAATCTATTCAATCTACCGTACCCGATGAAGGCCGATGGCCGAAAATTTGTACAATAAATTATATATTATCACGGCATTTCTCCACTTCATTTTTTTGAAATTATGTCGAGATAGTATATGTATCAGACCTATAATTAATCTTAAATATTATAACTCAGTGTTTTAATCGATTGTCACATTGTACATACGAGGGGGTATCAAAAAGCTCTTGACATCACCAAGAAATGAAGGAGCCAGAAACCTTTTTTTTATATGTGACCCTTCAGACATCTTTAAAAAGTCACTGTGCAAAGTCACACATTTCTCCCACTTTTTATTATCTGTCTACAGGCCGCCATTGTAGAGATCCTCTAATGACCCTGCATGACCTTTGACCCCTTTTTGTCAAGACTTTAAACCATTTATTGCTGTTTTGGGAATAACACAATCTGATGATCAATCAATGGCGGTCAATCTGAGGATCTCTACAATGGCGGTCTGTGGACAGGTAATAAAAAGGGGGAGAAATGTGTGACTTTGCACAGTGACTTTTTAAAGATGTCTGAAGGGTCACATATTAAAACAAAGTTTCTGGCTCCTTTATTTCTTGGCGATGTCAAGAACTTTTTGATACCCCCTCGTACTTGTCATTATTAATATTAGTATTACCTATATTTTGTAAATATTGATGTTATTGTATAGTTATATGTATCATTAAATAAATAATTAATAAAAAATAAATACAAATAAATTAAAAATAAATTTAAAAAAGTAATCAGATTGACCTGATTTAAGCTTTATTTATAAGGAATAATTCGGACTTAAAGCTGTTAAAATATAAAGAAATAAAGGAACAAGGGAGTTCAAATGGCCACTGTTCTCAGTTTTGTAGTTTTATTTGCCACTTTTATTTGCTAGTTGCTTAATCTATCAGGCGATGCTTGAATCAGCAGACTAGTTTGGCATGTTCTTAAATCAGGTCAACTTGATTACTGGTGGATAGTTCATTGTTTAAAGATAGTAATAACACAAAAAGCACAACAATTACATTTTTGCCCAAAAATGACCTTTTTGCCCAAAAATGACATAAAAATCGATTTCTATTTTTGTCATCCCCCTTCATTGGAAAACTTAATATTCAAGTTATTTATTTAGCCTAGGTGTCAATATGTTACAAAAAATGCCGTGATATTTGTTTTTTTAAATGCATTTATTGCCTTTGGCTGGTCGTGTAAACATGGTAAATGATGTATTACGAACATATGACCCTCTATGGTTGATATTTGAAAAGCACCTGTAAAAAATGAATTGTATGCAATTGAATGGTATGTAATTATTTTCCTTACCTGGAAATCCTTTGGCACACGTTACGTGGATGGTATCACTGCAATCCTTCTTCCACGCTCCGTCATGGTCACAGTCATTAAGCTTATCTTCAGTTCCTGTACAGGTGACATTGTTGGTCCCTGAACCTTTATCACCTGCCATCGAGAAGTTTGTAGCAGCCAATAAGCCCAACTGCCGACAAACCACCAAGGACTCAGTCATGCCCCAATTGTTGTCACATACGTTGATCCACTTCCCATTATCGAAGATCCGAACATATCCGGAGGTTTCGTCTGTCGTGATGGGTTCTCCACCTTCAGTTAAACATACATCACCTTCCGCAGCTGTAAAGAAATAACACTCGCTGAGATCATTATAATGTTTTCATAAAATTGAATTACATCAAGCAGGATTTTTAAGCAGGACTCTATGGTAATGATGTAGTATGCTGGTCAGGGCGAAGGCCTACCTAGAGGGGGGATGCAAGAGCGCTCACCCTCGAAGGCTCGACCGTGATTTCCCCAAAATGGCAAATCATGTATATATTAGCCATGCCCCCTATATGACAGGCCTGTCCCCCTCTTGTCTCGACGCATTTTGGGTTCCACTATGCACGGGTGGATCAATAATATGCAAAAGGGCCGTCCTTCAATCGAGAGCCAGAGATAGGCGAAGTATGTTTGCATTTCGGTAGTCCGGAGACCAGCAAATGTAGTTCTACATCAATCCGGAGACGTCTTCTTTGATTAACCCTCGAGCTCTTCATATAGAAAATCAGCTAAAATGCTCAATTCAGGAATTAATGATGCAAGCTCATTGACGTACGAATAATGGGAAATATTCAACCAATGGGCTTACCATGAACTTGGCATACAACCCCCGCGTCCTCCGAATTGTCCTCATCGCCGCAGTTCTCCGATCCCCAATCATTCGCTGGACACTCAATCAGATTGCTTTCAATGCCTTCACAGCGTACATTATCCAACCAAATCCTCCCTACTCCTTTGGCACCGGCCGTTGCCTCAATTGCCGCTGGATAACCAAGCTGACGACACACAACGGTGGCATCATCAATATCCCAGAAATCATCGCAGATTGATCCCCATTCGTTATCATGGTAGATCTCTACAGGGCCACTTCCTTTTTTCTCTCCTCGAAGTCGGATGTCGCCCTCTGTTGATGCAATCTTATTCCCAGTGGTGAACGTGAACAGAAGAGCGCCATAAAATAATAATGGCAATATCGTCCTTGGTGCTTAAAACGGTATAGAAAAAAATACAAAATGTCTTTTAGAAAATGTAATTTGTACGTAAACGTATATTTTAAAGGGCTTTATATAATCTTTAAAAAATCTTACCAACATTTTGTAATAATTTGTGAATTGGTCTGTAATATCTAATTTGGAACAAATTATTATTATTTCAGGCAATGTTTACATAAAAAGCCAAATATCTTCTTGCGCATTCCCCCCACCCCCACCCCAATTATTTTTCTTCCCCCTCCCCCATCTTTTGTTGTCCCTCGCCCCACCTTCCTCAATGTTTATGCTGGTGCCGACACTGAATATACATGTAAATGACACCTTCGTCTTTTCATGCTTTGAAAAGATTTCTTTGATTACAAATATGTAGGCCTATACATGTAGCTGTATATTTTCAGTGTATAATAACATGCCAGCGCAGCCTAAATAGCGACATCCTAGTAATACCGTATCCATTGTCGAAAAATACTTGCCATTTAAAAGACTTTTACCCAAAGTCAGTTATGTGGAATACCTTTTGAAAACAATTGCATCAAAATCAAATTTGGTTGCTTATTGTTGAGGTTGTGGAATTCTTTCGTATTGGACGCGTTACGTGCGTCAGTTAGTGGCCAATACTTTCTTTCTTTCTAATAATAAGCCTAATATTTATTTACATGAAAATTCGAGCCCGCGGATCAATCCACGTAATATATAAATGTTTGTCACCACTAAACGTAAGTTTCAGTTTTAGTTTCATATAGGCCCTATATTCATCACAAAACATACATCAGTCATCAAAAAGGTAACTTACTGCTAATACATTTTCTTATAACTCTAAAATTATAACTTCTACTTAATAATTTCCTTTCTTTTAATTCGAGATATTGTACGCTAAGAATGGTTGATTATTGAGGAAGTTACAATCCGAAGTGTAAGGTAAAGTACGATTTTAATGGTCGCATTTTTATTTTTAACACGGGGGAAGATATGACAGGTAAGTGACGATGACGATGTTGATCCATCGGATCAATGCGGCCGTCCGCCGACTATCCACAATACCACACCGCATTATAGACTGATGTGCATTAGCATACCACCATGCCAGTAATCAATAATTTGCTCGTAAATGAGTCCGAGTGTATATATAGAAAAGCAAATTGCGAAAATGGAAACCGTACTTTATCTTACTTTTGGTACTGTAACTTCCTTGATACTAATCCATTCTTCACGATACGATATCTCAAATTAAAGAGAAGTTATTTCACAACATTTTTTAGTAGAAGTTAAACCCTTAGAAAAGATACTTTTTGACTGTTAATTTATAACAAAACTGTGCAAAGAAGATGTATTGTGTAGTTTACCACCACTACGGTGCCAACAGGAATTTTCAAACATGTTTGTTTGTTTGTTTGTTTACACGGTCGGTCCCTACGGACACATGCTGTGTAGGCCTTACACATAATTAACAGCTGGAGATCATCTGACTTCTAAAATAAGAACCATTTGGAGTCACGCAACTGAAACTTTGGAATATGACTTATCTAAGGATGACCCTTCATGTAGAAAACATCACATTGCAAATCGGGCCAGAAATCGGAACACCTACCTTTAAAGAATGAGAAAGGTATTGTTTCTAGACCGACCGTACCCGTAGTGTTATATTGCCCGAGATACTTATTTGTTTACGGTACACATCTTTTAGTTTTATACAGATGGTGATTCCCAAATAAAATAGGGTTATTAAATTATGCCTTTGCCTTTCGATATTAGGTGGTGGATATCAGATGAGCTTGAACTGCTAATTAGTTTAGCACGCTTTGGACTCTTTATTCTGAAATAGCACTTACATTGCAATCTGCATTACAATCGATGCTATTGCTAAAGGAATGTTCTTCAAATTGTCGCTCTGCCGCTGAAAACTGTTCATGTCACCTCGAACCAGAAGAAAGCAGAAACGAAAGTAAAGCTAGCATAACAGTGTGCTTGATTAACGTGATTAACGTTACTAAACGTTATTTTATAGTAAATGTTTTATGGAATGCAAACGAATTTAATAACACACAAATGATAAAATGATAATTAAAAAAAACCATCTCAGATAATATGATCAAATATGGTACTTACCACTTAACATGTGCAGAAACATGACTGGTAGAGAATAGCACTACTCGGCAATAGTTATGTTACCGAACAAACCTACAACGGTAGCGTCAGGCATCAACAATAGAAATTTCCTGAATGAAATACAAACAATATCATTCATTTTCAGATCAAATGAACTTGAAAGTGGTTAAAAGTAGACCTGTTATACAAATTACAATTCATTTACTAGGCTGTTTGCCAGGAATTTACTTTTTATTTTTATTTCTCTAAACAATAGCATTAATTTCGAATCAAATTGAACAGTAGTAGAATTTTTTAAAGTTCGTAAACCATGTATAACCAGTCCCCCGGATTCGTTTGTGTTTTACTAAGAAATAAATTGACACTACATAGGCCCATTATCAAAATTAATGAACTTTTCAAAATATTTGTCAAACCCGGATCTTAACGTTCCATATGATTGAAATGCTTGTTTGATAAGGAATTATTTTTCAGCGCGCGTGAGCGTTGTTTGACATTACTTTGAAATAATGAACCACTGCCGTGCTTGATGATGTACTTAATACTCGTTGGAAAGAATACCGCCCCTTTTTTTACTCTTATTCTTTTGGATGCACCACCTTCGGGTGGGTGCCGCTGTTTTGAAAGTGTTTTCCGAATAAATAAATTTAAAAAAAAAGAAAAGAACTCATGTGTCTGTAACCACTGATCTACTGGTAGTGTTTAGCGTTATGTACATGTACATGCACGTGATACCGAGGAACACTCATCCTAGTCATTTGGGTGTTTAGAGTGATACTAATTCTGTGAACTATTTGATATTTTAAAAGTACGGGAGGTTTATGTCATGAAATCGTAAATGGTATCATCTGTAATTACTTATTTGGATGGGGTGGGGGGGGGGGGGGGGGGGGGGGGGGGAGGAATTGCGTCGCCTTGCGGTTTGCACCTGTCGGTTGCGATTGTCACGTCGGTTGAGATTCAGGGCATTGTTTATAGAGATTGGCACTGTCGGTTGAGATGGCCAGCACCCCTCCCCCCCCCCCCCCCCCCCCTCACACATTCTCAAATTTGTGACTCAGCGGCATTTCTCAAAAGTTGACTTGTCGGTTCATTTTCATTCCCCCCTCCCCCCCCCCCCCCAATCCCAATATGAAAAACCTAGCTGCGCCACTGCTCCCCACCCGATGATATGATTCTTCTCAGCTACATCATGTACATGTACATGGTTCATGATGGCCGATTTTGTCACTTGGTGATTACCGAGTGATGCCTTTCTTTAGTTCAATCAGTTCCAAATTGGCGAGAAATTTCGGTTTTTATCTCTCCGCGCGCAAAAGAAATCCAAGCATGAAATTATGGCTACGCAGTAGCGTAGCTACAATGTATAGGTTTTTCTGTTGAGTCTTCACCGGAAATAACTTTATGGATTAGTCTACTAGCCCATTATCCTCATTCGTGTTGATCTTATTTTTATTTTATCACGTTTTTTAATTTTTTTAAACTGTATGACTTTGTCACTAAAGATATTTTACAAGATTGCAAAATAATGATGGTAACACATGACGAGCATTGGCATAACTGACTGATCACCAAGTGAAAACAGTAAAACAAAGTTACATTGAAAACTTTTTGCTGCAATTAGGAATCATAAAAAATGGCCGCTTGTTAGTTTAGTAATTATTCTGTTTTTTTGCAAATCAGAGTTTACAAATATGGTAAATCCTCAATTATAAAAAGATTTAAAAAGAAAGAAAAATGTATAATATTAAAACTTGCTTAAAACCGATTACGTGTAATTAATTACACTTTCCAAGCGGCAGGCGTCTGCAGACGACATTGCAAAAGGTCACAAAATGTTTCAAAAATGTCAACATTAGGCCTATTGAATGTCATTACCATATTTGGAATAACCATGAGAAATGCATTGAAATAAATCTGAGGACATCTTTCTGAAATCCAAGCAAAATGCTACCACTATCAAATCATGTCAAAATGCTGCAAAAAGGATTATGAAGGAAGATGTCTCCGACTATTGGCACACCCAGGTAAAACCCTTGCTGGTTCAAGGTAGATTTTTAAACTTATTGTGCACTGAAGCCAAATCATATTATTGGAAAAGTTTTGTTTATAAACTGCTAGTTGGCGTTTACACATTTGTTATCAATTCCTTATGTGACACCCTCAACAACAAAGTCAATCTGAAACGTTGGGGCAAATCCAATAATGACAAATGTAACCTATGCAAGAACAGGGCTACCCTCCACCACATTCTCAATCATTTGTTCTGTCTCTCTTGACCAGGGCAGGTTTACGTGACGCTACAAAACGTTCTGCACTACATATGTAAGACGATGATGACCGGTTTCCAATCTCCAAAAGACCCTCAAATTGTGTGCGACCTCCCAGAATCCCCGATCTCTGCGTGTTCTGGGAGAATTCACGGAAACTGGTCATCATCGAACTCACAGTGCCCTTTGAACTCAATCTTGAGAAAGCGCAGTAGCGCACACAAGAAAATCTGATAAATACGCCGCTCTGGTTGCTGATATTCAGAACAACGATTTTAAGTGTGAGTTGGTCGCCCTCAAAATTGGTAGCCGAGGTTACATATCCCCTCACAATCTTGGTAGACTTAAATATATACTCGAACTGTGCAAAAGCCCCACTACTTTTAAAATATTCCGGGACAACATCACCAAACTATCTATTCTTTCATCTTTCTCAATTGTCCATGCTCACAAGGATCCCACATGGAGTGTATTTATACCATCATTGGATCTGTGTTCCTTAGTAACTACATTAGTGGCGGGAGGCCTCTATCAAGACAGTGACAGATAACTGTCACTGATCAAGAGCAACAAAAACAGTTCCTCTTGCCACATAGTATAGGGTACATAGATAAATAGTACAGGATAAAACAAAAGGATAAGTAACAATATAATATAAAACAGAATAGCTGCCTTCGAGACGTAGTGTTAGTAACCGCACCCTAATTGTTTGAAAACAATCATGCTGTGTTTATTTCGAAACCCTTTTTTAACCATCTCGTCATAGATTCTGCTAGAATCATGCGTATAGGCCATCATCAATTGTTAATATTCATTCATGGATGTGTTAGAGCATGGACTTTATTTATTAGAAAATAGAGTTATTCAACCATATAAAAAGATATCAAAGTTATGTCGTTACTTTGTTTGATATGATAAAATAATCAACAAGGGGACTAACTGTTGACTGGATTACTTTGGGTTATTTCTAACTGAAAGTAATTTATGAACTAGCGCTGTTCTCGGCTTTCGCGGTTCCCCGGCTTTCGCCGTTGTTGGATTTGAATGTTTGTATGATTTTGGACAAAACCTAACTGGGCCTAGTTTGTTGGTATATTATCATGGTTGTTTATGACTACGTTGACTTATTTGTTAATTGGCGCCTGTTGACATAAGATACATTATCGCTCGGAACTGCTTGCGCAGTGATTGTATTCTAGAAAATCCATCTTCAATGAACATACTGTTGATTATTTTCACTAGTAACCATGTTGAATGTGTTCATTATAAAGTTCTTCTTCGTAAATTCATGTTTGTTAGATGTTACGATCATCACATTTCATACAAAACTCAATAATTCGAGACGAGACAAGTCAAAATCTACACAGTAAAATCTCATAGACATTTGCCTCATTAATATTCAAGAGCTCATAACCGCTATTATTGCGCAATGGGAAAATTCTCTCTCATCTACACCTTCTCTGACAAATTTAGTGTTTTAATAATACATTACAAATGCAATATCCTAAAAGGATGCGCGGTCCTTATACATGCCTAAAACATGGTTATTTTCTGAGGAGGTAATTTGAATTTCCAAGACCAAAACCTGACATATAAAGGACAATTTAATTATTTTGGTTTAAAAATCAGTGATCCAATACACGACAGAGAACCTCGCAGTTTGTCTGTATTTCGTACGAGGCAGCACAGGCCCAGGCAGGTTTTGAAATTACCGGGACAATGATTTGCATTCACAATATAATGAATATGTAATGTTCAATTTTGCAAAGGTCAGTCGATATCTTATTCTTCAGTTGTGCTATATGTTATTGGAACAACATAGCCCAACAGCCTATACCACCATTCTATACAAACCCGCACTTACTGCCAGATGTATTTAATTGGGCGATATCTCTATCTCTCACTTTGTAACGGTCAACTCCCATTCATAAAAGAATGCGCTAAAAGGGTGGTCGATTCCAGTCTAACAAAGGATTCGAACAAGTCCATCCAAAACAATGTATGTTGGGTCAACCGGTAACTAAACGTATATTGGGTGATTAATATTTTCTAATAGCGTAGGTCAGGCTTGGCTGGTCTCAAAATTCTCCTAAACGGACTTGACAAGCCGTCTCGCTAGGAGGTGTCACTACTTTGAGAATATTTCTAACTCAAAAATGGGAAGATTACAATTTAACCAGCCGTTTTCACCAAGATGAGCTCAATGGTGTATACAAATGTATGGTGTGCTTTGTGTACACTTCATGTCCACAGTTTAATGTGTCTATAACCCATGCTCATGCGCACATTTCAATATGACAGAGTACCCCTGTATGCAAATTGCAATTGCTGCTGTAAGTTTGGTCTGAAGATTTTGCTGTTTCCCAGTTCGCGACAGGTATCATTATACAACCAAATCTTTAATAACGTTTTGTCTCGAAGTATCTGCTTTTTGGGGAAATTCCAGTAAACCTTGTCAAAACACGAGCCTTGTTTTAGGTATTGATGAGCATTACAGATCCCTGTCATTATACTTGCTCACATTTCGTGAAATAATGTAAAAATAATGATTTGTCGGAGATGATTTTCGCAAACAAAGATATCCCATAGCGCTATTACAGCGATAATGAGCTCATGAATATTAATGAGGCGAGAATTGAATGGGATTTCCCCATAGAGAAAATAGCGACCTCGGAAAGATATTTATTTTGAAAAATGTGTAGGCTACAAGGTCAAGGAAAGATGAATTTATGAATGAGAAGATATTCAGGCACCTATATAAATAGGATTTGACCTTGATATGGGTAAAATACAAGACTGTTTGGGGAATAAGTTCTCTCGATGGTGTGCGCAAGCAGTTCAGGGCGGTAGTGTATATGTGATTATATAATTAACCACTACATTTAGGTTTCACAAATGTGCAACAGATTTGTTTATTTTGGAAATATTGACTCTATGCATTTGTATTTGAAGGATGGAAGTAATTGAATATTACATAGCAATAGCACATAATTATTAGCTCATTAGAATTTATGCCCAGCTGTTATGTGAACTACTCCTTCATCTCCTAAGCTGGTGGCATACAAAAGTGTGTGTTAGTATGATGGGCATTTGAATAACGGTATTGATGATGGGCAGTGGAATAACATTTCGCCTGTAGTGACTTATAGTTACACACCACGGGCGAAACGGTACTGCGGTGGACAATAATCTGTTATATAGTCCACTCCTTCATCTTCTATCTACTGATGACAGTTCATGGCTTCATCTGTTTGTAATCCACTGCTTCATCTTTCATCTGCTGATGACTGTTCACCTCATCTGTTATGTAGTGCACTCCTTTATCTCCTATGTACTGATGACTGTGCATGGCTTCATCTGTTATAAAGTGCACTCCAACATCTCCTATCTGCTGATGACAGTTTGTGGCTTCATCTGCTATGTAGTGCACTCCTTCATCTCCTATCTACTGATGACAGTTTATGGCTTCATCTGCTATGTAGTGCACTCCTTCATCTCCTGTCTACTGATGACAGTGTATGGCTTCATCTATTGTGTAGTGCACTCCTTCATCTCCTATCTACTGATGACAGTTTATGGCTTCATCTGCTATGTAGTGCACTCCTTCATCTCCTATCTACTAATGACAGTTTATGGCTTCATCTGCTATGTAGTGCACTCCTTCATCTCCTATATACTGATGACAGTTTATGGCCTCATCTGCTATGTAGTGCACTCCTTCATCTCCTATCTACTTATGACAGTTTATGGCTTCATCTGATATGTAGTGCACTCCTTCATCTCCTATCTACTGATGACAGTTTATGGCTTCATCTGTTATGTAGTGCACTCTTCATCTCTTATCTACTGATGACAGTTTATGGCTTCATCTGCTATGTAGTGCATGCCTTCATCTCCTATCTACTGATGACAGTGTATGACTTCATCTGCTATGTAGTGCACTCCTTCATCTCCTATCTACTGATGACTGTTCATGGCTTCATCTCCTATGTCGTGCACTCCTTCATCTCCTATCTACTGATGACTGTTCATGGCTTCATCTGCTATGCAGTGCACTCCTTCATCTCCTATCTACTGATGACTGTTCATGGCTTCATCTCCTATGTCGTGCACTCCTTCATCTCCTATCTACTGATGACTGTTCATGGCTTCATCTCCTATGTAGTGCACTCCTTCATCTCCTAGCTACTGATGACTGTTCATGGCTTCATCTCCTATGTAGTGCACTCCTTCATCTCCTATCTACTTATGACAGTTTATGGCTTCATCTGATATATAGTGCACTCCTTCATCTCCTATTTACTGATAACAGTTTATGGCTTCATCTGTAATGTAGTGCACTCCTTTATCTCCTATCTACTGATGACAGTTTATGGCTTCATCTGCTATGTAGTGCACTCCTTCATCTCCTATCTACTGATGACAGTTTATGGCTTCATCTGCTATGTAGTGCACTCCTTCATCTTCTATCTACTGATGACAGTTTATGGCTTCATCTGCTATGTAGTGCACTCCTTCATCTCCTATATACTGATGACAGTTTATGGCCTCATCTGCTATGTAGTGCACTCCTTCATCTCCTATCTACTTATGACAGTTTATGGCTTCATCTGATATGTAGTGCACTCCTTCATCTCCTATCTACTGATGACAGTTTATGGCTTCATCTGTTATGTAGTGCACTCTTCCTCTCTTATCTACTGATGACAGTTTATGGCTTCATCTGCTATGTAGTGCATGCCTTCATCTCCTATCTACTGATGACAGTGTATGACTTCATCTGCTATGTAGTGCACTCCTTCATCTCCTATCTACTGATGACTGTTCATGGCTTCATCTCCTATGTAGTGCACTCCTTCATCTCCTATCTACTGATGACTGTTCATGGCTTCATCTGCTATGCAGTGCACTCCTTCATCTCCTATCTACTGATGACAGTTTATGGCTTCATCTGCTATGTAGTGCACTCCTTCATCTCCTATCTACTGATGACTGTTCATGGCTTCATCTCCTATGTAGTGCACTCCTTCATCTCCTATCTACTTATGACAGTTTATGGCTTCATCTGATATGTAGTGCACTCCTTCATCCCTATCTACTTATGACAGTGTATGGCTTCATCTGATATGTAGTGCACTCCTTCATCTCCTATTTACTGATGACAGTTTATGGCTTCATCTGTAATGTAGTGCACTCCTTTATCTCCTATCTACTGATGACTGTTCATGGCTTCATCTCCTATGTAGTGCACTCCTTCATCTCCTATCTACTTATGACAGTTCATGGCTTCATCTGATATGTAGTGCACTCCTTCATCACTATCTACTTATGACAGTTTATGGCTTCATCTGATATGTAGTGCACTCCTTCATCTCCTATTTACTGATGACAGTTTATGGCTTCATCTGATATGTAGTGCACTCCTTCATCCCTATCTACTTATGACAGTTTATGGCTTCATCTGATATGTAGTGCACTCCTTCATCTCCTATTTACTGATGACAGTTTATGGCTTCATCTGTAATGTAGTGCACTCCTTTATCTCCTATCTACTGATGACAGTTTATGGCTTCATCTGCTATGTAGTGCACTCCTTCATCTCCTATCTACTGATGACTGTTCATGGCCTCATCTGCTATGTAGTGCACTCCTTCATCTCCTATATACTGATGACAGTGTATGGCCTCATCTGCTATGTAGTGCACTCCTTCATCTCCTATCTACTGATGACTGTTCATGGCCTCATCTGCTATGTAGTGCACTCCTTCATCTCCTATCTACTGATGACTGTTCATGGCCTCATCTGCTATGTAGTGCACTCCTTCATCTCCTATCTACTGATGACTGTTCATGGCTTCATCTGTTATGTAGACCACTCACTTCTTCATTGCCCATGTACTGATGATAGTTCATGGCTTCATCGGTTTTGTAATCCACTCTTTCATCTCCTATCTATTTATGACTGTTCACGGCCACATCTGTTATGTAGTCCCCTTCTCATCACTTATCTACTGATGACTGTTCATGACTCCATCTGTTTTGTAGTCCACTCCTTTATCTCTTATCTACTGATGACAGTTCATAGCTTCATCTGTTTGTAGTCCCATCCTATCTACTGATGATAGTTGATGACTTCATTTGTCTTGTAGACCACTCCTACATATTCTATAATTAATGACAGTTCATGGCTTCATCTTGTTTGTAGTCCATTTCTTTATCTCTATCTATACTGAGGACTGTTCACGGCCTCATTTGTTATGTAGTCCACTTCTCATCATTATCTACTGATGACAGTTCATGACACCATCTGTTTTGTAGTCCACTCCTTTCCTATCTACCGATGACTGCTAATGGCTTCATCTTTTATGTAGTGCACACTAACTATTCGACAAAATTAAGCCCGATTTCTTGCGAAAAAGGGTTTTTTGGGCAAATTGTGATTTTTTGAAATTTAAAACCAATACGAACCCTAAAAAATGGCATTTTTGGGGCATATGTTTTGGATATTTTTTTTTGTGTGTCAAATAAAAGTCTGAAAATGTACCATTTTTTTGATGAGAGGAGGCTAAAGTGCCGAAAAAGGCCACCGGCACCCTCAAAATTAGACCGAAATATAGACTAAGTCCACCTCATTAATATGCGTCGTCCATATTTCCTAAAAATATGATTTGTCAAATGAAAGTCTGAAAAAGTACCATTTTTTGATGAGAGGAGGCTACAAATTGACTAAAGTGCCAAAAAAGGCCACCAGCACCCTCAAAATTACCCGAAAAATAGAATAAGTCCCTGCGTCGTCCATATTTCCTAAAAATATGCTGAATAAATGCTCATTGACCCCTAGTAGGTAATTCTTGATGCAGAATCCATTTCTGGGGTCTATATTATTAAGATATCTACTATGTAAAACATACACACAGTGAACACTATGTAAACAATAACTATGTAAGAAAAAACAATGTAAAATATTACATCTCTGAAGTCAAAGCTGTATAGAAATCGAACATTCCGTTTATGTAAGCCTTTTGATTACATTTTTGTTATGTATTCCTGATAGTTTACCTAAGTAAGGAAATTGTACACACCAGTTTGTAAAATAAATACATAATTATCGTATAAAAACATCTTTTGCCGGTAAAATATTTAAAAAGGACGAATTTATACATTATGTACCATGTAAACTATAATCTTTTAATACACAATTTACGGTATAAAAATACTTCTTACGACAACGTGAGAATGGCGAACAATATCGTGTCCGCGTGCGTGGAGTGCTAAAACAGAGAGGATTTGTTGAAGAAATAGACGAAATATTCAATGTAACGGTGAGTACATTGTATGTGTAGGTCATATCTTATAGCACACAACATCTAAGAGAGCCGCAAGGACTATATGTACTAAAGACAGCAAAACAAGTAACTCGGCTGTTGTAAAAGCACCTATAATTTTAAAATTGTTACTCATATTCTAAAAATGAAAATACCGGGAGACGGAAAATTTAATTACAGTGATGTTGACACCTTGTTTGTTAAAATCGATAAAGTATCGTTGTCGCGGTATGTGCTTACAGATGAAAAGTGCCCATTTCCATTTTTGCAGTAACTCCTATTGATCTCTCTGATTCAGCGTGAAGATAATAGCGGGAATTTTGATAGTTTGCCCATGGCGATGACCTGTCCTGTCTGTCTTCTCGGACCTTCTGAGCGGTTGGAGTTTTAAATTCATCCTTTTTAATTGTAAAGAAGTACGCCTGTCATCCCCATTAAATTTGTCCCGGATTATGCTAATCAAATTTACAGCACAACAAGAACAGCTAATCAAAATTCCACATGGCTGAACACTGATATAAGTGCAATCAGCCATGAATACCATTGCTATCGGTCAGAGTGCTTATGATTTAGACATCTGCATACATTTAGCTTTCTGAGGAATTTTGAATTTTAAAAATCGGACGTTTCTGACAGTAAATATGGAATCTTTTGAAAATATGGTAAATCAAAGTTGTACTGAAATTATCTTTTTTGAAACCCATAACATACGCGTAATTGACCATGTTCAGCAACAATACTCAATTTAAATGATATACAGGTAATTGTCTTTGTCCTCTTTGGATTTCTACTACAGAATTATAGATATCAACCGTTAATGTTTTATGAAGCAATATTTGAATGGGGACATTGATTGTTCTGTTTGAGTGATTTATATCATATTCTTTTAAGCAGCCGTTTTGAAGATTGGTGTAAGCTTATATCAATTGAAATAGATAAAGATATGTTGATATATTTAACAGAGTATGTACACGTTCCCTATTATATCGCATGCATTATACTTTGACTACAATGTTGTTGTTTTTTATTCCAACACGGTATAAATCTTTATGTATACTATTAATTGGCTTGTTTGAAAAGCCCGGTAATAAATGTGGGTACTGCTAGTCTATTGCAGCAACAGCATATTTCATAGTATTAGTAACGGATGGGATATATAACTTAAGTTTGAGAAAAGAAGCCAGGGTGAAAATTCTAATATTTATAATAGTTTAAAAAAAAATTATACGCACATTCACACTCTTTGTGAAGTTTTATAGACATCTATTTTACCCAGTTTTAATAACACCTTAAATCGAACCAATGAGTTCGATGGACAACAACCATCAAGCACATCTTTTCAAATCAATACTTATCGCATATGGGAACGAGGGTGACGTTTTATTTATGAATGTTGAGAAGTTGTTTCATGACAATGCAAAGGACTACACGAATTTTTGTTGTTGCGCGATTTTAATCTGAGACGAGCATAGTTTAAATAGAAAGTACTCACTTCGCCATCCATAACCTTCGTTTTCTATGATATAACAATAATAACATACCTTGAAGTTTCAGCTCTGAACAGTGAACACTATCGGGTTGTCATGAGATATTCCTGTTAACATGAGCTCTTTCATTTGCTCGAAGTCGATGTCCTGTCTCTATGTCGGTGGTGCTCTATAACTGTAGTTTCAGTCGATTGGATATTCAATCACGACGATCGATCAAAACTTATGTTGCATGAAATAGTAGTTAGCCTATGCTATAAACATTATTGTTTGTGCTGATATATATATATATATATATATAACTGATTACTTTTTTAATGATGAAATCGTTGTTTCTATTATTGCGTGTATGATATGGTTATGTTGATGCGTAAATATTTATATCTTATCTTGATAACTGATTATTTTGTAATCAAATGTAATCGTTGTTTCTATTATTGTGTGAATGTACGAACTAGTTCAAAGTCACAAACAGGGACGAATGGATAACTCTAAACCCATGTTCGGTATGCACAAAACATTCAAATGAGATAGTCCTCCCTAAGAGGACCCTTTTTATGCTCATTCTGCGTTATAAATGGACCTTATAAGTTTAAGAACTTGTTAGTGATAATACACCCAACTAAATATGTAAGTTCCCCCTAGCATATACTAGAATATTTCCAAAAAATACTTGATGGATTTAAATAATCTTCAGCTAGAAAAATGCACCCAATTGGTAGGCACATTTTGATACCAAATTTGTTGGCCTTGAGACAATGCAACGATAAGAAATTGTGCCATTTATCAATTTGTATACAGAAAAAAAAGTGGCACTAAATCTCACTGGCTACACTGTAAAAAGTGGTGTTAATATCTAAACGCTAAATTAGCTTATTGTTAACGTGTTTGGATAACACTTAATTAACATGTTAAAGAGTTAATAATTCTAGTTTTTAACACGTTGTGGTGTTAATTTGTCAACGCTATTTTTAACGTGTATGGATAATACTTAATTAACATGTTGTAGTGTTAATAAATCTATTCTTTAACACGTTGTGGTGTTAATTTGTCAACATCATTTTTAACGTGTTTAGATAACACTTAATTAACACGTTAAAGTGTTAAAAAAATAATATGACATGTATCCGCTATAATATGATAGACAACACTTTATTTAACCACAGGAATCCAGTTATACAACAACCAATACATTCACGGTTTTTTTAACACGTTGAAGTGTTAAAGAATACACATTATTATTATTAACATGTGGCTGATGCCGATTATCTGGTAAACACTACAAAAAATACACTACATTTTATGCGAGGCACTGTGGCGAACCGCCGGCTAGGTGGGAAACTAACCTTTGCGTTACGTTATGGTTATACTTTGAGAAGTGATGGTTCCGGCAGATGTGTCTATCAAGTAACAACACCTAACAAAGAAAGATTTGTATTGATCAGATATTCGTAGCCAAAACACGTGGCTTCGTAATCATATTTACTGTTTACAGATTACCACGGAAACATACATTTGTGAAATAATTGAATTTTGAGCTCGAATTAGCAGTAGTATTTAATCATTTTATACATACATGTTTGATGTCAACAAAATTGTGGTTAAGGAAAACTGGTTTAGTCCGTCGCTAAATTTGGTCATTTTGGATGACCGGATGACGGTTATTTCGAACGCTGATCTTAAAAATAAAATAAAAATCTTTGCAAGCGTTGGAACAGTGGAAGTATATATCTTATCAATCGCCCTCCGCCACCCCTTTAGGTATACTTCCTCTTTTCTGCTTGTGCCTAAGAGAAAGAAGTAGTTTTGCCAGGTTTGGGCGGCCAGGTCATTGATAACAAGTGTTACCGCGCGCGCTACTATGTAGCCCAAGTGTGTAATTAGAGGTAATACTCATACCACTAGGCCAAATAACGTTCAAGTTTGAATTCTTTTTGGGGAATAATCGTCCTAATGAGATTATGCAAATTGTGATTGATAAGATAGGTGAGTATAATTCTATTATTTATAAATAAAAGGACAGTTTAGGGTCCTAATTTATTTGCAATGCATTTTGTAGGTTTTTTTATGCATTTTGATTGTCAATGTTCTGGCAACATTTCTCAACTTTTACCGATATATTCTCCTAATCCCCCTGCGATGGTCGTGTTAACTTTGTCGGAAAACTTCGGAGTAACGTTGTATTTAGTACCGTGTGGACAACTGTCCGGAGTAGAGGTAATCTTTGTGGAATTTTGATTGCTGCAGGGTCTAAATTTACGCCGATCACTTACGCCCGTCTGAGCATGCCTTATAGACGTAAACCAGACTGTCAAAAGAAATCTATTCATAGTCAACATGCATAAAAAGACCTTGCTGGATCAACCTCGGACAGGTTGTTGTTAATCCTGCCTTGAGGCTAGACGACTCGTCACAGGTTGATGGTAGTTACAAGCTATGATATTGGAAATAATGTGTATGCTGCCCTCTCTAGATATTAAAACATATTTTACAACGTTTTGAACATGTTTTGAGTGTGCAGCTATAGCATAACTCGACGTTCATAACGGGATGTTAATATAATAGTGATGCTAAGAAAATTTTAAAAGGATCTGTAGTAAATGTCATGAATAATGTGATGTTATTAGATTTTTAAATAGGGTCACAGTTTCTTAGATTGGATTGGGGCATATTTATAACGGAGGAGAACTGGATTATATTACATTGCAAAAGTGTTATCATAAAATGGCCTGCAGGTGGGTGAGAGACTACTTACTCAACAACGATTTGAAATATGCAGCATGCAGTAGCAGCTAGATACCGGGGCTAGATATTGCCCTTGTCGATGTTGCGTTAATGTTCTCATTTCATGATTAGTCCATGGTCATATTATGCTTGAACAGTTCGATTATGGGTATACATAGTATGTAGTAAGACGGAAAAGAATATGGATATTAATTATAAGGCTTCAGAGCTCCTACATGCATATTGACTAATCAAAGCGGTGCGAAGCAGCGCTATCTGCGGTAACGCGGACAGAGGGAGTCTGAGGGGGGATGATCTCCATACCCAGTCATTGATTTAAAAACTCCATGATGTATTCATTTAGGCTACACAATAAATAAAAAAACACTAAGACAAAAGGGCATGCTATTTGGTCGTCCATTACCTGCATAAATGTATGATGCTCGGCATCAGAGGCTAATTTTATATTTGTCACTAACCTGATCCCAATATACACTAACATTATAATTTATCCTAATCAATATTGTATAAACATAAAAAAAGTTAAACAATTAGTACTATAACACCACTTTCCAAATTACATAATCATATTCTGCCATCTTACAAGACAAATTTTTTTTTGAACATTCAAATATCCGACCAGCTAGGCGTGCCTAGTCTTGTTCTACACTGATCTCCATCCCAGTCATTTAGCACTCCTTGTTAACGTTTTGAGTTCCTGCGTGTTAGGCCAGGTTCTCCATTCCCTCGAGTGACAAACATCAAAACATGTTGCTCGATTATTTGTTCCTGAATTTTGTTTTTTTAATATTTGCATAAATCTAAAGCCATTGTTTTAGAATTATATTCCTAAACATGAAATTGTGTATTTTAATGTTAAACAGCCATGTAAAAATGTATACACTAGTATACGAAAACTATCATTGTGTGTAATGTTGAACCCGCCAATCCGAGGACCTTTGTCTCTACCAGCCGGAAATGTGAGGACCTTTTTTGAAGTCCTCTCTTTTTTCATGCATAAAAACGTATATGAGTAGGGTCCTCACCCTGTTATGTGTTCATTCTGTAAAACATCGATTTGATATTTGGTACCATCCACAACCACCATTTGTTTTACTATATGACCCCTAAACTGCATATGAAAGACATGAATCTATGGTAATACCATACTACGAGGGTCATTCAATAAATTCTACCTCCTAACTCATAACATTGCTATTATGATCGTCAGCCTAATGACATTTGTCATGATTATAACTCTGAATCATAGCTTCACATTTATAGTAAATGATAAGTGATACCTGGTTTACTTTTGTTATAATGCGATCAAAGCCAGAGAGATTGTGGACAACGGACACGGAAAATTACCCTAAAGATAAATACACGTTTTTTTCGTTTTCTCTCCGTATTACATGATTAGATAATAACAGTCCTATTTAAATACTGAAAAAAGAAAACAATGGATGTTTTCTGAATATAATACTGTATTATCATGTATAAATCAGATCGTAGGCAATGTCAACCTTTGTAGGCTTGAAAATAGCATAATATCAACTCGAATGTAATGCTACGTCTTTAGCAAACTGGAATGCTGCTATTCAGTCAAATGTTCGTTGTTACAAGTCAAGCCACAGTCGGTCAACTCTGCAGAATTTGAGACACATTTGACATTTTGGAACAAGTTAAATGTCGAATTTGGCAGCCATGTTGAATTCTATAAAGGTAAAACCAGTCACCCCTGGCTATGGGGATGAATATTATTGATACATGAATGAAATATCAGTATTCAGAGATCTAAAAACATAATAAAATGTCATTGTATATGATGTAACAGACAAAATATCATACAGAATTACGTGAAAATGCTTGTTTCGGTGGCCATTTTGAATTTTCCCTTTTAGTTATGGTGCCTATATACTACATACATCATGTATAAATCAAGTAGTCTCCTACCTGAAAACAACTCAAAACACGTATTTATTTAACATTTGTGAGTCATTCCATGCAGAACTTCTTCACAATTCATTGAAAATCAGTCATTTTGGCGGCCATTTTGAATTTTCCCTTTTAGTTATGGTGCCTATATACCCCATACATCATGTATAAATACTACAAGTAGTTCCCTACCTGAAAACAGCTAAAAACATGTGTTTATTTAACATTAGTGAGTCATTCCAGGCAGAACATTTTCAAAATATCATGAAAGTTACTGAATTGACGCCAACATTGACATGAGAATACACAATGAGGTTGGTTACGTTATCCTGTTTATTACGTTATTTGGCGACAGCAACAGTGCCTAATGCTAGCTTATAACACATATACAAAGCAATCAATGTAGACGTTAGCGATACCTACTGCATTTTTTCACATTATAAACCCCATTCTGATATCGTAGGTCCATTTTCAATGTTCTTAAAGGTAGATGTTCCGATTTTCAACTTGAAGTTTTCTATTCTACATGAAAGGTCATCCTTAAAAACGTCGTGTCCCAAAATTTGAGATGCATAGCTATTATGGTTCTTATTTTAGACGCACAAGATGCTGTGAATTGTACCCATTGAGTAGTACACAAACTATATCGGTGGTAACCACCATTCGCGGTAATTCAACGCTATTTCGTCGATTTCTCTGTCATTATACCGAATTAGGCCGTCAAATTTCAGTATGATGATAAGAAAAATACGAGCTTTCATATGATATGAAAATCTCCGTATGTTTGAAATAATTCTGTGTTACGAAAATGTGATCGGGTCATCTACCTTTAAGAGATCTATATGACTTCAACTTTCATTCAGCTTAATTTTCATATTACTCACAAGAAAAAAATAAGGAATTCTTACCATTCGTCGTGTTTTTTCGCACTGTACTTTCAACAAGTATTCCCCATGTATGCCTGCGAAAAGGGCCTGCCACATGTCTTTGCTTAATACAGTCGTAGAGTGTGGCTGTCTCTTTATCGATTTATTCGATAACGTAATAAACGATAATGTAGTAAACGTTTTTCGTACACATAGTACCATGTAGACGATCTGGAAAGAGCTAGCGAGTACTCCAAGTAACCACAGAGTCTATGTGTATGTATCAAATAGGTTTTTAACAACAAAAATGTGTTTTGATACATAGTTCGGGAGAAATCTGAATAACGTAATAAACATCCTTAACAAGGTCGCATGCTTTGCAGCAGTTTGATTTTTTATCAAGGTCAGACATGCTGCTAAAGAATTTTGAAAATATTATTTTCAAATACCAATGTACTTTTAGATTCAGAATATGTACATTTAAATGTTTAAATGGTAATTTTGAACAACTTTGGTATTCTATATATCGCAGGTAACGTAATAAACATCAATATCTCGGACAGAATATATTAAATTGAAACAGGTTAACATCGTAACAAATTTGCATTTTTTTCCTAACCATGGAATATCACTATATGTTCCCTACAATTTAGGACACGTTTTGTAGAAAGTTTTGTACTTTTCGTATTGTAATTAATAAAGGCAACATTTACTTTTATGCCGCGGACATGGACATTTTGCTAATTTGGAGTATATAAGCGCAACATTTGTAGTGAAAACACGATCAGAAGTATAGCAAAGTATATATGTCCAAATAGAAAACATCGAGATCTATCCAGAAAATAAGTGTTTCAAGCATGAAAACATTGTATATAACGGTATTGGACCAAAGACATCAAAAAGTTCATTTTGCACTGTTTTCATGAGAGTTAAACCATAAGTTGAAAATAGCTATCTGGAATGGAGTAGCACTAAAATTCCATGTTATTTAGGAAGAAAATCACATGGCATATTTATTTGACACTTATTTCTTTTTGAAGCCTAATTATGAGACCATGGCGAACTTGCCCCGGGGTCGGGACTCGGGACAAGTTAACCATTTTTGACACCTGTATTTATCCTATACTCATTCCTTTATAGTAAGGCCTAGCGCCTAGGGTACTGAAATTGTGGTCGTATATAGCCAAGATATCAATCTTTCATGTAATGATGCCTGTGACATTGTGTCATCTGTGCCAAACCGGGTTGTATTCTTTTCATATACTATTATGTTTTTTATACCATAAATTCATTTATTTTTTCGCCTGTGACATTGTGTCATCTGTGCCAAACCGGGTTGTATTCTTTTCATATACTATTATTTCTTTTAAATCATACATTTATTTACTCTTTGTCTTGTGACATTGTGTCATCTGTGTCAAACCGGGTTTGATTTATTTCATGGTATTATGTATTTTATATCATAAATTCATTTACTTTTTCACCTGTGACATTGTGTCATCTGTGTCAAACCGGGTTTCATTCTTTTCATATACTGTTGTCTTTTATATCATAAATTCATTTACTTCTTTGCCTGTGACATTGTGTCATCTGTGTCAAACCGGGTTTTATAATTTTCATATACTATTATGTCTTTTATATCATACATTTATTTACTTGTTTGCCTCTGACATTGTGTCATCTGTGTCAAACCGGGTTTTATTATTTTCAGATACTATTATGTCTTTTATATCATACATTTATTTACTTTTTTGCCTATGACATTGTGTCAGCTGTGTTAAACCGGGTTTCATTCTTATACTATTATATGTCTTTTTATATCATAAATTCATTTACATTTTTGCCTGTGACATTGTGTCATCTGTGGCAAACCGGGTGTTATTCTTTTCATATACTATTATGTATTTTTATATCATAAATGTATTTACTTTTGAGCCTGTGACATTGTGTCATCTGTGCCAAACCGAGTTTCATTATTTTTATATACTATTGCCGAACTCACCCATCCTCGTCCTCGCACAAACAGATATGCTGAAAGCCCCATTCCTTATTATGTGAAGCTGATCAAAAGTGAACTCCCATAATTTGGTTTGCGTGCTCCGTCTTTCTGCATCAAGCTCGCATATCCTGTCTTTGGCCTTGTCTCTTGTTGTTTGCCATGTTCCTGCCCAGTAAGTTGGCTATTTGTGTATTGAATTGTTTTATATGTATTCCTTGCTTTCCTGTACAATGTAATTCGGCCCTCGGGTCACGATTTTGTGCCAATAAAATCATATCAAATCTTATCGTTTAGTAGGTATAAATACTTCAATCTCATTGGTTAACACGTATGAAATCTGATCCATATCGTGTAAACAAAGGAAGTCAAACCCACAATATATTCCATATCGTCGATTAACCGCGTCACCAGTAAGTGTGTTACCAGTGAACTGTGTAAAGCGATTGCTTTGCGTCTGTGGAAGAGTTGCGTAAAATTAGCATATTATATCGTTTGATTACGGGTCACTGCACACAAATACTACGAAATTTAAATACCGGTACAAACACTCAAAATGGCGGATAATAAACAGAACGGACGACGTTTTTCGATTCATTCCGAGGCCGAAATAGACCGCAAAAAGGCCGAATCAACACCGAAAAAAACACATTATCAGCTAACCAGAAAGCCGGCCGTGTATTTCGCGCTTACTTAATGGAGAGAGGTGACGGCACAGAGCCTGTTGAATTCGAGAATTTTACGGAGGCAGATTTGAATCGGGCGTTGGAGGGTTTTTGGTTTTCCGCGAGAACAATTAAAGGTGAACTTTATAAAGCAAGCACACTGGAAACTCTGCGCCATAGTCTGTCGCGATATCTTCGTTATCCACCCTTCAATAAAGGATATGATATCATCAAGGACAAGGAATTTCGCAGCTCTACAGAGGCCTTAAAGGGGCTTTGCGTGAGCTAAAAGCTGAAGGGAAAGGTGAAATAAAACATCATCCAGAAATACGGGACACAGACTTGACTACTCTGTACAGCAAATTTCGCAATCTGTACCAACAAAATACCGTGGATCCTGCATTGCTTCAGGAAAAGGTCCAGTTTGACATCCGGTTTTATTTTTTCAGGAGAGGATCTGAAAATGTACACAGCATGACAAGATCTACATTTGCTGTGAAGACCCATCCTGATGGCGAGCGTTATGTGTGCAAGGAAGTTGATGAACTCAACAAAAATCATGGAGGCAATTGCAGAGAAAGTTATTCCGCATTCATGCCGGAAATCAGAGGGAGCTATCGATGCCCAGTTACATCATTCATCTTGTATCTAGACCATCTGCATCCAGAGTGTAAATCTCTATGGCAGCGACCTAGGCTCAGTGTAGGGAGTAACGACATAGTTTGGTACTATAGACGCCCTGTTGGAGTAGATAAACTCCGCTTCTTCATGAAGGACATCAGCCAGAGGTATAAGTTGTCTGAAGTGTATACCAACCACTCTATCAGAGTAACCGGTGCTACAATACTTACTCGCCAGAACTTCGCCAGTTCCCAGATCAAAGAGGTTACTGGGTATAAATTTGTCAGTTCACTTGCTATATACCAGAGAGTGTCTGAGAAGGAGAATTTGGATATGGGGAGATCGCTTGCCATGAGCGTTATGCCAGCATCACACAGAGAACCCGCTTATCGCCAACCAGCTGCTGCCGCTTCTACATTATGTTCCTATTCGACAACAACCAAAACCGGCTTCATCCGCGTATCATCAACGGGCTGTGCCTTTCGCTTCTACATATAAGCCTACCATTCCACACCCAAGACCGGCTCCATATGCGTATCATCGACCAGCTGCTGCCCCTTCTACATGTACCACCCCAGACTCCAAACAGCCATCATCCACGTATCATCAACCAACTGTGCCTGCCGCTTCTACAAATACGCCGAGGCCTAGTACTACGTCCACGACCATGTCTCTATCGTCGCAAGATCTCGCAGATTTAGGTCTCATAGCTCCATCTTCTGAAGAATCGTCTGCACCTATCGGTACGGCAATCAGTAATGAACGAGCATTCAGTTCGCCGGTTAGAACTGCTAATACTGGTATGCTGTTACCTATTGACTTTGATCTCAATCCTTATTTACGCGATATGGAAAATGATCCATACTTTCAGGAATCAGTGGAGCTGGAGATGGAAAATACTGTGGATCGGAACGGCTCTCGAAGGGTTAATATTCGCCATGCACGCCAAGCTAATGCTCGTCCGCAGCCGCAGCTACCTATGTTTGCAGGTTGTTCACAACCTTGTGATACAAATGGCTCCAGAGCCTAGATCACAAGAACAGTATATATAGACTTCTGAAAACAATCCTCATGTATTATACGTTAAATTTTGACATTTTACTTTTATGGATTTTTGTGTTTTGCATGGATTTTGAACGTGCATGGATTTTTGCGTTAGTGTTACGCATGGATTTTGAACAGTTATCTTTACGCATGGATTACGCATGGATTTTGAACGGTGCATTTTATTGGAATTAAACATGGATTTTTCATCGAGAAGACATGGCAAGCAAAAGGTAAGTTGTAAATCGTAAACAGTTGTTTTTTACCCAAAAATGTCACCAAAATCTACAAAAAACATGAAAACAATTATCTAAAAAAAATGGTGAAAAAAAATGTGAAAAAAATGATCTAAAAAAAATTGTGAAAACAAATGTGGAAAAAATTATCGGAAAAAAATTGTGTAAAAGAATATCTAAAAAAAAGTTGTTAAAAAAAATCTTTGGTGCCATTTACTTTTTTGCCTGTGACATTTTCTCATCTGTGTCAAACCGGGTTTTATCCTTTTCATATACTATTATGTATTTTTATATCATACATTTATTTACTTTTTTCCTGTGACATTTTGTCATATGTGTCAAACCGGTCTAATTCATTTCATATACTATTATGTATTTTTATATCATATATTTACATTGTGTCATATCTGAAAAACCGGGTTTCTTTCATTTCATATACTATTATGTATTTTATATCATAAATGTATTTACCTTTTTTACCTGTGACATTGTGTCATCTGTGACAAACCGGTTTTATTCTTTTCATATACTATAATGTCTTTTTGTATCATAAATTTATTTACTTTTTCGCCTGTGACATTGTGTCATCTGTGCCTAATCGGGTTTTATTCATTTCATAATTATACTGTTATGTCTTTTATATCATTTTTTTTTTCGCCTGTGAGATTGTGTCATCTGTGCCAAACCGGGTTTTCTTCTTTTCATATAATATTATGTATTTTATATCATAAATTCATTTATTTTTTCGCATCTGACATTGTGTCATCTGTGTCAAACCGGGTTTTATTCTTTTCATAAATTATACTATTATATCTTTTATATCATACATTTATTTACTTTTTTTGCCTATGACATTGTGTCATCTGTGTCAAACCGGGTCAGTAACACATGGGTATCAAATTGTAGCTAATACAATTTTATATCAGTTTATGTTAATCATATAATCATACCTCAAATCATAGAATAGTTACATTTAGAGTTATGACCCCTCCAGTAAGTGTGGACTTTCTTTTTTTGGCATTGATTAATGATTTTAGGTTTTTTAGTTCTAAAAAAAGCTTATATTTTTTTCGTAATCATTGCAAGCATTGGTAGATTTGGTGAACTGATTTGTTATTACAACTCTTATCCACGCTTGGTTACATATATAGAATTTTGAGGCGATTTTAAAGTTGTATTCTAACTCACGTTTCCGTACAGACTCTCTCAGTCTCTGGATATCGGCTACTGTCTGTAAATGCACAAATCCTAAATTCCTATGCTTCACACTCATACTCTCTTCATCAGAACCCCGGTGGTTGCCTTATGCGTTGTTGAATATGTTGAGTGTCACTTATGTAGTCGTGTACAGCGTGTGATTCATTCTGGCCCGAGGCCTTCTGATTGGTCAATCCGCTAAACAAAATGGTGGCACCCGCCTGTGGGCTTGGTTGGCGGAGATTTTTTTTGGATCGGAGCAAAGGGCATCGCGCCGCGGGATTCTTGAAAAAGCCCTACACTCGCTTCAATTGCAGTTTTGTTTCAAATTTCATTGAGAGAACAAAATCTATTTGTATAATATATATCAACAATTAAAATGTTTAACAAATAAAACAACGTAATTTACGAAGAAAAGAAAAGAAATGAGAGACAAAAGTGACCAATGCGAGATTTGAACACACGCCACGATCATAACGATTATATTGAATCACATTGCTAATTGAGAAATAGTGTGGCAAAGATATAAAATACGTACCACTTATTAACTTGTCATTTAACTTGGAAATATCTTCAAGAGAGTACACGTTGGATTGGAGTTGTTTATCCAACTCCATCGGTTTGGGATTATTTAATTTAGTTGTACCTAGGAATGTGATATTTATACATTTTCGATTGGTATCCGACTCCATCGGTTTGGGATTATTTAATTTATTTGTACCTAGGAATGTGATATTTATACATTTTCGATTGGTATCCGTGTTAAACTAATGCGAATTGACAGATTTAGATTTTGTGTGACCAGCGTCGTTTGTTAATTGCTGTAAGTCGGTCTAGTGCCCTCATGCAGTTTCTATCAAATTGATGAGATACATTATCGCAAATCAGATCAAACTTAATTAGGAGGCTAGACCGGTAAACTGTATACCCGGTAGTATAATATACTTATATAGACTTACGGCCGAGTGCACCAATGACGGGTAACTTAATAGGGTAAGCTACCTCCCTAGTAGTTATGCTCTAACTGTAGCGTAACATACTAACGAT
Source organism: Ophiura sarsii (assembly GCA_035610835.1). Taxonomy (NCBI): domain Eukaryota; kingdom Metazoa; phylum Echinodermata; class Ophiuroidea; order Amphilepidida; family Ophiuridae; genus Ophiura; species Ophiura sarsii. The sequence goes on from CM069449.1 coordinate 18,877,462, forward strand.
GTAATTCTTAGAGCATAACTGGCGGGTAACACCAGAATAGAAACTAGCGAGGTAAATATCCACATTAATCAGCATCGTCCCGTTACAAAATTAGTTGGCGCATATGCCAAGTGTTAACCTATAGTTTACTGTAAAATTCTGACGTGAATGGTCCTCCGTAATATTAAAAACGTGTCGTCACTCGCTAGGTCATATGTGAGTGTAAATCAAGAATCACGTGGAGTCGGCCTGCGATCCGGAAAAAAATGATGCCATTTTATGGCCAAAAATTTCGAAGTTTGTTTACCGCTTTTTCAAAAATAAGGACTATCATGACATTACAAACATATTTTGGGCGAGGGGCACATACACACATTGCACCAAAAAGCACAATTTTAATAACAAACACAATCACCCGATGGAAACAATTATTTACAATTATAACACATCTCTTAATACAAATACTTCCGTGGCGTGGATACCTTGTCGTTCGCTTGTCAACCGCAGAACCCCGGTTCGATCCCCAGACCACGCGCGGCACTATATGCTTTTATTTTTTTCGTTCATCTAGTTACACCCTTCCACTCAAAATAATGTGAAACTTGGCTTTATCAGTTTTTAATTAATAAAATCAATAATAAGTTTATTTATTTAGTCATTATTTAAGATCCTTGGACAATTAGTACATTTTGGTCAAAATATGACCCAAAGTCGGTGCGATTAGTGTTTTAATAGGCACAAGGAGTTGATATACATTTTGACTAAAAAAATCACCAAATTGCATGAATGGATTTTCAAAAATATGATGATTATGAAAATGAGGGGTCACATTCCACTTCAAATAGACATCCCCTGGGCAAGCAAGCGAAATTGGTCCTTCAGCATCAGCGAATCATCCCCTCCAATGTTCACAACAAATTTACGCTACTGCTAGAATCGACTGACTTGTGGCATAAAACGTTACGCCCCAACTTACTCTTGGGTCCGGTCAGGTATAACATTTAGCGTAAATTACCCGCCAGTTACTAGCCTAGTAGCTTACCCCGCATTGGCGCTCTCAACATGTTGGGTTACGCCTCAGTTACTAGCGTGGTAGCGCTATTCTTCAGCTACCCGTCATTGGTGCACTCGGGCGATTATATGGTCGAATCCAACGAAAGGTGTACACGTGATGTTCAGGCCTATAATAAAATAATCTATATCCTTACAATTTTATTTTTTGTGTTATACGTATCCGCCTCGATCAGACGGTTCGCGCCATATATAATATGACTAACTTAAATGCACATTTGGGCGTATACGAGCAATAAACCTGCTATTTTTTACCCTTTTTACAAAATAGTTGTTAAGGTTTTTTGTTAGACATATAACCGTTTAGATGAAAACGAGCTTAAGTGGAAATAAGTGTACCTGTTTGATTGCTGGATATCTCAAGAATGCCTCTTTTAATTTTTGTTACTTTCGATCAATCCCCTGAATTATTGGGATTTTTTTCGCTGTGGTAAGTTTTGACGTTACTACAAATACATGTTTTGTTAAATCTCACTTTCGGGGAAGAATTCGCTTGAGGTAGAGTAAATTGTGCTGTAAGGAAGCCTAAATATGTTAAATACTTAAATGCATTGTCCCCATTTAAGTCGATTTGTTGATAAAGCTGTTAGAAATTTTAAAAGCGGAAACGATCGGTTTGGTAAAAAAAATGCATTACCTCCGAATACCTATTTAAAACACTGCCATGTTAATATAAACACAGATTAGTGAATGACATCTATAGAATAAGCGAAGTGTGATACAATGTACATGTGTGCTAAGTTTTATCATTTTGAAGGCAACATTTTTTGAAATATCAGCAATAAAAGGCTGTATTTGTAGGCAAATTTGAAATATGAACTGTTACCTTTAAATACAAATAACGATACCGTGGTAATTCCCTTTGTTGTTACATACTTGTATCGACTGGAATAAAGTAGAAATGTGCGCTGCGTTCGGCAAGCAACAGAGAAGTTTTGTATCAATCTTTCAGCTTTTGTTAGTAACTTTTTCACAAAATTCTGTAGTTTGTGTACAAGTGCATTAATAATATGTTGTTGTCTTAAAAGTTGATTGTATATAGCCTCCCTCTTTCTCAATCTTATTACTCCTATTAGTGTAGTTTTTTATGCTATTCACGTAAAGACATCCTCTGACAGTTGATTTAAATCGCAATAGGGGTGATTAATGTTTATATAAATATTCAGTAACAGCATCTTGTGCATGACTTCATGTTGTATTCGGAGGTAACATGTATATGTAGGCAACATTCAATAATATACACGGTGCATATTGGCCCTAAACTATCTTATTTTACATAAAAGCAGTGCGCAATCATACAATCTGACTGGATATATTATTATATTTATATTTGGAGGGGAAAACATCATATTCCCTTATTAAACGAAAATGGGAGATGTTGATTCAAATAAAATGCATGGTGTAATCACACTGTTTTTGCAGAGAACATATTTTCTGTTGGTGTTAGAGTGAATGAATGATATTTATATCCATAGATTACACGCTGATCGTCTTAAAATGGGTACATTTAGTCATAACATCCATGAAATTTCGGTTTCATAATCAATATTCTCATATTCCATTTTGTTTTCGTAGGTAACTTATATATTAGTTAATGAATAATGAGATTGGTACAATTCCTGTATTGTTTGTGGCTTTCAATTGCACCTAATATTATGTAAATATTAAGTAGGAATGTATAAGACGGGAATAATATGGTTTGGTGCGTAATATTGTTTTAAACCAGCTTGTCGATATGATGTATGCGTAGTTAAAGGTAGATGTTCCGATTTTCAACTTGAAGTTTTCTATTCTACATGAAAGGTCATCCTTATAAAAGTCGTGTTCCAAAGTTTGAGTTGCATAGCTCTAATGGTTCTTATTTTAGACGCACAGGATGCTGTGAACTGTACCCATTGAATAGTACACAAACTATATCGGTGGTTACCACCATTCGCGGTAATTCGACGTTATTTCATCGATTTCTCCGTAATTATACCGATTTGGGCCGTCAAATTTCAGTATGATGATGAGAAAAATACGAGCTTTCATATGATATGAAAATCTCCGTATGTTTGAAATAATTCTGTGTTACGAAAATGTGATCGGGTCATCTACCTTTAACCAATTTCCTCGGAATTGCAGAGCAGTGACTACTGAGGTACATAATATTGGTCATTATATTGTAGTTGTAGGCCTATTTGAAAATGGAATTCATGTGTAACAAATATAAAATAACTTGCTTCATTTTTGCTGTGGTAGGTTGTGTAATGTCACCGAAACGTATTTTAAGTGAACAAGAAATTAAGTAAAACCCTTTCCTTTATTTTTTAAGGTGGGGAGGGGGGGGGGGGGGGGGGAATCAAGGGTAGGCCTAACTTATTTCAGTCTCAAATCAAAAATTGCTCATGAATAATGCCTACGACATTTATTAATTAGTGAAATTGAACTAAGCAGTGGTTAATTTTAAAAGAAAATCATAATGAAAGGCACATGCCAGACAATATCTCTGTCGAGGCAAACCTTATTAGATTAGTGTTGTTAAATCAAACAACATTGAATTTCTAAACATAAAATTCCTATTTTGTCTACATCTGCCAAATATATTATATTGGTGATTCTATGTCAAACGGAATCTTCCTCCGGTTGAAACTCGATAAAAACTGACTATGTACGACATTTAGAATGATACAAATTCCAAACTAGGAAATTATATCTTAATTCTAATCTGACAACTGAATGTCTTGCTGAAAGTTGTATGTGCTTTATTCTAGACCTTGAACATGTTCGGCTCATATTAAACTTATACATTATATAAGGTCTGATATGAAATTATTTCAAAGTATATATTAAATGAATCAAAAAGCGATCTGGCTTTCGTGTTTAAAACAGCGATTCAAAATGATAACTTCCACTTGCCTCCTTTATTTAGAACAAATTGAGGAAGGCAACCGGTTGTTTTATTGCTTAAAACAGATAACCTGACATTCAAGACTATGAGTTACATAAAGGAAACCGCTCGCTTTCTAATTAAAGATGGCTCGGTGAACTATTCAATAGTTGATTCGATCCAATATTTTGGATTCACACGAAAACTGAAACGTTCATTCATAACATTCTAGAATGTTCTATATAATAAATAAAGAGTAATTATGTTCTATTAGATATAATTCATCCTCGCGACATGAGAGACCTGAAGAACTAACTACACACAGAATACAACAAGAACCACTAAACTTGTTAATTAGAGATTAGATTACAAGGCTGAATGATCAGATGTTTCTTAATTAAAATGTGTCTACATGTATGTGCTTAATTGTTGTCATGTTTAGTTTTAATGATGAACATGCTTTTTACCAAATTAGATCAGTAATAATATTATTATTACTAGCGAGTTAATATACCTTTACGAATTTTTAACCCAGTACGATATGTATGTTGTCATCATCCTGCCTTAAATCAGATATTAAATATACTTACATACTTCTGACTGTTTTGTAGAAGTTAAACGCACATTCTTAATAATTAAAAGTCAAGCAAGAAAGACACTAACAAAATTTGATGATCAGATACATTAAATAATAAAACATGTTCTTCCATAATTATCATGTGTAAAAGGTTAATTCTATTCAATATGCCTTAACCAACTTAGGGGATCAAGAATAATAACAGTATGTCTATCACTAGTGAGGTTATTGATGCTTATGGTGTTTTCTTTTATATCTTAGAAAAAGGAACATGGTTTTATATTATTTTAATGTTTATTTGGTTAATCTGGCTGTTCTATTCAAATGTTGAATATTACGCAATTCTGATTGTTTTGTAAAAGCAGCGCTCGGCGCACATTTTTAAATATACTTATAAAGTCAAGTAGGACACCATTTTCCTCCTCACACGCAATTCAGGACATAAAAAACTACGTCGAGTATAAGTTTGCCCTTAAACCTAGGTTAAATCAACGAATCCAACTGTTCTTAGTCAACGAAGTTGAAGTTGAGAACAAATGTGTTAACTACGAATACTTTGATTGTTGCAATGTAAGCTACCGTGTTTTAAGTCTTAACATGTTTTTCTCTTATAAGAATGCTTAAAAACCTATTCAAAATTACAACTGACAGTTAGACAGCGTTCGAAATAGCGGCCATCCGGTCATCCGAAATGACCAAATCTACCGGCGGATGACCAGTTTTTCTTGGCCAATCATCCGGCGGATGACCCAAATGATGGGAGATGAAATGAAGAAGAGGATACCAGGATGTATTAGAGGCTACAGACATGACCGTCCTATTGAGAAACGTACTGAAAGAAAAAGTCATGGTCGCGAATGAACCAACCCTAGAAGCTGCAAATGAGGATGACACTGACACAGCTGACGACCCCGGTCCTTCAACTGCAGTTATGGAACTTGATGCTGAGTCAGATGAGGATGACTTGGATACAGATCCAATGGAGTCGGGAGATTAAGAGTGAAGAAGAGGATCATCCAGGTGCATTAGAAGTTGCAAATGAGGATGACACTGACCCAGCGGACGACACCAACCTGCAGTTGTCGAACTTGAGGCTGAGTCGGATGAGGATGACCTTGATACAGATCCAATGGAGTTTAGATAACTTCACACACAATTAGACGTTTTGAAAAATAGAAACAATTATGAAAAGAGAAAAATGCTTGGCTACCAATAGAAAGTTTTACATTTTCGATATCATGTTGACTTTTCCCAAAACAATCACATTTCCTCAAAATGATGTTTTAAGAAAAATTGGCACTTACTTGTATTGGATTTTGGCAATTTTCATGTTAACGGAAACATCATTTTAGGGATATTTGACTTTGTGGGGAAAAGTAAACATGATATCGAAAATGGAAAACTTTGTACAGATAGCAAAGCGTTTTTTATTTTCAGAAAAGTTTCAATTTCTTAAAACGTCTAATTGTATGGGGGTGTTACGCAAACACAATTGTATAGGATTTTGAAAAATGCCACTGTTTCAGAGAACATCGTTTTTGTAAAATGAGACCATTTTGAGAAAAGTAAACATGATATTGAACAGGAGAAACTTTTTGTGAGAAGCCAAGCACTTTTTCTTTTCACAAGTTTTTAAATTTCTCAAAACGAATAATCCTGTGAGGAGTTATGCAAACAAACATGATCTACTTTTACAACAAAATCACGAGAGAGAGTTTTTAAATTTACTGGTATGGACCAAGTGCCACTTTTTCTGAAAACATCATTTTGGTGAAATGTGATTTTTGGGGGGAAAGTAAACATGATATCGAAAATGTAAAAATTTCTATTGGTTGCCAAGCGTTTTTTCTTTTCATAATCGTTTCAACTTTTCGAAACGTCTAATTGTGTGTGAAGTTATGGAAACTAAAGTAATCTAATTTTAGGGGGGGGGGACTTACTTTTGTTTTACCCCTTTATCAAGACTCGCTTAAAATGTGATTTTTGAGCTTGCCACTGAAAAAATGCGGATAACTAAAATTATTGGCGGATGACCAAAATCCCAACCTAGGTTATCCGGTAGATAACCAATTTATTTTTCTTATTTCGAACGCTGCAGTTAGATATTGTGTATTTTTTCAACATTAAAGTAATATTCTAGTATCTATTAAAAGTATACTCATGGGAATATGTTCATACTATTAGGATTTTAACATGTTTTAACATGTGTATTTAAAAATACAAATATTGTTAACAACCCTGCATGATTATTTCACCCCAAAATGTAACATATATTAAGTAGAACATTAATTTATTACAGTTTTACTTCTCTTACCTACGTATACATTAACTGTTACCTTCGAATACCACATTTCCACATTCCTCTATGTACTTAGGTTTTGAGCGCATGCTCAAAATTCTAAATTTCACAGAAAGGGTCATTCCCCCTCTTTGAGGTACATGAAAACAAATGCTCATTAAAATAATCTTTGTGAAAGTACACAAAGTGACTCAACCTCATGTTTCAAAGTGTTTGAAACTAAATCCCACCAAGTGTCAGGCTCTGCAAATTAATTTTGGCAAATCTAAGCCTACTTCTGAGCTGAAAATTGGCAGTGAGTCCCTCCCTTTTGTTGATAATGCAAAAGTGCTTGGCCTTTGGCTTCAAAATGATTTAAAATGAGACACACAGGTTAGCAACATGCTTGTGAAAGCTAACCAGCGCCTGTTTATGCTTCGTTCACTGAAAAAGTTTGGTTTCGATAAGAGCGAATTAAATGTTGTCTTCAAAAGTTATCTCAGACCGGTACTTGAATATGCTGCCCCTATTTGGCACTCAAGTATTACAGCAAAACAAAGGTGTGAACTTGAAAGAATTCAGAAAAGGGCATGTAAAACCATCCTTGGCCGTGATTACTCATCTTATGATGATGCTTTGTCTGCTTGTCAACTTGAATCCCATTTGCTTGTAGAAGAACAAAACAGTGTCTTAAATTTGCATCAGGCCTGGCCGACACTATCAGAACAAAACATATCCTTCCCAACACCAGATTTGAGGTTCATGGCAGAAGACTACGCAATGCAGATTCAGTTTCACAATTATCATTTAGAACATCCCGCTTTCAGAACAGCCCTGTGCCTTATTTTGTCAATCTTTTGAACAATTCATTTTAGGTGACTGCCCAGTATACATGTATTGTGTTTTATGTACTGTTTACATTTACATTTTGTGATTATTTGATAATGTGCAATATTAGGTCAATATCATATGGGGGCGTGAAAATGCTACCTAACTGTGTGCATCTAAAATGTAAAACAAAATGAGTACCTGGACAAATATGATCACTTTCTATCAGCATTAGCATCTTCTCAATACAAAACAATCACAAATTTGAATGAAATATGTAAATAGGTGGAATAATCATCACTTAATCAAAATATGGTACTTGTATTTGTAGGTAACATTGAGAAATGCACCTTCAACTTCATCATTCCGCCACGTGGTCAATTGGAGAGATTAGTGATGGCACTTTTTTCCCATACAAGCTTGATGTGTTGACTTTGCGTGGGGAAAAGGAATAAGAGATCGAAGCATTTTGAAACTGGACCCTACAAATCTGGCCGTGGACACTTTTCGTTGGATTCGACCATATACTAGGGGAGGGTGAAACAAACATCAACTGTGTACAATTTAACAAAATCCACACACAGTAAAAGTTGGTCTTATTCATATTTGGCGCACCCCTATATGGCTATATTATCAACACTCAAAACAATAAAGGTGTCACGATGACACCTTTAGGGTTTCATTTCAAATTGACACCACTGGGGGTGCGTCTCAGGACCCGTTTTGAAAGGTGTCAAAATGACACCTTTCAAGTGTTTTGATGACACACTAAAGGTGTAATCTGGACATCTTTAAGGTGTCACCTTGACACCTGTAAGATGTCCAGATTACACCTTTAGTGTGTCAATCAAGAATGACATGTGAGTACATATCTTTATACTACCCTCTCCACATTTATAGACTCCTTTCCATCAACATTACTACACTATAAAAAACCTAATTAAGTTAGGCTAATCATGGTGTCATTTTCGTTACTTTTCACACACTGACAGATTTCCGTGGACCTCGCTAATGTAAGCCCCGCACATAGCCCCGGAAAATATCTCTCGAGTTGTTAAGGAAATTCGAGTAACCAGCACTTCACTGAATGCACCACCGATATAGCCTAACTTAATTAGGTTATAGTTTAGTAATTTTGATGGAAAGGAGTCCACAAATACAAAGAAAACAGTATGAAAATATGTACTCACATGACATGCGACGCATCCACTGCACGATACAGATGAAAAAGACCAAAAAACCAGCAGACGAACTTCCTTGGCCTGCGCATGTGCACAACTTCGAAACACCATCAAGGCGAAGCCTGCAAAAGAGTCGCTGGCATGATGCACGCAGCAGTACGCCTTCGGAGTGTCAGTGACATTTGCCAAATTTGAAAAACACCGAGAGGGTGTCAGTAAACACCTAACATGACACTGCTTGGGTGTCAATAAACACGGCTTTTGTGTCAAATCAAGACAGCTTGTATAATAAATGGTGTCATTTTGAGTTCGCTGCAGTGTCAAAAAATAACTGACACTCGAAAAGTGTTTTAAAACACCCGTATTTATTTTGAGTGAAGGTCCGTATTGGCCTACACCCCAATAAGGCAGTTATTTTATGTAAGCAATGCGATTTTGTACGTTATCCGCTTTTGAACAGGAAACCAATTGAGGTCTCTTTGACCCTGTCTGCGTTTTATAACGAGGTATTCTGCACATTCTGAAACTTAACAGTGATTTCATGGCCTTAAACTTAAAGGTAGATATTTTCTATTCTACATGAAGAGTCATCCTTAACTTCGTATTCCAAAGTTCGTGTTGAATACCTCCAATGGGTTCATATTTTAGACGCACAAGGTGATATGAAATGTGCCTATTGAGTAAATTACACAAACTATATCGGTCCGTAATTATTGTCAAGAGCACGGGGCATTTAACAATTTAGCTTAGTTAGCCTAGTACTATCCAGATATAAAATAAATTATTACCAATCAAGTGATTCACAATATCTCAAAAGTGTAATATAATATAAATCAATTTATTATGTGCAGTTTTCTTGTATTTATCACACATAACATAATATTCCACATTTACAATATGGTAGAAAAGAGAAAATAATATTACAAAGTTTATCTATGCTGATTTTTCTTTGAATCTCGATGTGCCTGGATTGTTATACAACAGGTTGGTACATACCAGAGAGGTTGTCAAACAAATGTGTTACATCTACCTGTGGATGATTTCTTACTTTCCGCAATATTTTATAAGAGTCAAAGCGATTGTGTTTTTAACACAAAGGGTAAATGTTAATACTGTCTATACAAGCGACTCTTTCATTTTTGTATTCCTGGCTTCACCAGCGTCTCTCGTTCGTCCGACATCGAGTGTGGCGATTTATAGCACTCGTCTTTTCGGTCCTTGCATCCGCTCTCTCGTCAAAACCCAAAGAAAAAGGTGACAAATAGTTACTTCTCTTGCCAACTAACCAACATCGTCATTACAGCAATTGCTGCCCTCGTCAAAATCTTGGTAAGCTTTTAAACTTCCACAGACATGCCGTTTCCTGGATCAGTATAACTTCACACACTATATGTCCAGCCAAATCGTTTTTATTCTACTGAATAAATATTCTGGCACCCGGATTAAATGGGCTTCTATATCTCAAGAATTCAACCCACGCCTTGTGAAACTTGTGAAGAAATAAAGGACGAAACACCTTTGGTAGTTGCAGAACAAAATAATATGACTTCTTGTCCGCTCAGTGCTGGAGTCAAAAGTGGCTAGAAACCACATGGGCTGATGGAAAAAACCAAGCTTGCTGGAATTTTAATTCATAAAGTGGACCCAGGTGCAATCTCTCAATAGACTTTCTATAGTGTGTTTTCCATACATTGGAATGTTGCAAATACAGGTGTTCTCCAGCTGGTGGCCTAGATTATTGAACCCTGGATGTTTTGCCTAGCTGAATTACACTATACAATGAAACAAAAAAGTGGGTTCCCCCTTTATCATACTGCACAATAAGAACTAATGCTCCCATTTTACATCCTAATGTGACAATTATACCGATTGGGACCGTCAAATGTCATAATTATGTTAATCAGAAACATAATTATGATCTTTCATAACAAAAATTATGATATGAAAATATCCATATGTTTGAGGTAAGTCGGTGTATGAAAATGTGATCGGAACATCGAATTAGAATTACTACCGTTTCGTCCCAAAACCTTTTTTAGGGGGGCGGGGCGGGGGGCAAGAAGAAATCTGGGGGAGGGCAAGCAAAATAGTTGTTCAAGAAAAATGCGCGCGTGGAAAGTAAAACTATGTCTGAAAATAGCTTAATTTGGGGGTAGGGTGGGGCTTGAGCTGACTGGGAGGGAGGGTGGGGATGCATCCCAATGCACTTTCATCCCATACCGTTTCATCCCAATTGAAACACACTGAATGCATTGGTTGAACCCGTTGAACCATCCAAGGAGGAACTCGAATTCGCAAGGCCCTAGACACGTGCCTCCCCAAAAGCTCGAAACCAGGCCCATGACACTTAATACCCGTTGTGTGGGTCTATTATCGGGTGTAAAGTAGATTAATAGGACGAATTTACAACTCTCGCGTTAAAACCACCCAAAACAGTGACGTTAATATACAATGAATAATCATATTGAAAAGGAAAACCTCGTCCCTAAAGTCGACGTTATAGTAACAGATAGTGTATACATAAAGTACCATGGAATCGAAAAGGCTCTCTAGCGAGAGGAAAGAAAATAAAACTTGTTCATATAAGCGCTTCCAACCAAAATCGTTGACGAAGTTGTATTGAGTGACTTAACTTCTTGAAATGCGCTAATCATGCGTAAATATGATACCCGTGTCCCGGTTTTGGTGAAAATCTCAGATGCGAAGGGGCATTCTTTGCTTCGTATCTGGGATTTGATTTTGACAAGCAAGTGAAATCTTAAAGAATCATTACGGATTATTGGAAGCATAGTAACACTGCGACAGCTTTTGAATTTCACCCACCTTTTACTCCCTGTAGTTCCTTGTATACCCTTTCTCCATTGCAGGGTGTTACTATGCTTTAACACTGCCCTTTTATTCTATACCATATATTGTGTATATAATACTATATCTTATTTTTTACTTGATAAAGACAAATTATATCTTGTCGAAACGTCGTGTGCTTTTCTCTCTTTCTTCTCCGTATTTTCTTTTCTTCTTGATATCTTTTGTAACTGTCTAATATTGTCCCCACCATTTCATGTTATCACTTCCCCTTGTATCTCTTTGGGACCCTGTTACGGTTCCGTATGTGTGTTCTGTTGGGGCTTCCTTCTTACCATTGTTATTAGTTTTGAGCCAATAAAGATGCATTTTCAGTGCGATCGTATCATCGCAATTTTTCTCTATTTCTCTATATTTAGACGTCGTAGCAAAAACTTCGTGAGCAAGAAATGTTTCTAAGATATATTATTCAAGACAATTATTTTTATTTGGAACAAAGTTTAGGACAATCAACACATATCATCAGCGTCTTTGATAACATGCTCCAAAGGAAAAATATCACAAACTCAAAATTGTCAAAGGTTATAAGATTCCAGACATGAAAAAATGTGAAAAACTAAGGGGACAGAATGTAGTAATCAACTCTGGAAGTGATGTTTACATCCATGGATAAATATCCGGTGTAAATATAAACACCATTTTCCAACAATAAAAGGCATTCAGCTGGACTCGAACCGAGGCGTGGAGAATACTAGAGATTCTAGTGCATAGTCTTAACCGCTCGGCCATGACTATTCATTGAAGAGTCTATCGTTTGTACTAACTAGTCTAGTGTTATTTGACTCAATTATAGCCAAATCGAGCCCAGTTTCTAAATCGTTTTTTAAAATATGAACAGATCATGAAATTATTACCAAATGATGGAAAATACATACATAAAAACAAATTCAACTTATCCCGCGTTCGTCTTAAATTTGACTCAAAACCCTGTGTGTTGAATGGGGAATTTTCTAAGTCTACCAAAAGAGGGCGCTATTTTCTTAATTGCCTATAATTATACCAGTTCAATCATTTTAAATGGATAAATAATATATTTTGAGTGCCCAGATTCCAATAAAATAAGTTGTTCTATATTGTGTTATATCACTTTTGATAAAATATAATAAATTCAGACCTAAAATTAAATTTCAAAGGTGTTTAAAAGCGTAAAAGATCCAACTAAATAGTATGTGTGTGGCTTATAACGGTACACAACACATTGTTCTGAAAAGTTGGGATGATCCTTGTTTCTATTCCATTTGTCTTCTTATCTTTTCTAGTATTGTGTCCGCATTCCCTACCAGTGATGTAAATGATATGTTATATGAATATTAGTCTTACTTTTATAAGGCTAATGAAATAAAATATTTGTTTCCCGTTACCCGTCCACTTTTTCCACAAAAACATTCATTATTTTTTGAAAATTCAATTTAATTAAACATTTTTTAGCAATAATCTAATTGTTGAGCTTTCAAAATATTGGGCATTCTCTACCAGTGATGTAAATGATATTTAATTGACAATGTGGCACAGAATGTGGCTAATAATGATCAATTTAGCATTTACTGTTGTGGCCAAGTCAAAGCTCGACAAAATGTATACAAGTATAACAAGAGGGGCAATTATTCGATCAAGAGTAAAGTGGTATGTAGAAGGTGAAACTAATACTAAATATGTTATAGGTCTAAGCAAATAGTTCGATATTTGAATTGAAAACAAGAGAGGTAAAACTCTAACTAATAAAATTACACATTGAATGAGACGGTATATTATCATGAGTGATATAAATCAAGAATGTAAACTGTGATGTTATTAATAGGTATGTTATCGTTGGAAATGTATTCAGTGAAGATCAAACAGGTTATATTAACGGTAAATTTATTGGACAAAACATTAGAATAATCAATGATATAATTAATTATAATACGGACAATGATAAGAATGGTGCAATATTCTTTATGAATTTTCACGAAGCTTTAGATTCGCTGGAAATAATATCATGTCTAGAAAAAATGGAGTTTGACTACAATTCATATCGTAGATAAAGTCTTTGTATGATAATAAAGTAGTTTTATTTCTTGAAATGGTTGGATTTCTAAATCATTTAGTCTAGGTAGTGGAACTCGACAGGGCTGTCCACTTCCGCATTGCTTTTTACCATTGTGGCAGAATTTATGTCTACTAATATAAGAAATGCAGATAATATAAATGGTGTACAATTCAAAAATGACGCAAATCTAGAAGTTAAGATAGAGAATGTAATCTGTGGCTGGAAAATTGATGATCCTAAATTTGATACAGCCAATGTTATAATCATCCTGGCGTGTCATGCGATATACACATTTCGAATGATATTATAACGTTATCGTTATCAAAAACCTAATATTAGTCTAATAACACCTATATGTAATTATAATTTGATAATAGAAGAGATATGAATTCATAGAATTGATAGTAGTGTTTGTTGTCTGGTTCTTCAATCAGTGTGTCAATTAAACAGAGATGCACACACTTTGTTATCAGTATAATGCTTTAGTAGCTTTGCGAATAAATAAAACTATAGCCGGGCTTTTACTATTGATCAATACCAGATTCCAGAAAGATTAACAAAACTTGGGTACACTCTAAGAAATGAAAGGTGGAAAATGTCGCTTTAAAAGACAGACATATCAAAACTACCCGCAAGCATATATGTGAATTTACAGGGCTTGTCTGTCGATTAGAAAAATGAAAGATTATTACAGCCGCCCCGTCAGCGAAAATAATTTACCGTAAACAACATGTGGATAGGCTAGATAAAACGTGCAATAACCGGCCCGGGCGCGGTTCACAGAAAGCTCGCTGCACGCTATTATACAGATTCGACTTACGTACGTGTTATTGTATTATACAGTGCGAGTCAAAAAGAAGTTGACCGGATTTGAATATTTTTTCCTGAGAAAAATAAAGAATGACTGAAATCGATCATTCCTATCCAATGTTATAGTTATTTTACTAGAAAACAAACATTTTTAAGCAAACATTTTTAAGCTGTCCACCAATGCACACCATTCCCACCTGTGTTTGAAACTCCCGGGCTTATATCTCATTTGAATGACCGCGTGTACATTTTGCTGTCCACTTAGAGTGAATAGATTTCAAGAGAATTGAAGTGTTCAGTGGACATCTATAAAAGGGGTTTCTTTTATTAAAATAGGCATAGCTCTTGATATGATTGATCGATTTCAATTATTCCTTTTGCCATATGAGCGGAATAAGTTGCTCTTCGAATATGTGCCTCATTAGTTTGTCAAATTTGTTTGGTCTATTTTTAAACAAATATTCATTCCCGGTCAACTTCTTTTTGACTCACCCTGTATAATTATATTGTTAAACAGATTAACTTTATTCCAATCGCTGTCAGCCAACTCCTCATGGCCTAATGGTTAGAGCACAGGACTCTTGAACGAAAGGTTACTGGTTCGAATCCCTATGTAGCAGAATTGTTCGTATGTTGTTGATATGTTTTCGACATGTTATTTAAAATAACAGGATTCCTGTCATTTGACAGTTGGTTTACTGTCATCATTTAGTTCCCGTAAAATTACGGGAAGTAACACATTTGTCTAGTAAATGACTGTCTAGTAAATGACTTACAGGTTCCATTTGTCTAGTAAATGACTTTCCTGTATTTTGACAGACTTATTTCTTAGAGTATCGGCTCAAATTACAAAAATTGCTATAATTGGTGGGATGGCTGGATGTGGGCAAACCAAGTAGAGTACACATCACCAAATCATATTTTTCATTCTGACATTACACGGCAGTGTTTGAAATTACGATTGACACCACCAAGTCTAAATTTAACATCCTAGAAAAGGTAATAAATGCTGTAAATGTACCTAAATGTTTCATAATTTTGTATTTGTAGGTTATTTCCTCCACATCAGGCCCAAAATCTCTAGCTTTTTCTTGAATGGTATCATTTTACACGATTTCACTGTTTCCACCAATTTAGAACTAGAATCTCTGATCTTAGAATAAAGGAGGTCTGTCGTACCTAAGATAGATATCATTGGCCCGTAGCGAAAACAAATGCCCCCCCCCCCCCACAAAAGTGATTGTTTTGAAGCAGAAGACATCTAGATCTTCAATAAAAACAATGATTTGAATGAACCAGTTTGCTCTAAAGGTGAAAGAAATTAACACAAACTTGACCTCTTAACCACACATAGCAATAGGGAACTGATTTGGTGGTGTGGGACCATAATGCAATTGGGCTATTCCAGATAGTATTAATGGTACACCCCCTATAGAAGGCATGGGAATCCTTAAACAAATGACACTTTTTACCGGTGGAAATTTCAAAGAAAAAATCCATGTTCCTTCAGAATGGTAAAGATAGCATAGGAATTCCTCCTCCCCAAAAAAACAAAATAAAAATAAATAAATAAAATTATATGAAACACTAAATAAAACACTGAACAAATAAATTTTGAAAAATCTTACAAATCTAAAAAGGCAAATCCATTTTGTTTTAAATCTAAATCGATATCATGGGTATTAATTCACTAGAGTTACTATTTTAAGTATTTGGAAAGAACAAAGTAAACCTTAACTTATTTTAATAATGTAGACCCTCTACCTATTGTAGGACACAAACACCGTGATAAAAAAGTGAATTCAAAGATGCTCGCTGGTAAAACAAAAACTTGGATTTGCCTTTTTTTCCTGAAAGGTTGTGGACTTACGAGGGTCATTCAATAACTAATGAAAGTGATCATGGTATGGGATGCATGAGTGATTCTATTGAGGGATAGTGTGATCAATACAAAATATGAACCTTTGTCTTTCAAACAATACAGTTTTGGATTTCTAAGTGTGAACTATGACGTCGTGATTTGTCTGTTACAACCTTCTATTTTTGTCAGTCCCGACCCCTTTTCCGGAAAAGTAAGGCAATTTGTATCCCATCAAATGGATGTGTGCTGTGTTAGATTGACATCCAGTGCTGCGGGTAGACGTTTAGAACTGTACACAGCCTTATATAAAAGCTTATAAAATAAAAAAGATATCGACATACCAATTTGGATATCGATATGTCGGAATTGATAGTGATATGGATATAATGTCGATATAGTCCATGTCGATGACAGCCCTTGTCAAAATATAATCATAAGGCCAACCATTTTTTTTGTTATGTTGTCCTCCACTATCATGCGGTCAAAAATATGTTGAAGAACTTGTGTTTTGACATGTTTTGTTGACTTGCAATGTATTGTGGGACCATTCCTGAGCCTGCTCTGGGTCGAAGTCTGTTTGAGCCAATCATAACCACTCTTCAGCAGATTTGAGAGTTATTTTCTGGTGAGCATGGAAACATATGTATAGTTGAATGTATAGTTGGAGTTATAGTTAATATGATGATTATGATATTAACCTTTTTATTTTGGGCGAAAAGTAATCAAACGATTGATCAAACTATTCAATGAAATAAGAGGCATAAAACAGAATATATTTGTGAAAATAATCACTGCATCAGTGACCAGTCAGCAAATACAAGCTCGGTAACTCAAGTGCAATATACTTGTCACGCAGCTTTTATTATAACTCGCTACAAAATAACGCAACAAATGTAGTGGTAAATACCCTGTCAACATATCCATTATAGAGGGTCAGGTCATGGTCAATGTCGCCTAAGTTTTATTGAATTGGCGTTCAAACGAGTTATATTTTTTCAAGTTAACACAAATTATAATTTTACAAGGAAAACATAATTTAGCGAATTAGCATGAGATCAACCTTTTGCGGCAATTAAATTTAACAAATTTGTACCATCTTCTATATTCATATAGGATTGCCACATTATCATCTGATAATTTACAATCCATTTTTTCTTCTCAATCCAATTCCATTTAGATTTGTTGTACGTTCATGTAGATCCAGAAATGCAATCATTTAGTGAAAGGGATTCGATTTTACATGGCCATTCCCATTTGGAAATGTTGAATTTGAGTTACGCATCAAATAAGGCATGTATGGATGGATGGATGGATGGATGGATGGATGGATGGATGGATGGATGGATGGATGGATGGATGGATGGATGGATGGATGGATGGATGGATGGATGGATGGATGGATGGATGGATGGATGGATGGATGGATGGATAATTGGATGGATGGATGGATGGATGGATGGATGGATGGATGGATGGATGGATGGATGGATGGATGGATGGATGGATGGATGGATGGATGGATGGATGGATGGATGGATAATTGGATGGATGGATGGATGGATGGATGGATGGATGGATGGATGGATGGATGGATGGATGGATGGATGGATGGATGGATGGATGGATGGATGGATGGATGGATGGATGGATGGATGGATGGATGGATGGATGGATGGATGGATGGATAATTGGATGGATGGATGGATGGATGGATGGATGGATGGATGGATGGATGGATGGATGGATGGATGGATGGATGGATGGATGGATGGATGGATGGATGGATGGATGGATGGATGGATGGATGGATGGATGGATGGATGGATGGATGGATGGATGGATGGATAATTGGATGGATGGATGGATGGATGGATGGATGGATGGATGGATGGATGGATGGATGGATGGATGGATGGATGGATGGATGGATGGATGGATGGATGGATGGATGGATGGATGGATGGATGGATGGATGGATGGATGGATGGATGGATGGATGGATGGATGGATGGATAATTGGATGGATGGATGGATGGATGGATGGATGGATGGATGGATGGATGGATGGATGGATGGATGGATGGATGGATGGATGGATGGATAATTGGATGGATGGATGGATGGATGGATGGATGGATGGATGGATGGATGGATGGATGGATGGATGGATGGATGGATGGATGGATGGATGGATGGATGGATGGATGGATGGATGGATGGATGGATGGATGGATGGATGGATGGATGGATGGATGGATGGATGGATGGATGGATAATTGGATGGATGGATGGATGGATGGATGGATGGATGGATGGATGGATGGATGGATGGATGGATAATTGGATGGATGGATGGATGGATGGATGGATGGATGGATGGATGGATGGATGGATGGATGGATGGATGGATGGATGGATGGATGGATGGATGGATGGATGGATGGATGGATGGATGGATGGATGGATGGATGGATGGATCAGCACGTCGTATACGGTTCCGATAGGATTCAATTGCGTCATTAATAAGGAACTCAAACCACAAATCACGTAATCCGAGAACCGCGCCATCTAGTTTTGTTTGGCTTCCGCCGCAACTGTATATGAATAGGCGTCATAAAAAACACCTTTCACCGAGTATCCTTCAAACATGTTGATTTTTTGTTTTCATTCCGAAAATGTATAGTGGTAAAACGTAAAAAGGTCGTTGACCTTTGCATATGGGATCAAAATTTAAACTTGCTCCAATTTTGACTAGACTTTATCCACTTTACAAATGCGCGTGTATAGAGCGAGGACATTTTGGAGTGATATGAGTTAGTAGATAGTTCAAGCTCTACATACAAAACAAGTTTGTCGCAAAACCAGCACTTGTAAATGGTTCCTTTTTTGATATCACTGAATAGCAACCTAATAGGGATCTTACAAAGCCGAGTAAAAATGGTAAACGTATTTCTCTTTCCAGAACTTTTATTTGGGAAACAGTTTTGTGGTCGCTAAATATATGTGTTATTCTGAATTTTGACTCATTCAATTGGCAAACCATTGACCATTGTCCATTTAATGAAGAAGCCTACTATATGTGTGTCATCACACGATAACATGTTGTGACACTAGCAACATGTTAAACATTTATGGTTATTATTAGACCTGCAGAATACACAAATCATATCGTATCACGTCATATTATATCATATCTTATCAAACGTTAAATTATTTCAAGTAAATATTCACAAGATAACGAAATGGTACCAAAAGTATTTGAAGTTCAACAAAGTGGTTCCGATGTGTAATTCAAATAAATGTTTCATCACAGATTTTTATTTTTACACTATGCTATAAATCATCAGCATAATCCTTAAAAGACTTTAAATAGAGCGTGATAAATAGTATAACAAATACATGTCGATCGTCAACCGCCTTTCGTGGTGTAACGGTAAGGTCTATGATTTACAAACCGAATGATCCAGGTTCGAATCCCAAGTAATGCTAAATTATAGGTTCTTTTCAAAACAAACAAAAAGAGTAACAACAAATAAATATATATTTATTTTTAAATTTTTGGTGTTGCGTAATGTTATTACACATAAAAACGGACAAATGTAAAGGCTTGGTATAAATACGACCGCAACAAATTTATCATTGCTATTTTGCACATGGTGCCATGATGGTACAGTGTTCAACCCGAAAAAAGTGCTTCCCGTAAGGCATTTCGTGATACCCATCGTGTTGGAGCATACGATTGGTCTAGTCATGTTGTGTATAGTCTTCTCGATAAGAATATCATAAATTAAAATTGGGTGCTAATAACCTTTAATTAAACAAAATAGAGCACCAAGCCTTAATTGAACCATGGAAATAGTAGAGGGAGAGGATTGGGAGGGATGTGTCCCCGCTTGCGCCGCCTTTGCTCTTTCTTATTTAAATTATCGGGCGAAAAATGTCTCATCTGACCATCATGACCATGAAGCTAGTATACGTTATGATCTGACATGCCGCGGCGGCCGCGATATATGCCCCGAAAGGAAAAACGCAGTAACTTCATTTTTGATGAACTGAGAAAAATACAATTATGTTTTTCTTGCAGTGCCTCTGAAGAGTTTATTTAATTCAAGAACATAACTATGGTACAAGTACTGGTAATACAAACATCTTTATTCATACTTACCAGCGTAATGATATTTGTTTATTTTCTTTGTGTTATTAGACAAAAGGTAGATACTGCACTGTTAATCTGCCGTTTCCCAAATGAAAAACGCAGTATCTACATGCAAACTTGGATTAGCAATTGTTATATTAAATACCATGTGTTTTAAGTATCATAGAGTGGTATATAACTCTATAGTCTCACGTTATTGAACCGTAAAAGGAACAATTACAATGTTTTTGGAGCTATCCCCACCCACCCACACAACCTACGCAAAAACGCACAAATATGTTTTTGATGTTTTTTTAGGGTGTGACCTAGCAGATCCGAGCAAATCACGGCTAGTCCCTTTAATTAGGGATTATTAAAATCAATAATGTGATTGGCTAACTTTATGTACATGATGTATGGGTGTGTCAAAGGAAGGGATTACACGGAAACGGAAAAGGATGATCCTGGATATGATCATTGTAGATATTGCGTTTGTAGTTACTGCGTTTTCACTTTGGGAAGTAGACAAATTTATGTAGATACTGCATTTTCGGAAATGAAAAAAAAAAGCCTTTGTTTCCCAGTTTTTGTTAAAAACAAATCTGTCATAATATGAAAGCCGATTATTATCGATTATTTTGAACAATATATTCGATGCCAGGGGGATGTGCCCCCCCCCCCCCCACCCCCCCCCCCCCCCCCCACCCCTCATAATGAAGAAAATGTTGAAAATATGTAACGAAAATTGTGCAATTTGGTACATACTTTTAACCAAATTTGTAACATATAATATCGTGATCTACAATCAAGGAAAAAAAGGCTGGCACACTTTGTCCTAATTACGGAAAAGACCCGCCCCTCTCCCCCGAAGGCAATGTAGATCCGAGTCATATTATCAGAAGCATTGGCAGTTCCCCCAACATTGATTGATGGGGGGTGGGGAAGGATATAAGAAAGGGGGAGACTTTTGCTTTCTATTAAACAGTGCTATGTCTGATCTCAATTGCGAGCACAGGGATAGTTATAAGTTGCGTCAAAGGAAGGGATTACACGGAAAAGGATGATTCTGGATATGATCATTGTAGATATTGCGTTTTTACTTTGGGAATTAGACACATTTGTAGTTACTGCGTTTTCACTTCGGGAAGTAGACACATTTATGTAGATACTGCATTTTCGGAAATGAAAAAAAGCCTTTCCCATTTTTTGTTAAAAACAAATCTGTCATAATATGAAAGCCGATTATTATCGATTATTTTGAACAATATATGCGATGCCAGGGGTGTGCCCGCCCCCCCCCCCCCCTCAGAATTAAGAAAACGTTGAAAATATGTAACGAAAATTGTGCAATTTGGTTCATACTTTTAACCAAATTTGTAACAAATAACATCGTGATCTAGCTCACAAAGGCTGGCACACTTTGTCCTAATTACGGAAAAGACCCGCTCATAAGATAACATCGTGATCTAGCTCGTCTATGTAGTCTATTATACACATCTCATTCGATTATTTTAAAATATATATGCGATGCCAGGCGGAGACTGATATTTTCTATCAAAAATAAATTATACCATGTTCCAATATCCTGAGTCCGTACAGAGTCAGTACAGCACTTTCCAGCACTGTCACTGGCTAAAGTGCTGTAAACCACGGAGTTTTCCTCCGCAGAAGTAATTTCAATAGAATTATGAGGAAAACCTCTCAGTTAACTCCGTCCTACACTCCGTGCGGAGGGCAAAGGAGGATCTCTGGAAATATCAACTGTCAATCAACATTTTATTTTTATTTTATGGTCTTTATTGTTACCATATATCCTGAGTAGTCTCAGATATATCTTTGTTGTTTTATTGCACAGCAATTTGCATTGCTTGTCCCAGTGCATTTCCGTTTGTTTATGTTTTGTTGTTATTTATCTGTTTTATCGCGTTATTCTCCCTTGTTATTACCTGTTTCCCCACACCCTGTTGGTATATCTTGCTTTTACTCTTAGCAACATTTTATTGTTACCCACTCCGCCCCACTCCGTTACTGATGGAGGTCCATCATATAAACTGCCATTGACTATCATGCAGTTAACGCCTGAACTCCGTAAAACTCAGTAAAACACAGTAAAACTCAGTAAAACTCAGTAATACTCAGTAAAACTCAGTAAAACTCAGTAAAACTCAGTAAAACTTAGTAAAACTCAGTAAAACTCAGTAAAACTCACTAACAACTCACTAAAACACAGTAAAACTCAGTAAAACTCAGTAAAACTCAGTAAAACTCAGTAAAACTCAGTAAAACTCAGTAAAACTCAGTAAAACTCAGTAAAACTCAGTAAAACTCAGTAAAACTCAGTAAAAAGTAGCTGGCAATATAACATACACACTACACAAGAGGACAGCATCAGTACTACACCAGAGCTTACTGAGAGATAACTTTTCTAATCCTTATACACATGTAGTAAAATGCGTGTGAACAGTCATTTCAAAATGATTTTTCATTCTTATATCTTATATAGATAGGGCTTCCTCTTCATGTTGCATTCTTTTGTAAGTGAGTTTATTTATTTCCCATAATGGCATTTTGTAATGCCACGAAAACATAACATGTCATTGTCTCCTTAATTGCTATCTTCTGAAGAAAGTAATATTTACACGACCCATACTAATTGCCTATTATTATATACCTATAGCCCCACACAGTTATCATACATAGGGCTTAGTATTTAATGAGCAGTCCTTAAAACACTGTTGTGTGAACTTATATGCCGTTTGTCAAATGTTGATTATAAATAAATTATTGAATACACCAAATATAATTGTGCTTCAACATTTTGTTTTAAATCCATTAAGATAAATTGTAAACAAATAACATGTTTGTACGTAAATGCAACCATAGTACTGAGTGACCAATCCCTAAATGACTTGACTCATACGCGTCAATTTCAGGAAATATTAACACTACTCCTGTAAATAATTTGGCGAAATCTGATCACAATACGACATTCCGTATGGAATTTATAGGCAAAAGACTGATATCAGATGGTGAATTTAGAATTTCGCTCAGACAATCAAGGAAAATAATAGTTGGCACACTCGATACAATTTAATACAACTATCACTGTGCTCACAATAGAGAACCGACTTGGGACATAGCACTCTTTAACAGCACGCAGAGGTCTCCCCTCTCTCTCATCCTTCCCCACCCCCCCCCCCCCCCCCCCCCCATCAATCAATGTTGAGAGAGCTGCCAAAGCTTCTGATGACATGTGGCTCGGATCAACATTGCCTCGGGGGAGAGGGGGCACTTTTTTTCCTTAATTGGGACAAAGTTTGCCAACCTTTTTTTCCTTGATTGCGGCTTCTATCAAACCAACGATTCGTCCTATTTCCTGTTTGGTCAGTTCAGCCATCGTTGCTTCGTTATCTCGAAACACCTTTCCCTGTCTTACCATATCTGGGAATCTGGCTTTAAACCCATATTGATGTATACCTCCCATCTCTGACCCTTTTGTTTTGTTATTGACAAGTAATGCTGATGTTCATCGCAATCGATTTATCTAACACGCGACAAACAAATCATTTATAAAAGGAAGGCAAAAATAGTGCTGATCTTATTCGTCCCAGTACTACGCTCTTGCTTGAATAGGGGCTTTTGCAACTTTTGAAATTCGACCTTAAGCCACTCAAGTGCCCATAAATCCGCCAAACAACATCATAGCGCAACAAAAGAGGTGTCAAAATGCGCAGAAGATAACTGTGAATTGAATTAAATAATTATTTGTTGGCATACTATTTCAGGTTCCGATAAATATGACCATTTGTAACTGTTTAGATACTTTATTGGCGCAGTTTATATGATTTGAAACAATATTTGAGTTTGGTACATAATATTTGAATACATTTCTAAAAAAACATGTTGCATTTCAATTCCATATTATCAGGTCTAAAAATAGTTCAACTCAAGTACTTGCATTATTTAATATGTAGATCTAAACATTAAATTATTATGGACTTCGGTACTTAGTGTATTAACCTCAGATCTTCGCGCACAAGCCGTTGTTTACCCATTTGCTGTTACCTAAATACTTCTATTGAATATGGGAGATCGTTATAAACTCAAATAAAATGTACAAAAATATCAAATGACAGACAACCCAATGCTTTAAATTACTCAAAATATTTATATTATATACGGTTTGAGCCTTATCCCCCGGAAGGGAGATTCCCATGTTGGATTCCCGGGGATGGGGAACCCGTTTAAGCCTCGCTTCCACCAATTGACACCATATTTTTGCCAATTTAATCACTAAAGGATAATGACTGCGTATCAGTTGTTTATTGTCTGTGCCAAAGTAGTATGGACATAATTCAAGTTATTTCACGCGAGAGTTTTCTGTTGCTGTTCGCAAAGCTGCATCGAGATCATAAATGCGCGAACAAATAAGCATGCATGCACGTGACGATTGACCAATCAGGACGCGCGGTCATTATTGAAAGCGCCTGGTGGTACGCACTTCTAAGTTTACGCATGTACGCATGTACGGACGCATATACGCATGCACGCACATACGAACGCATTGTTAGAAATATGCCCATAGTACTTTGACACAGTCTATACAACTAAAACATTTTCACTTTGGAACCGAGGAATTACACACGAGGGGCGTAGCTCCCGAGGGATATTCCGAGGTCCCAAAGTAAAATATTTGATTCTTCACAGTTACCGACAAAACAAGTCGTCATATAATGGTACGGACGTTACTTATTTATTTTAAAAGTTTGCGGCAAATTAATCATGCTTCACCCATTACAAATCGATCAATCTGATCGAAAATCGCAGTACAAGCGAACTACTCACTGTCACGTCGCGTAACTACAGCGATGTGCAAATACTGCGAATTGTGTTGGTGATCGAACTTGATACGCATTATACACGGGGGTTACTAATTTACGTGGAGATACTTGGTTCTCCGTTAGTGACCTGCGCTTATTTGTGCGTAACCTCATATGATTGGGTCGCACGTATCGCGTATATTCATGAGGTTTTGAATCTAACCCAATGCCCCAATATTTTTAAAAGTTTAATGATTCTCTCCAACCAATGCCAACAAAGACCACCTCAACACTTAAAAGCTTGATTTAAGTCTATTTTGATTCAATCACTGGTTCTATTATAGGCCTATACATGTATTGAAATCAGGAAATACTTGAATATTTTTTAAATGCGCAAGAATCAAGCGTCTCCTGTGAAATGCGCGCGCACTACTGGAAATTTACAAACTTGTTTTTGTGTGTGGCCTTATGGGCATGCTATTTAAACGTTCTTAATTGCTGTGAACAGTGAATTTTTTTTGATTGACAACACACATTAACCAATAAGAGCTACGATGATACTAAATAATCTGTTGTAGAAGTATCGAAAATGGATAAAAGCAGAATGTTCACCGGTTAATGCTCATAGTCATACTCTGATCTGAGGAAATTGATCACAACAAGCTAACGTACTTGACTTTAGAAGAAAGGATCAACGAATCGCGGTAAGTAAACGTAATAGTTTAAATAAATCAGACATTATGTTAGTGTTGTTTATATTGTGTTGTTGTAATCAGCGACAGGACATCTCATATGATCATGCACATTGGCTCTAATAATATTACTGAGGGTATTAAGAACCTCAGTTATATGCATAGGAGCTGGGTATTTAACTATATAATATTGTATACAAGTTGACGGTGGTTGTCATTTTGTCGAATTGAAATGACGTAGGTTGGTAGACTGCACTATACCCGAATGCACATCGCACAGAACATTGCCTTCATTTAAGAATATTTTCGACTGCGCTCATTATTTTTATTTTTTTCGAGGATTGAACATCGATCGCACTCATGATTTATTTATCTTAATTGCTCTGTGTACTTCATGATGATGGGAAGTGAGACAAACTCGCTGTGCTGGAGGAGTGGTGAACCCCCTACACAGTGGCGTGCGCAAAGGGGGGGCCCCACAGTGGCATCATGGAATTATGATATTCAAAAACACAGATGAAAATTTTTCGCGCGCTACGCGCGCATATGTCTTCCCAAAATGCAATATTCTTTGGTACAAGCTTGTTTAAAGCTAAAATGTAGCTCAATCGTGCAAAAAAAAGGGTAAATTTGAAAATTTTCGAGCGCTACGCGCGCAATTCTTTACTCAAAAAAGAAAATGTCGGTTCAATTTCATTTCTAGTCCCCAATATGAATAACATAGCTACGTCACTGGGCTAGGTCGAGTAATCAAAGAGTGAGATTGGATGACTTGACCACACCCATTAGAGCTTCGCGGCAAGCCGCTCGCGGTGCGAGCTACGCCCGCACTTCACGGTATCTCTATTTTTATATAGTCGGGGGAATTTCATTTATGGCCAGGTGGCCCCCCCACTCACAATATCCTGCGCACGCCACTGCGGCCCTACAGCCACTGCGGCCCTACAGCCACTTACATTACAAGTCCGGCGCAACGCTAAGAAAAGAGAGATAGCACTCAGTGCGCGAGCTTAGGGACGCACCATTAGATTTTTTAGGGGGTATTTTTTTATTTGGCCGCCGAAATGGGTGATTTTTTAAGTTTGCGTCGCCGAAGGCGGAGATTTGTATATTTTGTATGTATTCATTCATATATTTTTTGTATTGGGGGGGGGGGGGGGGGGGGGGCTGGATAGAGAGGAATTTTATTTTTCAAAAATGTCATACTTCCACCCTTAAAATCTAATGGTGCGTCCTTTAGCTCGGCACGAGTCTGTACTTTTTACTTTTACTTTGCCATACATTATAACGTTGGTTCTAGTTCTAGTTCATTCAACGTGCCATTCAATATAAAAAGTGTTGATGGTTGTGCCCCCGGGGGGGGGGGGGGTACTCACGTATATTGACGTATACTGAATTTTAAAAAAATGTTTCAATTTTCGAACTCATCTGGTGCGATCTGGTGTATACTTTTGACCAATATTGTATTGACAAGCATCACTTCATTTTCAATAAATATTTTGTTGTTTATCAATGCACGAAGAAGTTGAGCATATTATACTGATATATTCTTGATTTAAGTATAGATGGTTTAAAAGCTCGAACAGAGGGGAGTCTGAGGGGAGCACATCCCCCCCCCCCCCCCCCCCCCCCCCCCCCCCCCCCCCCCCCCCCCCCCCCCGCTTTTCCGAACTCAATTTTCGAAATCATTTGAAGCAATCTGGAGTATACTTTTGACCAACGTGTTATCGAAAAGCCACCTCTTCATTGCCGATCAATGTTGATAAGAACAACCTTTGATTTGCGTTTTCATTATGTTGTTTTGTAAATCAAGGAAACAAAGAGTTGTTTGTTCAATGCAATGCCAATTTTGATAAGAAACGAAATTTGATTTGTGTTAATTATGTTGTTTGTTTATATGATTGCGCGATGCATTTGATGATGCACAAGCAAAGAAGTTCATCAATAATATTCAAACCAAGGTTTGTTTATAATATTGGTCGTGTGCCTTAAGTTGGGACCCCTTTGTAAGACATGTACGAAAAATGGAAACATCACGTGGGTTATGCTTAAAACGTGTTAACCATGAAAACTATAAATAGGAGTATAATGAAAGTATACATTTCTTGAAGTCCTACACATTTTCAAATCTCACAATGTCAATATCAAGGTCATTTTACAGGGTGTGTGCGAACGAGAAAACAAAATTATTAACAAAACCCGTCAATGGCCTAAATCAAGGTATATTAGGCTCTCACTAAGCAATCACGTTTTGTATAAGAAAGTTATACTTATGAGAGTGCTCTATGGTGGGACTTTTTGAAAACACAATCCAATATTGAAGGTTCATTGCACCTCTATTGACGGGATTAAAGGAGTATACGGCTTTATTCCGTAATTGGGCTTTGACACTACACTAACTTATGAATGTCTTACACCAAGCATATACCCTAAACCCTTGATATATAATATTTGATCTGGAATTCTCCTACTTTATGTTTCACTAGGAAATAGTTTTTATAAAGAAGTGCTCAAAAATATTTTAGATTTTGTAACACCCTGTATATGATTTTATTGGCCCAAATTTCGACCACCCTGTATAAGAAACCATTCATAACTAAAGACAAAGGCGGGAACATTTTTCTTTGGAACAATGTTATATACTTTTGAATTACACAACTTGATACAATATAATGTTATCTTCAATGTATGAAAATGGCAATTGAAAATGATGTATTTTTAGCACATTTCTTCATTTTACACCCTGTATATTTTCGACACACCCTGTACAATGACATTGATATTGACATTGTGAGATTTGAAAATGTTTAGGCTTTCAGGAAATGTATACTTTACTTATACTCCTATGTATAGTTTTCGTGCACAGAAAACTATAAGTGGGTCATCGGTACCCACTTATGCGAGTCTTTATTCCGTCCCTGTAGTGACACCCTTGTCAAGTAAAGTAGGTCAAATGACACATCTGCAATAGGTCAAAATGACCCATTAAGTTTAGTTTTGAGTCACTATGACACATGTATAATGGGTCACATGACATGTTATTCACTTCAAGTGAGTCTTTGCAGAGACTCACACGGTCACACCTACTGTCATAGGTCACATCACTCATTTAAATTGTCAAATGAGTCCCATCAACTCACTTACAATGGTCAGACTGACCTATTTGCACAGGTCAGTGGGTCATCGGTACCCACTTATGTGAGTCTTTATTCCGTCCCTGTAGTGACACCCTTGTCCAATAAAGTAGGTCAAATGACACATCTGCAATAGGTCAAAATGACCCATTAAGTTCAGTTTTGAGTCACTGTGACACATGTATAATGGGTCACATGACATGTTATTCACTTCAAGTGAGTCTTTGCAGAGACTCACACCTACTGTCATAGGTAACATGACTCGTTTAAATTGTCAAATGAGTCCCATCAACTCACTTACAATGGTCAGACTGACCTATTTGCACAGGTCAGACTGGTCACCGTTACTCACTTATGTGAGTCTTTATTACGTCCCTGTAGTGACACCCTTGACAAATAAAGTAGGTCAAATGACCCACCTGCAATAGGGCAAATTAGTCACTGTGACAAATGTATTATGGGTCCCATAACCATGTTATTCACTTCAAGTGGGTCTTTAGAAATATTAAGGGTCCCATGTATCTGGTTTGTGAACAATCACTTAGTGAGTGACATCTTGAATTAATCGTGGTAATAAAAAGGATATATATATCCTTACGAAATCTACTTTCCATGGTGTTAATTTCAAAGAAGCCGATGCACACCCCAGCCAACATCGACCGTGGGCCCACAGTGGGCCCTCATGGGACCCTTAATATTTTGTCCACTTCGGCCCGTATACAGGCCAAAGTGGACAAAATATTAAGGGTCCCATGAAGGCCCACTGTGGGCCCACGATCGATGTTGGCTGGGACCCATCCCATAATTCCATTCGCGCTACAGCGCCCGCTATCGATCTTGACCTACTTGGAAAATGCAAATGGGTCAGATATCGATCTTGACCTACTTGCAAAATACAAGTGGGTCAGATGTCGATCTTGACCAGTAACTATACGGAACTGAGTCAGTTTACCTGTTTACGTTCATGGTTGGAATGACCCAGCACGAGAGCAAGTAAGTCAAATGACTCATATTGACTCGATCTTGACACACTTGCACATAATCAAGTGAGTCACATAAGCAAGTATGTTAGTTGACCCATTGTCATATCTCAGATGAGTCACTGTACTTCATGATCTGGGTCATTTCACCCATCTAGGTAAGTTACATAGAAGTGACTCACGTCAAATAGGTCAAGTGACCCGCTTGTGACCCAGAAAATTTGTCTGTGTGGTTAACAAGTTTTATGCATAGCCCACGTAATTTTTCAATTTTTCGTACATGTCACACAAAGGTGTCCCAACTTGTTTGTAAAAACAGATAAAAACAGGTTAGATTCTATCCAAAGATACATTATATTCAATGAAACCCGGCCATGCATGACCAATATATACAACAATTCCCTTTAGCATGTTTGAAATCGCATGACTTTAAATTTTCAGAGTGATCCATACTGCTATTTATAGTTAATTGAGAATTATGAAAACAATTCTATAATTATTATAATTCTCAAAATCTGCGTCGAGCGCAAGTGTGGAACACGCATTCAGCGAGTTATTATATTTTAGACCACAGGCTATACCATGTATACACGGTATATTCATTTTCTTGAAATCCATGACCATTTTAGTTGGATCACTTTTTCTTGGCGTTTTTGACCAACGATTTTAAAACACATTGACTTGTTAAGACTGTTTTTAACTAGTTCTGACTTAATTGCGGACTCATAAAGTGCTTTACAGATAACAATGAGCGCATATTTAGCGGTCTTCTGCAATTTTATTTCAATTCTCTTTATAGGGTTTCGAGATTTTGCTACCGAAATGGGTACCAAAAACCGACAAGAAAATGTCCTTTCTCTCTTGCGCTATTACGATATCAACGAAAGTACTGGAACATTGGCTCTCGTCTATCCAGATAGTACAAGAATTGGAGTGTTACCAAAGGGGAAGCTTTTTTCCGTTTTCAAGAAGGCTCATGCAGATGAAGCGGCCGTCGCGTACAACTACTTGATCTCCTTGGAAAACCGTAGATATTTTTTCCAAGCTGCGGAGCACTTCAAACGGATTCTAAACGAAGGGATATACCTGTATGCGATCACCGTAGCTATTGTCCATCGCCCAGACACCGCGCATCTTCACGTACCGCCGCTATGGCAAGTGAATCCCAGAGGCTATTTCACTGCATCTGCAATCCATCGCGCGCAAATCGTTGCTAAACTAGAGGAGAAGGGTGACTCTGTTCTGCCAGAGACAGTTATCCCATCATTTACGACCGGTAACGTGCTTGACCCGGAGTTCAAACTATCCTGGTGGAGAGAAGATATCGAGGCGAATGCTCACCACTTTCATTGGCACCAGGTAAATGTTAGCATACTCCACAACGCTCTTTTTGCGCTCTCACACATGCGTAGTAGTTCCGCCATGAAACAATTGACGCAGCCTGAAGGGAAACGGTGGTCAACGCTTGCGCTCAGCATTGGAACGTGGTGGAGTATGCTGAGCCTTCGATAATTCACTATAACTAGGACTACCATGCATGGTGTGAACATTCTAATTTTATACAGGTACACTGTTCAGGGTGTCCCAGGAAACATATTTTGGTGAAATAGTAACATTAGGAAACTGTTTACGGATGTGAAAAAAGAGGTAATTGTATGTCGGAAACCTCTTCCAATTTGAACATGTTGAAAGAAATTGACGGGCCTGATCGTTCCTCACACGATGACGTAGGCCGCGACTTCCCAAAAATAGGCACAGGTCGCACAAGTCGCTAGGCACAGATCGCCACGATCTGCGACTAGCTAGTTAGTATAATCAGCATTAGTCTAAAAGTCGAGCCTTGATTTGTGAATTAGAAAAGAAACGGCCACTTTTATGAATTAGTTAAATGATATACAGTATACTTTTATTGAACAAAACATACGGATGAGCATATTGGTGAGACATGGTGGTCCGTATAAATATTGAATGGCGAGGATGCGCAGCAGGACGGTCACTATCCATCAATTTGGTTACATTGGTTTTCGACATAAATCACGTTATTTGAAAACCAATTAAAGAAATTGATTTTAAAAAGAATTACTAGTAGCCCAAATAATGAGCTTTCAAGAATTATAAATGTATGTGTCTTGCTTTGCATTACGATTATTATGAAGGTGTATCCTCATCAAGGCATTAATAAAGAGACAAAGGACAGAGAGGGCGAGTTGTTCTACTACATGCATGAGCAGATGTTGGCCCGTTATGATGCAGAAAGATTAGCTGTGGGATTGCCGAGAGTTATTCCTTATGATGATTGGAGCCATCCGATACCAGTAAGTTCACGAACTAAAAAAATGCCGTATGGCATGCTCCCTTCTCCCACCTGACAATAATGGCGGCTAAGATGACGTGGGGGAGAGATAAGAGCAAGAGGGAGAAAGGCAAGTGGGGCGGAGGAGTAGACGGGTAGAACAGAAATGAAGAAAAGGGATAGAAAGGACGATTAAAAAAGAAACTAATAGGGATAAGCGGTGAAAACAATGATATAGTATGTTGGAATTAATCTGATGACATCATTCTTCTCGTTCTTATTCTTGTTATTGGTTAAAAGTTCCTTTATGACAAAACATATTGTGGCAATATCGTATTAATAGTGAAGTCATGTTGTGTTGTGATCCCGTGACAACCGAGAGCAAAGGAATGTTTTAAAGCGGATTTTGGTATTATAATAATAACCCTAACTCCCGAGGCACCTTGTCCAAATATTTTTTTCGCGGTCAAAAAGCGAAGGGGAAGAGGGCCCCCATGCCCTCGGGGCTCAAACCCCGGACCTCTGGGTTCAGAACCAAACGACTTACCGCTAGGCCACGGGGGTCAACCATACTTGGATCAGTATACTTTCTCCAAGTATACCCTGGCGCCATTATTTCATCGAAATACTGCCAAACCGGGTGACACAAGCACACCGCATCGTAGTAAATTGTAGTACTCAAGAGTAGTAGGGTTAAGGGATTTAGAACAAAATAAGCTGGGTAACTCCCGGGAGACAGCAAAATCCAATATGGCCTCCATCCGCCATCTTGGAATTATGAAGATGATATAACTTCCAGACATATTGACCTGGAGACATCACGGAGGCGTCTTTTGGCTAATTTTCTGCCAAGGAATCCACTAAAGTGATTATTTTATCATTCTTTCAGTATCAAATCCAAGATGGCCGCCAGACGCCATTTTGGAATTATGAAAATGAAATAACTTGTATCAATATTTGTATACAGGATGGTTATGCTTCCCATTTGACGGATTATTATGGCACACACCAGTACAGTGCCCGTCCATCTGGAATGACCCTTGCAGACAACTACGCAGACGACCCCAACAACCCGGTACTTGTCAGTCAAATGGCCTACAATTATCACAGGATTTTGGACGCCATCAATACGGGTTGTTTTATAACGGTAAGGCCAAAGAGAGGCGGTACAATGGTGTACGGTCCCAACGTACATTTATTTTTAGAGTTTGTGATTTTTTTTGGGCACATTTTGTGGAAATGATTCTCAGTAAATTAGAAAGTTTGAAAATGGTGCAAACCCACCTAAAATGTTCAAGAAATGAAAACAAATAAAACTGATACACCCCTAAGCATAGACTGTAAAGTAACCACAAAACTAAAACACGGCTCGGATGCCTACATAATATGCGCGTTCATACTTCCGTTGTTGCGCATCGGCCGACGTCGATGGATATCGGTGCGCGAGTTGAAGACATGTCATGACTTTTGTCCATCGACGTCGACAGATACGCAACGACGTATAAACGACCCTCAATGAGTTTACACCCTATGGAATCAACCTGATACTGTAGTTGGCTGCGTAAAACTCAAAAACATGTTTTGTCCCAAGTTCAAGGAAATGAATAGTATTATCCTCTTTATTGCCCACTTAAGCTCCGTTCACACTACGGGTTATTTATCGTGCGTTGCGTTCAGTTATCGCAATGGAGTTAAAAGTATTCAACTGAATATTGAGACAGCCATCGCATGCGGCGACCCGCGGAGACCTAGCATGACATGTTCGGAAGTAAGCCTTGTCGCACCGCATCGCACGGAAATATCGCCTAATGTGAACGTACAAATCCAGTGACGGAAATGTGTTTAAATAATTTAGGAAACTTAAACTTCTATTTTGCAGTCAGACGGAGAACATGTGCCTGTGAATATCGTAAACCTGGGTGCCGCTGTTGAATCCAGCGTCAGTACGCCAAACAAAGTTATGTACGGCAGTGAAGGCCTACACAACACCGGACATGATTTGTTGTCCATAATTTCTGATCCAGATGGACGCTATAACCAGGTTAGTATTAGCGCGCCGAATAGAGAACAAACTAACGGCTGGGTTTTATTATGGTGAATTCCCTTTTACTAAATAGTGACGCCCGAACAAAATACTAGTAAGCTTACGGTTGGTTTTTTTACTATAGTTAGTTTCATTTCCACTAGACTAATAATCAATGTAATAATAATCAATATTTAATATCGCCTTTTCCAAATGGCTCAAAGCGCAGTAATTTTGCTGCTGGTGTATCATCAGAATCATGTCGCATCAACTAGGGTGATGCCAATTTCTCTTGCAAACCTATCCGTACTTAGATTGTAACATCCACCATTTTTCAATGCAGCTCCCCAAATACCGTTGGGTCAAGGAAGTTTTTGATAACCGATTTTGAAAGCAGGAGGAAACCGGAGAACCCGGAGAAAACCTGCGAGAGCATACACGGATCGTGATAAACCAATTGCACATAAAGCCCGGTCGTGCACAGAATTGAACCCGTATTCCATTGGTGCAAGGCGAGGGAAACAACCGCTTGCGCCAACACGCTCCCCCAGCTGTAGACAGTGGAGCCCGAACAAAAATGTCATTGTCAATGTAGATAATTACGTTATGAGTCATTGATTGATTACAGTGCTTTAACTCACACGCCTCCCCGAAGCACTGCGTAAGCACACACGCGTATCGTACAAAGAAGGCAGCTATACACACCCCAGTACGCTGTTCACCGTCCAGGGGCAAGTTTTGTAGCTGTTAGGTTAATCTCGGCATAATTTAGTCAGTTCCAATTTGGCGAGAAATAATTATATCTTCGCGCGAAAAAAAGTAATCCAAGCGTACGCGCGATGTTTTGAATATACGCACACGCGATTTTGGTCACAAGAACGCGTCACATACGTTTCACAATGCACTTGGTGCGTTCATGTGCGCTCACGACCCTTTTGTATTAATTCACTGATGTGAGGAAAGGTTGGCCAAGTTGGAACTGATCAAACCATTATATAAGGTAGAATATTTAGTGAATTGCTGTCGTTAAAAACCATGCAAGAACAACTTCTATGAATGCCCTCCCAAGTATTTTATAAATGTCCCAATCATAACCGTGTTCGTTCAATCATAATATATGTTACCATCGGTCATTAATTTAACAGGCATACGGCGTGATGGGAGACACTGCAACAGCAATTCGAGATCCAATCTTCTTTCGCTGGCACAAGTTTGTCGATAACATATTTACCTTGCATAAAAACACACTCGACTCATATACCGATGGAGATCTACGTTTCGAAGGAATTTCTGTACAGGAAATAGCGATTGAGGTAAATTGATTGGCCATTCTATTAGTCAAACTAGAGCGGTTCTCGAGTTTCGCGGTTTTCGTTTTTCGCGATTCTCGAGTTTCGCGGTTTGTGTGAACATTTCATTTCGATGCCTGAGTGGTTCGTGTATAGGTATGTTATGGATCCGACCGGAACCGAGTCGCCGCATATATAAGAAAATGTAAGTGGCTCGAAATGTTATGACTGCTATTGTTTATCTTTATGTTTTGCTATTTCCACTTTTTACTCTTCATTCCAGATAATTTGTAATGTTATTTTCTCGTAATTGATTGGACATTTTATTAGTAAAAAAGATTGGATTACTCTACTTATCTCTACCGTGTTGGTTTTATGAAGCATTGCTTGTTATTAAAGTGTAAATGTTGTCCCCTTGGCATGAAAGGTACAGAACATACTACTAAGTAGAGGACCCATAGAAATTGTATTGAAATGATGATATAAAACCCGACTCTTGACCACTTAATAGTGAATCGGTACCTTTTACCCTTTAGAACATGTTTTGCTAAAATTTCAAGACATTTTCTCTCTAAAATGTGTAGACAATAGCTTGATTTTCCAAAACAACTGCGCTGAAAAAATACATATCCGACGAGCTTGGAATACTGAAAACTGTAATCACCACGTTCCCTGTAAAAAACAAAAAATGTATAGATCTTCCAAAGATCTCCCAAAATCTATTCAGATTGCCCACACATTTCGTATTCATTATCCGATGAATCACAATAGTTCAAAAATTCCAAGACATTTACCCAAGTTTTCGGACTTTATTATCTCTTTGATTAGGAACTCTGTCATGCATACTTTGGATTTTATTTGAAAATATATATCATAATCCATTAAGTGTAGTGCAGCCTGAACTATTATAAACTGTGATGAAGCCAACATTCACATGTTAGGTGGTTGGAATGATTTTGGATAATAAATAGACCGTAGCCCAATATTCATATAACGCACGTTAGAAGAGACATTCAGTGTTAAGACTTGTTGGAAAATGTGTTTTTAAGGTCCCAGATACGGTAGGTGTAAAAGACTGATTACTGATTGATGATCACTGATTACTGACTAGCTGATTACTGGCTGGCTGACTACTGATAACTGACTGGCTGGTTGACTACTGATTACTGACTGGTTGGCTGACTACTGATTACTGACTGGATGGCTGACTACTGATTACTGACTGGATGGCTGACTACTGATTACTGACTGGTTGGCTGACTACTGATTACTGACTGGATGGCTGACTACTGATTACTGACTGGCTGGCTGACTACTGATTACTGACTGGCTGGTTGACTACTGATTACTGACTGGCTGGTTGACTACTGATTACTGACTGGATGGCTGACTACTGATTACTGACTGGTTGGCTGACTACTGATTACTGACTGGATGGCTGACTACTGATTACTGACTGGCTGGCTGACTACTGATTACTGACTGGATGGCTGACTACTGATTACTGACTGGATGGCTGACTACTGATTACTGACTGGCTGGTTGACTACTGATTACTGACTGGCTGGCTGACTACTGATTACTGACTGGTTGGCTGACTACTGATTACTGACTGGATGGCTGACTACTGATTACTGACTGGTTGTCTGACTACTGATTACTGACTGGATGGCTGACAAATGATTACTGACTGGATGGCTGACTACCGATTACTGACTGGCTGGTTGACTACTGATTACTGACTGGCTGGCTGACTACTGATTACTGACTGGTCGGCTGACTACTGATTACTGACTGGCTGGCTGACTACTGATTGCTGACTGGCTGGCTGACTACTGATTACTGACTGGCTGACTGACTGACTGACTGACTGAATGCCCGGGATGATTGTCTGACTGCCTACTGATTAGGCCTTCTGACTGATTGACTGGCTGACTGATTGTTCGTCTGAGTTATTCCCTTTATTATTTGTGCCTCATTACACGGATCAAAAGATCAACATCCATAAATAGCTCTATAAAGGCATAACATAAAATGAGATATGACCCCTTGAACTACTGAGAAATAAAATGCACTGCCGAACAAGTTGGTATGCGATATGCTTTTTCAGCTTTATTGATGCAATTTTGATTACGTAGTCATGTTTTAATTAAGTGGGAACCCCGGGCCCTTGCCATGTGCCAAAACAACGCAAGTCTATTTTTTCTGAACCCTTATGCCATATTGATACAGAATCACGTCTTAACTTTGCTTTTAACTAACATTAAGCTTATACTCAAAAATATACCGTTTCCCCCGATTGTTGCTGTTTGTTGACACCCTACGTTCGCGCGCCCATAACTGTGAAAACTACCATCTTTATGCGATTTGTTCGGGGGGGGGGGGGGGTACTCGCGTATAAAGGTATACGGGGGATGGGTCGCGTTTTTGCCAAAAAAACCTAAACATGGGGTATGATTTTGTGCTGGAACATCCCTAAACGTAGGTCCAATTCGAGACAAAAAATAGTTGAATTAGCCGTTTTTCAAATTCGGGAAAACACTTAATGTGGGTTGTGGTTTTGGAGCCAAAGCGACACTTCCCCGTCAAAAAATAATACCAGTACCCCCCCCCCCCCCCGGGAATCGTTGTCCGAGCATGGATAATACAGGTGTGCCCCCCCCCCCCCCCCCCCCCACCCACCCACTCCGGATGATTACTGAACAAAATCCATATAGAGGAACATAATAGGTACTTCCTATTTGCTCATAATAATACACATTAATCAGTTAGCCAGTAATCAGTCGGTCAGTCAGCTTGCAATAGACATCAATCAGTAATCAGCCCGGTGCAGTCCGGCAATCAGCCCGGGCAATTAGTCAGCAATCAGCCCAGGGCAATCAGTCAGTCAGCAATCAGTTGTCAATAATCAGCCAATCAGTCAGCCAGTCAGCCTCAGCAATCAGTAATCAGCCAATAAGTAATCAGTCTTTTACACCTACCGTCCCAGATACTGGTTTACCAGTAATGCCCAATACTGATACATACTCGTAGAAAAGGTTTCAGTATCGCTCGATTCTGTTACAATTTTATTGTTCCAATATCGTCCGATACTGGAACACCAAATTGTGACTTTGTACCAGAATCGAACGATGTAGTTGGACAATGAAAAGAAATGACGGCCGGTGCATACAGTAGTAGGGTATACGCGCTCTCATTGTGAGGAGCATAAATTAAACACTTTTAATTTGTGTGAATCTCAGCGTTTCTATAACATTTTAACCACAGATGAACAAAGGGCCCTTGGATATCTTGACTACTCGTATGGAGACGAAAGAAGTTGATATTGCTGAGGACATGTTTACAGACCCTAGATCAACAGACAATACTAAAGTCAATGTGAGTATTGCTTTAGGTTTCATCATCTTCATCCTTTCCATGTACTCTGCGCACCTTTTATAACCTTCCTTATTTCTACAAAACACTTCACTACTGGTGCGATCAGGATATCATATGCGGAAGAACATGACCAGGGTCGATTTCCAGCACCGGAACCCTCCCCAAAACAACAACAACAACAACAACAACAACAACAAAATATAATAACAACAACAACCAATTTGCCATGATGTTGACGATATTATTGTTCGAGATATTTTGCTCAATCTCAAAATAAGCCTGACCAACAAAATGTACTGTATCATTCCGTATTGTGTCACATATTATATAGTCATC
>CM069449.1:18916989-18979839 GCA_035610835.1 Ophiura sarsii
AGTCCATAATAATTTAATGTTTAGATCTACATATTAAATAATGCAAGTACTTGAGTTGAACTATTTTTAGACCTGATAATATGGAATTGAAATGCAACATGTTTTTTTAGAAATGTATTCAAATATTATATACCAAACTCAAATATTGTTTCAAATCATATAAACTGCGCCAATAAAGTATCTAAACAGTTACAAATGGTCATATTTATCGGAACCTGAAATAGTATGCCAACAAATAATTATTTAATTCAATTCACAGTTATCTTCTGCGCATTTTGACACCTCTTTTGTTGCGCTATGATGTTGTTTGGCGGATTTATGGGCACTTGAGTGGCTTAAGGTCGAATTTCAAAAGTTGCAAAAGCCCCTATTCAAGCAAGAGCGTAGTACTGGGACGAATAAGATCAGCACTATTTTTGCCTTCCTTTTATAAATGATTTGTTTGTCGCGTGTTAGATAAATCGATTGTGATGAACATCAGCATTACTTGTCAATAACAAAACAAAAGGGTCAGAGATGGGAGGTATACATCAATATGGGTTTAAAGCCAGATTCCCAGATATGGTAAGACAGGGAAAGGTGTTTCGAGATAACGAAGCAACGATGGCTGAACTGACCAAACAGGAAATAGGACGAATCGTTGGTTTGATAGAAGCCGCAATCAAGGAAAAAAAGGTTGGCAAACTTTGTCCCAATTAAGGAAAAAAAGTGCCCCCTCTCCCCCGAGGCAATGTTGATCCGAGCCACATGTCATCAGAAGCTTTGGCAGCTCTCTCAACATTGATTGATGGGGGGTGGGGAAGGATGAGAGAGAGGGGAGACCTCTGCGTGCTGTTAAAGAGTGCTATGTCCCAAGTCGGTTCTCTATTGTGAGCACAGTGATAGTTGTATTAAATTGTATCGAGTGTGCCAACTATTATTTTCCTTGATTGTCTGAGCGAAATTCTAAATTCACCATCTGATATCAGTCTTTTGCCTATAAATTCCAAACGGAATGTCGTATTGTGATCAGATTTCGCCAAATTATTTACAGGAGTAGTGTTAATATTTCCTGAAATTGACGCGTATGAGTCAAGTCATTTAGGGATTGGTCACTCAGTACTATGGTTGCATTTACGTACAAACATGTTATTTGTTTACAATTTATCTTAATGGATTTAAAACAAAATGTTGAAGCACAATTATATTTGGTGTATTCAATAATTTATTTATAATCAACATTTGACAAACGGCATATAAGTTCACACAACAGTGTTTTAAGGACTGCTCATTAAATACTAAGCCCTATGTATGATAACTGTGTGGGGCTATAGGTATATAATAATAGGCAATTAGTATGGGTCGTGTAAATATTACTTTCTTCAGAAGATAGCAATTAAGGAGACAATGACATGTTATGTTTCGTGGCATTACAAAATGCCATTATGGGAAATAAATAAACTCACTTACAAAAGAATGCAACATGAAGAAGAAGCCCTATCTATATAAGATATAAGAATGAAAAATCATTTTGAAATGACTGTTCACACGCATTTTACTACATGTGTATAAGGATTAGAAAAGTTATCTCTAAGTACTGATGCTGTCCTCTTGTGTAGTGTGTATGTTATATTGCCAGCTACTTTTTACTGAGTTTTACTGAGTTTTACTGAGTTTTACTGAGTTTTACTGAGTTTTACTGAGTTTTACTGAGTTTTACTGAGTTTTACTGAGTTTTACTGAGTTTTACTGAGTTTTACTGAGTTTTACTGTGTTTTAGTGAGTTGTTAGTGAGTTTTACTGAGTTTTACTGAGTTTTACTAAGTTTTACTGAGTTTTACTGAGTTTTACTGAGTTTTACTGAGTATTACTGAGTTTTACTGAGTTTTACTGTGTTTTACTGAGTTTTACGGAGTTCAGGCGTTAACTGCATGATAGTCAATGGCAGTTTATATGATGGACCTCCATCAGTAACGGAGTGGGGCGGAGTGGGTAACAATAAAATGTTGCTAAGAGTAAAAGCAAGATATACCAACAGGGTGTGGGGAAACAGGTAATAACAAGGGAGAATAACGCGATAAAACAGATAAATAACAACAAAACAAAAACAAACGGAAATGCACTGGGACAAGCAATGCAAATTGCTGTGCAATAAAACAACAAAGATATATCTGAGACTACTCAGGATATATGGTAACAATAAAGACCATAAAATAAAAATAAAATGTTGATTGACAGTTGATATTTCCAGAGATCCTCCTTTGCCCTCCGCACGGAGTGTAGGACGGAGTTAACTGAGAGGTTTTCCTCATAATTCTATTGAAATTACTTCTGCGGAGGAAAACTCCGTGGTTTACAGCACTTTAGCCAGTGACAGTGCTGGAAAGTGCTGTGCTGACTCTGTACGGACTCAGGATATTGGAACATGGTATAATTTATTTTTGATAGAAAATATCAGTCTCCGCCTGGCATCGCATATATATTTTAAAATAATCGAATGAGATGTGTATAATAGACTACATAGACGAGCTAGATCACGATGTTATCTTATGAGCGGGTCTTTTCCGTAATTAGGACAAAGTGTGCCAGCCTTTGTGAGCTAGATCACGATGTTATTTGTTACAAATTTGGTTAAAAGTATGAACCAAATTGCACAATTTTCGTTACATATTTTCAACGTTTTCTTAATTCTGAGGGGGGGGGGGGGGGGGGGGGGGGGGCGGGCACACCCCTGGCATCGCATATATTGTTCAAAATAATCGATAATAATCGGCTTTCATATTATGACAGATTTGTTTTTAACAAAAAATGGGAAAGGCTTTTTTTCATTTCCGAAAATGCAGTATCTACATAAATGTGTCTACTTCCCGAAGTGAAAACGCAGTAACTACAAATGTGTCTAATTCCCAAAGTAAAAACGCAATATCTACAATGATCATATCCAGAATCATCCTTTTCCGTGTAATCCCTTCCTTTGACGCAACTTATAACTATTCCTGTGCTCGCAATTGAGAT
Source organism: Ophiura sarsii (assembly GCA_035610835.1). Classification (NCBI taxonomy): domain Eukaryota; kingdom Metazoa; phylum Echinodermata; class Ophiuroidea; order Amphilepidida; family Ophiuridae; genus Ophiura; species Ophiura sarsii. The sequence continues at coordinate 18,919,984 of CM069449.1, forward strand.
CAGACATAGCACTGTTTAATAGAAAGCAAAAGTCTCCCCCTTTCTTATATCCTTCCCCACCCCCCCCCCCCCCCCCCCATCAATCAATGTTGGGGGACTGCCAAGGCTTCTGATAATATGACTCGGATCTACATTGCCTCCGGGGAGAGGGGCGGGTCTTTTCCGTAATTAGGACAAAGTGTGCCAGCCTTTTTTTCCTTGATTGTAGATCACGATATTATATGTTACAAATTTGGTTAAAAGTATGTACCAAATTGCACAATTTTCGTTACATATTTTCAACATTTTCTTCATTATGAGGGGTGGGGGGGGGGGGGGGGGGGGGGGCACATCCCCCTGGCATCGAATATATTGTTCAAAATAATCGATAATAATCGGCTTTCATATTATGACAGATTTGTTTTTAACAAAAACTGGGAAACAAAGGCTTTTTTTTTTCATTTCCGAAAATGCAGTATCTACATAAATTTGTCTACTTCCCAAAGTGAAAACGCAGTAACTACAAACGCAATATCTACAATGATCATATCCAGGATCATCCTTTTCCGTTTCCGTGTAATCCCTTCCTTTGACACACCCATACATCATGTACATAAAGTTAGTCAATCACATTATTGATTTTAATAATCCCTAATTAAAGGGTCTAGCCGTGATTTGCTCGGATCTGCTAGGTCACAACCTAAAAAAACATCAAAAACATATTTGTGCGTTTTTGCGTAGGTTGTGTGGGTGGGTGGGGATAGCTCCAAAAACATTGTAATTGTTCCTTTTACGGTTCAATAACGTGAGACTATAGAGTTATATACCACTCTATGATACTTAAAACACATGGTATTTAATATAACAATTGCTAATCCAAGTTTGCATGTAGATACTGCGTTTTTCATTTGGGAAACGGCAGATTAACAGTGCAGTATCTACCATTTGTCTAATAACACAAAGAAAATAAACAAATATCATTACGCTGGTAAGTATGAATAAAGATGTTTGTATTACCAGTACTTGTACCATAGTTATGTTCTTGAATTAAATAAACTCTTCAGAGGCACTGCAAGAAAAACATAATTGTATTTTTCTCAGTTCATCAAAAATGAAGTTACTGCGTTTTTCCTTTCGGGGCATATATCGCGGCCGCCGCGGCATGTCAGATCATAACGTATACTAGCTTCATGGTCATGATGGTCAGATGAGACATTTTTCGCCCGATAATTTAAATAAGAAAGAGCAAAGGCGGCGCAAGCGGGGACACATCCCTCCCCAATCCTCTCCCTCTACTATTTCCATGGTTCAATTAAGGCTTGGTGCTCTATTTTGTTTAATTAAAGGTTATTAGCACCCAATTTTAATTTATGATATTCTTATCGAGAAGACTATACACAACATGACTAGACCAATCGTATGCTCCAACACGATGGGTATCACGAAATGCCTTACGGGAAGCACTTTTTTCGGGTTGAACACTGTACCATCATGGCACCATGTGCAAAATAGCAATGATAAATTTGTTGCGGTCGTATTTATACCAAGCCTTTACATTTGTCCGTTTTTATGTGTAATAACATTACGCAACACCAAAAATTTAAAAATAAATATATATTTATTTGTTGTTACTCTTTTTGTTTGTTTTGAAAAGAACCTATAATTTAGCATTACTTGGGATTCGAACCTGGATCATTCGGTTTGTAAATCATAGACCTTACCGTTACACCACGAAAGGCGGTTGACGATCGACATGTATTTGTTATACTATTTATCACGCTCTATTTAAAGTCTTTTAAGGATTATGCTGATGATTTATAGCATAGTGTAAAAATAAAAATCTGTGATGAAACATTTATTTGAATTACACATCGGAACCACTTTGTTGAACTTCAAATACTTTTGGTACCATTTCGTTATCTTGTGAATATTTACTTGAAATAATTTAACGTTGATATTGTCTGGTAATTGGTGATAAGATATGATATAATATGACGTGATACGATATGATTTGTGTATTCTGCAGGTCTAATAATAACCATAAATGTTTAACATGTTGCTAGTGTCACAACATGTTATCGTGTGATGACACACATATAGTAGGCTTCTTCATTAAATGGACAATGGTCAATGGTTTGCCAATTGAATGAGTCAAAATTCAGAATAACACATATATTTAGCGACCACAAAACTGTTTCCCAAATAAAAGTTCTGGAAAGAGAAATACGTTTACCATTTTTACTCGGCTTTGTAAGATCCCTATTAGGTTGCTATTCAGTGATATCAAAAAAGGAACCATTTACAAGTGCTGGTTTTGCGACAAACTTGTTTTGTATGTAGAGCTTGAACTATCTACTAACTCATATCACTCCAAAATGTCCTCGCTCTATACACGCGCATTTGTAAAGTGGATAAAGTCTAGTCAAAATTGGAGCAAGTTTAAATTTTGATCCCATATGCAAAGGTCAACGACCTTTTTACGTTTTACCACTATACATTTTCGGAATGAAAACAAAAAATCAACATGTTTGAAGGATACTCGGTGAAAGGTGTTTTTTATGACGCCTATTCATATACAGTTGCGGCGGAAGCCAAACAAAACTAGATGGCGCGGTTCTCGGATTACGTGATTTGTGGTTTGAGTTCCTTATTAATGACGCAATTGAATCCTATCGGAACCGTATACGACGTGCGGATCCATCCATCCATCCATCCATCCATCCATCCATCCATCCATCCATCCATCCATCCATCCATCCATCCATCCATCCATCCATCCATCCATCCATCCATCCATCCATCCTATATGAATATAGAAGATGGTACAAATTTGTTAAATTTAATTGCCGCAAAAGGTTGATCTCATGCTAATTCGCTAAATTATGTTTTCCTTGTAAAATTATAATTTGTGTTAACTTGAAAAAATATAACTCGTTTGAACGCCAATTCAATAAAACTTAGGCGACATTGACCATGACCTGACCCTCTATAATGGATATGTTGACAGGGTATTTACCACTACATTTTGTTGCGTTATTTTGTAGCGAGTTATAATAAAAGCTGCGTGACAAGTATATTGCACTTGAGTTACCGAGCTTGTATTTGCTGACTGGTCACTGATGCAGTGATTATTTTCACAAATATATTCTGTTTTATGCCTCTTATTTCATTGAATAGTTTGATCAATCGTTTGATTACTTTTCGCCCAAAATAAAAAGGTTAATATCATAATCATCATATTAACTATAACTCCAACTATACATTCAACTATACATGTGTTTCCATGCTCACCAGAAAATAACTCTCAAATCTGCTGAAGAGTGGTTATGATTGGCTCAAACAGACTTCGACCCAGAGCAGGCTCAGGAATGGTCCCACAATACATTGCAAGTCAACAAAACATGTCAAAACACAAGTTCTTCAACATATTTTTGACCGCATGATAGTGGAGGACAACATAACAAAAAAAATGGTTGGCCTTATGATTATATTTTGACTAGGGCTGTCATCGACATGGACTATATCGACATTATATCCATATCACTATCAATTCCGACATATCGATATCCAAATTGGTATGTCGATATCTTTTTTATTTTATAAGCTTTTATATAAGGCTGTGTACAGTTCTAAACGTCTACCCGCAGCACTGGATGTCAATCTAACACAGCACACATCCATTTGATGGGATACAAATTGCCTTACTTTTCCGGAAAAGGGGTCGGGACTGACAAAAATAGAAGGTTGTAACAGACAAATCACGACGTCATAGTTCACACTTAGAAATCCAAAACTGTATTGTTTGAAAGACAAAGGTTCATATTTTGTATTGATCACACTATCCCTCAATAGAATCACTCATGCATCCCATACCATGATCACTTTCATTAGTTATTGAATGACCCTCGTAAGTCCACAACCTTTCAGGAAAAAAAGGCAAATCCAAGTTTTTGTTTTACCAGCGAGCATCTTTGAATTCACTTTTTTATCACGGCGTTTGTGTCCTACAATAGGTAGAGGGTCTACATTATTAAAATAAGTTAAGGTTTACTTTGTTCTTTCCAAATACTTAAAATAGTAACTCTAGTGAATTAATACCCATGATATCGATTTAGATTTAAAACAAAATGGATTTGCCTTTTTAGATTTGTAAGATTTTTCAAAATTTATTTGTTCAGTGTTTTATTTAGTGTTTCATATAATTTTATTTATTTATTTTTATTTTGTTTTTTGGGGGAGGAGGAATTCCTATGCTATCTTTACCATTCTGAAGGAACATGGATTTTTTCTTTGAAATTTCCACCGGTAAAAAGTGTCATTTGTTTAAGGATTCCCATGCCTTCTATAGGGGGTGTACCATTAATACTATCTGGAATAGCCCAATTGCATTATGGTCCCACACCACCAAATCAGTTCCCTATTGCTATGTGTGGTTAAGAGGTCAAGTTTGTGTTAATTTCTTTCACCTTTAGAGCAAACTGGTTCATTCAAATCATTGTTTTTATTGAAGATCTAGATGTCTTCTGCTTCAAAACAATCACTTTTGTGGGGGGGGGGGGGGGGGGGGGGCATTTGTTTTCGCTACGGGCCAATGATATCTATCTTAGGTACGACAGACCTCCTTTATTCTAAGATCAGAGATTCTAGTTCTAAATTGGTGGAAACAGTGAAATCGTGTAAAATGATACCATTCAAGAAAAAGCTAGAGATTTTGGGCCTGATGTGGAGGAAATAACCTACAAATACAAAATTATGAAACATTTAGGTACATTTACAGCATTTATTACCTTTTCTAGGATGTTAAATTTAGACTTGGTGGTGTCAATCGTAATTTCAAACACTGCCGTGTAATGTCAGAATGAAAAATATGATTTGGTGATGTGTACTCTACTTGGTTTGCCCACATCCAGCCATCCCACCAATTATAGCAATTTTTGTAATTTGAGCCGACACTCTAAGAAATAAGTCTGTCAAAATACAGGAAAGTCATTTACTAGACAAATGGAACCTGTAAGTCATTTACTAGACAGTCATTTACTAGACAAATGTGTTACTTCCCGTAATTTTACGGGAACTAAATGATGACAGTAAACCAACTGTCAAATGACAGGAATCCTGTTATTTTAAATAACATGTCGAAAACATATCAACAACATACGAACAATTCTGCTACATAGGGATTCGAACCAGTAACCTTTCGTTCAAGAGTCCTGTGCTCTAACCATTAGGCCATGAGGAGTTGGCTGACAGCGATTGGAATAAAGTTAATCTGTTTAACAATATAATTATACAGGGTGAGTCAAAAAGAAGTTGACCGGGAATGAATATTTGTTTAAAAATAGAACAAACAAATTTGACAAACTAATGAGGCACATATTCGAAGAGCAACTTATTCCGCTCATATGGCAAAAGGAATAATTGAAATCGATCAATCATATCAAGAGCTATGCCTATTTTAATAAAAGAAACCCCTTTTATAGATGTCCACTGAACACTTCAATTCTCTTGAAATCTATTCACTCTAAGTGGACAGCAAAATGTACACGCGGTCATTCAAATGAGATATAAGCCCGGGAGTTTCAAACACAGGTGGGAATGGTGTGCATTGGTGGACAGCTTAAAAATGTTTGCTTAAAAATGTTTGTTTTCTAGTAAAATAACTATAACATTGGATAGGAATGATCGATTTCAGTCATTCTTTATTTTTCTCAGGAAAAAATATTCAAATCCGGTCAACTTCTTTTTGACTCACACTGTATAATACAATAACACGTACGTAAGTCGAATCTGTATAATAGCGTGCAGCGAGCTTTCTGTGAACCGCGCCTGTGAGCCGGTTATTGCACGTTTTATCTAGCCTATCCACATGTTGTTTACGGTAAATTATTTTCGCTGACGGGGCGGCTGTAATAATCTTTCATTTTTCTAATCGACAGACAAGCCCTGTAAATTCACATATATGCTTGCGGGTAGTTTTGATATGTCTGTCTTTTAAAGGGACATTTTCCACCTTTCATTTCTTAGAGTGTACCCAAGTTTTGTTAATCTTTCTGGAATCTGGTATTGATCAATAGTAAAAGCCCGGCTATAGTTTTATTTATTCGCAAAGCTACTAAAGCATTATACTGATAACAAAGTGTGTGCATCTCTGTTTAATTGACACACTGATTGAAGAACCAGACAACAAACACTACTATCAATTCTATGAATTCATATCTCTTCTATTATCAAATTATAATTATATATAAGTGTTATTAGACTAATATTAGGTTTTTGATAACGATAACGTTATAATATCATTCGAAATGTGTATATCGCATGACACGCCAGGATGATTATAAAATTCAGGATCATCAATTTTCCAGCCACAGATTACATTCTCTAGAGATATTCCAACAAAAAATTGATTTACCTGTTTCCAACAAAAAATAATAGTTTTTTTAAACATGAGACTAAACTTTGTGTATAATCATCAATTGTTGATTACATGCAGAAGTTACATTTGTCTGATTCAATTAATTTCTATTTATGTATAGATTTTTTTTGCATGGAAGTAGATAATAAAGTAGATTAAACTGAAATTGTCCAATCTTATTTAGATTTGGTTTTTAAATCCCCTCTGATTTAAGTTTTCCAATTCTTAGGGATTGATGTCATCAGCTTGTGTAGATTAAACATATTATGAGGACATTTTCGAAGATTCTTGAGTTATCTCTATGAATCTATTCTCAACAACAATATCATTTAAAACATATATATATGTTAAGCGTGTATCCATTTCTGGAAAAACCAACACTCTACCACCATTTCTTACATTGTCATTTCCCCATAACATAACATTGTTTGAGGTATTCTTATTACAATTATTTTGCAAATAATACCATGATTCTAATTTTGATTTTGATAAAAATACGGTATTCTACCTATATTACATACATCTTCATTTCTACAATTGAGCTCTAGTAAAATAGGTAAACCCCCAAGTGGACCAAACCAATGGATTAAAACTCGTTTCCACAGGGCGTCTTTATTATGATCACGTAGATATCCATTTGCACGGGGTATCAATGCCCTATTTCGTAGCGTTTTTCAGTGCGCTTTCAGTGCGCTTGGCGCACTGTATGAAACCATTGTTCATAATAACACAAACCTGTAGTGGTACATGTTCATTACGCTCGTTGCAGAGATCATCTTAGCAAGGTCACATAATGGATCAGTGCCTGCATTTGGAAGCCTGTAAAAAGAATAGTGTGAGATCAGGCCAGCCAATGTTGAGTAAGCTTTGTTTTAGTTGGTTCCCCCCGATGAGTCAATTCTAGTAACACACACACTCTGTCAGCCAATCACAGCAGTTTACATAACAGGTTTTGGTAAAATTTAAGGGGTTTAGTGCAAGAAGGTTTCATCTGAAACAGCTGCCAGATGTTATCATGTGCGGTAGTCTATAATAGCATACCCCTACAAAGAAAAAGTAACACATGTCAGCTATAGCAGATAGGACATTTTGCATTGCACTTGCATCTCAGTTGTGTGAATTTGCAATATCTATAATAGCTGCCAAATGTTATATATTAGAGGTACTTTAAGTTGTGCCCTTGTTTGAAAACACAATCTCACAAATGGCACCTATTGCAGATAGGGCTTTGTTACTCTAAACCATCGAAATGGCTCCAAATATCGTCCTAATTCTCGGTGGGCTGTCTATTACTGTGGTTATTTGGTTGTGTTGACAAATGATCTTCCCCTGTTGAATTGACCCATTGAGCTCATGGATATACCGTGTTCAGTTCACCCATCATGACCATGGTTCAACTTGAACTATATTATTATTAGTCTAGAGGTATTTTAACACTGTTCAAATGGAATCTAGTTCAAGTTTTAAACTTCTTCGCTAGAAACTGTTTAGGTTATCGTTTCCTGCGTGTAACACTAAATGTAACATTATATTTGGTATATATAGCGGTTCACCTCTTGAGAAATTGTCGCGTTTCATTAGGGCCAGAGAATTTCCACAGGGATTGCAGCACTACATTGACCTGCTAACTTTTCTGGTTTATGTATTAACAATTTTCGAACGGCCAATAAAGCTACACTTATAAGACTCAGGTTGATTGTTTTAGAATAAACTGGAGCACATTAAAATGTCCAATCATTTATCACCATGATTAAGCCTGTACGGAAATATTGGAATCCTCTTCAAGGACTGTTAGTGTTAATAATAAGTTTAGAATATACAGGGTGAGTCAAAATATTCAGGTCCCGTTAAATAAACAGGACAAATACTTGGTCAATTGCATCATTGTTTATAAGAGTAGGCATACTTCTTCGTACTTGGTGATGTTTTCAAGACACTACCATACTCCATGCCAGAACTACAACATATTACGAGAAAAAAAGAGCTCGAAATTCAAAGTGTTCCAAGTTGGTGGATTTAACACTACTGTACTAATGAGCTATTCATACAACACAACATACTGTATAACTGTTGGAATGGTATAAATAAACCATTTGATAGATAGACCAAAACACTTCCATAATCATTACATTTATTATGAATCGTGTTGACGGAATCCTCTGAACATTGGAAACTGTATAACAGAAGCTCGGTCGTGGACGTGCAGTTACTTCTTGTCTTTAATATGTAGCTAGATAAAATAAGTATTCCCTTAGATAAGTTTGAACAGATTTAATTTCACAAAAGTTGGGAACATTTTCATATCTCCTGTTCCGAATAACCAATTTAAAAGAAATAAAATTAAGGTTATAGCTAATAATGCTATCTTGCCAGGCAACACATTGAATATATTCATTTTTGCATTTTAAACTGGTTAAACAAATTGGTGAAATTGGGACCTGAATAATTTGACCCACCCTGTATTCTAAATAACAAACACGGGTCAACAAGATAACAGTAATTCTCAGTGTATTACATATCCAACCTACATTCTATATTGTAAATAAGTGTCATACCAACAACTTTGTGTTCCTACTACAACAACATTCATGTGTTCCTTCCATTCAATACTAACTGCTCCAAATAAGCACTCATGCAATCAGCATATTTTAAAGCATTCTTATTCTTGACATTTCAATTCATTTATTCTGTTCACATTTCCCTGGAATTGCAGCCACAAAGCCTTTAACGTGGGTGACCCATTCAAATTCATGTGTTCCCAGTAATCTATACTTTTGGTGCCAGATACAATATTTTCCACAATGTAGGATGAAAGTTGTTCCCTAATAACAACCTGCTAATGCAGAATAAATCATTTTTCTTTAGGTACGGGCCATTGAAGCAATATTCACATAATTATCCTGTGTGACAATACCCCGGTGTGACTGATAACCCCTTTCACCACTGTTCCTCTTAATTAAAATTTACACCTTCTGAGCACTGTTCGTCTTTTTTAAGACTCTTCTTGTTATAGATAGATTTTGTAGATTGCTGTTTATGCACGCATACTAAATTATTTTCTATTGTGGCGAGATGGTGGTTGTCGCGTGTAGTAGTACCGATACAGTTATACACACTGAAAGTTTGCATTTCCATCAGTTTATATACTTTCTCGCCTTCAAAGGATTTCACGTACACTACAATTTTTGTAAATACGGCTACGATATTTAACGTCATATGTCAAAAAATACGGATTCATTTGTGAAATTCGTTTAATACGGTTGTTTCATAATCGATATTTAGGTAGGATTCATGACCAGATGTATGCATGAAAATATTGTTTATTCCCAAATCAACATTGATTGTTATAATAATTAGTCTTTCTTCAACCAAGAACTTTCATTTCTAAAAAGCTTGTACAAATATTAACCCCACAAAAGCAATTTTAAAAAGAGTAGTTTTGTTGTGTGATCGCAAAAGGTTGCTGGATTGTGTGGGGCGTGGGGGTGTGTGGACAACAACCACTGAGTAGGTACGTTAGGGCGTGCTAGTGAGGTTTTCAAGTGAGGTTCTAAAACATCACTCCTTTTTTCTCCCCCTAAATCGTGCCATAGCTGAAAACGTCCACTCGAAAAGATATGCGGTCAACGGGTGTTTTTCTGGTAATGGTCAGGAGTACCGGAAAAAGTGTAATTATAGTAGTATCGTTCGATAATGTAACATAAATGCTGCCAATATCGTTGTCATTATCGCTCGATACGGGTACCATTAATCTGATAATATTGCAACATTTTATACGTGCCAGCATCGAGCGATAATGAAAAACTAACTTTGTTCCAGTATCGAACACTACTGGGTGACGAACACTATTGGGTGTCGAACACTATTGGGTGTAGAACTCTATTGGGTGTAGAACTATATTGGGTGTCGGACACTACTGGGTGTCAAACACTATTGGGTGTCGAACACTATTGGGTGTCGAACACTATTGGGTGTCGAACACTATTGGGTGTCGAACACTATTGGGTGTCGAACACTATAGGGTGTATAACTCTATTGGGTGTCGAACACTACTAGGTGTCGAACACTATTGGGTGTATAACTCTATTGGGTGTCGAACACTATTGGGTGTCGAACACTATTGGGTGTCGAACACTATTGGGTGTATAACTCTATTGGTGTCGAACACTATTGGGTGTCGAACACTATTGGGTTTAGAACACTATTGGGTGTCGAACACTATTGGGTGTCGAACACTATTGGGTGTAGAACACTATTGGGTGTCGAACACTATTTGGTGTAGAACACTATTGGGTGTCGAACACTATTGGGTGTCGAACACTATTGGGTGTATAACTCTATTGGGTGTCGAACACTACTAGGTGTCGAACACTATTGGGTGTATAACTCTATTGGGTGTCGAACACTATTGGGTGTCGAACACTATTGGGTGTATAACTCTATTGGTGTCGAACACTATTGGGTGTCGAACACTATTGGGTGTATAACTCTATTGGGTGTCGAACACTACTAGGTGTCGAACACTATTGGGTGTATAACTCTATTGGGTGTCGAACACTATTGGGTGTCGAACACTATTGGGTGTATAACTCTATTGGTGTCGGACACTACTGGGTGTCAAACACTATTGGGTGTCGAACACTATTGGGTGTCGAACACTATTGGGTGTCGAACACTATAGGGTGTATAACTCTATTGGGTGTCGAACACTACTAGGTGTCGAACACTATTGGGTGTATAACTCTATTGGGTGTCGAACACTATTGGGTGTCGAACACTATTGGGTGTCGAACACTATTGGGTGTATAACTCTATTGGTGTCGAACACTATTGGGTGTCGAACACTATTGGGTTTAGAACACTATTGGGTGTCGAACACTATTGGGTGTCGAACACTATTGGGTGTAGAACACTATTGGGTGTCGAACACTATTTGGTGTAGAACACTATTGGGTGTCGAACACTATTGGGTGTCGAACACTATTGGGTGTATAACTCTATTGGGTGTCGAACACTACTAGGTGTCGAACACTATTGGGTGTATAACTCTATTGGGTGTCGAACACTATTGGGTGTCGAACACTATTGGGTGTATAACTCTATTGGTGTCGAACACTATTGGGTGTCTAACACTTTTGGGTTTAGAACACTATTGGGTGTCGAACACTATTGGGTGTCGAACACTATTGGGTGTAGAACACTATTGGGTGTCGAACACTATTGGGTGTAGAACACTATTGGGTGTCGAACACTATTGGGTTTAGAACACTATTGGGTGTCGAACACTATTGGGTGTCGAACGCTATTGGGTGTAGAACACTATTGGGTGTAGAACACTATTGGGTGTCGAACACTACTAGGTGTCGAACACTATTGGGTGTATAACTCTATTGGGTGTCGAACACTATTGGGTGTAGAACACTATTGGGTGTCGAACACTATTGGGTGTCGGACACTACAGGGTGTCGAACACTATTGGGTGTCGAACACTATTGGGTGTCGAACACTATTGGGTGTAGAACACTATTGGGTGTCGAACACTACTAGGTGTCGAACACTATTGGGTGTAGAACACTATTGGGTGTCGAACACTATTGGGTGTCGAACACTACTAGGTGTCGAACACTACCATGACTACTGTGTGTCGTACACTACTGAATGTCGAATAATAGTGTGTGTTCAAGTAGGTTAATTGAATGAACGATTATCTAGGCCAGAAAGTACATTTGCCCGGGGTGTCTTATATCGGTTTCAAACGTTCTCAATAAATGATGCTGAGCTTCTACTTAAAAACTGTCGGCGTTGCCAAGCTGTTGTAAACATAAGTCTTAGGAGTGGGATATCCTCATACCGTAAATGTTTCACTGCCCGCAATGGACCTACAGCACATATTCTCTTGCCCACAGTCCGACATACGCGGGCGCATTTCGATTAACTTACTGCGCATGCTTGAAAACTCACAAAATGTCGCTAACCAATCACAGCCGTGAGGTCGACCTTACGTAGTGCGCAACACGGATGTATGTTGCTCTGTGTTTTGGGGTGAGGTTGAAGACAACCCATACGACGTGCGTCCATAGAAAAGCCATTGACATACCGGTTGCTCACGACTTGCAAATAATTAGATTAGCTGCACAATTTCATTTCAAAGTCTCAAGAGAGCTTTGTCAATGGCAGTTTAAATCCTGTCAAGACGTTGTTTTCCCTGACAGCCAACCCGGTGCACATACCTGGGCTAACCCATGATAACATGAAAGTGAAGTGTACTCAAAGAGAAAACATACATCATCCCACCTGAATCTCAAACGTGTTACATAATATTATATAGACCATGTCACCTCTTGTTGATCAACAAAGTAAAGTGCACGGTTCCATTCTATGCATGGGGGAACATGCATTGACTGTTATACATGTACATGACTGGTTTGGTTTAGAGTATGGTTTATCATCTCCGAATGCGCGCGCACGCCGACAGGCAAGTTTTGTTTGCTTGACTGCTGTGACGTTGCATCGTCTATTAGGGAGCGCGGCTTATTATCGGGTATATCTATATCTGGAATACGTATCACTGACGTCACAGTCGTACGTCGTCAGGTGTGAGGAGGTATGATGATTTTACAGCATAGTTTCAATATTGTCTCTTACCTGTTTATTACATCTGTAAGAGAACAGAACTTAGTGCTGTGAACGAGGCAGATGATTCTCGTTGTTTAGCACTAGTGCGCATGACATCAGTCGAGGATACCTCTTTACAACACTCTGATGTAGATTTCGTTAGCACTGAATCAGAAAGAGATATGCATTTTATTGAGATGATGTAGATTTTTTTTGATTTTGGTCAAACCTGTATTAGGCATGCATTCTAAATCTTACCTCAGTTTATAATATTCTTAAAAATAAATCCAAATTTAAGTAATGTTCCTACCATCTGGCATCACTAGGGTCACCTTGACATACGAATGCGCGTGGCGAAGACTATAAAAAAATCAAAAATCTCTAGCAATCCATCGTCCGTGATTAAGTGTTTCTTTAACATTATGTTTCACAACCCTAACCCTTTTATAATACACTAGACCAACAACTCTCTGTTTCTCATGTTGTTCCTCTGCTTTAGTCCTTAGGGCTTGAATATTGGCCTGCCTAATCTGTGAATTGGAGAATTTATGACCGGTGTAAAAGGAAACATAGCCTTCTGGAGCTATAGTCCGCCCTGCATGTATAGGTTGGTATAGGGCACTCATCTCTGCACGCAACACTAGTTCCACGCTTCATTCCGTTTATGTCTATGGAGGCCGGACTATCGATCCAGGAGAACTAAGGTTTCTTTCACACCGGTTATTCAATAGCTAAATCGTCGGTATATAAGTAATACGGCAGTAGATCATAATGAAGGTGGTTTAAAACCATTTGGCTTACCTGGTACCATCTCGCAGATAAATCCTTTCCTGTCATTACAAGGTGTATCTCTCCAGATACCGGGTGCTTTATAATCTCCACCTAAGATATCAATGTGTTCGTTGCCTAGTCCGGGTCCAGGGGACAAATCATAACAATATTAAAGCCTTAAAGGTATTATTGAGTTTTCGTGAAACAATTTTTTTTCTGGTGTTTGTGTGTGTGTTTAAAATACACTAGAATACACTACAAAAATCTTTGTTATTTTCTAAATTCTAAATAATATTTAGCACATTTATTTCCTGAATTTGGAAAATGTCAGAAAACTTTAGGGCTATGTTGGGCTATTTTCCCTATTTCTAAGAATTTTGTTGTTAAGATATGGACTTAGGTGTTGCAAGGTATTATCTTTCTTCTTTACTGACAGGTAATGCCAACTCTTCAACATTACTTTGTATCCTATTTTTGGCTCTGGCAACACTGGGCGTCTTATGAAATTAAAAATATCTTTTTACCCACATTTAGCACGCAATAAAATATTTGTGCCTAGGTACTCAGATTTTGTTCTTGTTAGTTTTGAATATCGTATACATTGCCCCTTTCAATTCTAGAGAGAACTGCTTGGGCAATTATTTAGGGATAAGACAGGGTTGCTAGAAAGTAGTACCATTTTTCTTGAAAACGAGGAATACTGAAATTTTAAAATCTTTGGTTTTCTGGGAGTTTGGCAACACTTTAAACTATACACATTGTGATTTTCTATCCGAATATGGGGCATTCATTGTAAAAATAGTTACTGATTACTCATACAAGATACTTAATTTGTGGCGTTTAGATTCATATGTTTTCCTCTTTTTCTCAAAAAAAGGGTACATCTTTCTGGCAACACTGTCTTATCCCTAAATAATTGCTCAATCAGTTCTCTCCAGAATCGAAAGGGGTAATGTATACGATATTCAAACCCAACAAGAAAAACAATCTGAGTGCCTAGGCAAAATGATTTGATTGCGTGCTAAATTTTGGTAAAAAACGCATATTTTTAATTTCAAAAAACGCCCAGTGTTGCCAGAGCCAATAATAACTCCCTGTATGGTACAAACAAGATTTTGCTCTCATTTTATAGATTTTTTAAATATTTTAAAAGTTTCTGTTTCAACAAACGTGTCAACTGTTAAGTAACAATTGTAATCATGAATCGATTGCATTGTCCTTGTCTTTTTTCCTATTCGCTACTACGCAGACGTAGACATGTTAAGATACTAGTAGTCATTTGGAGCTGCACCAGTTAAAACCATGACAGTAAAGTAAAGGTGTTAACAAAAACACCAGTCATAATAGTCTCTGCTAGGGGAAAACAGGTAATAGAGAAAGTAATCTTGCATTGTACAGGGCGTGTCAAAAAGTGTCCATTTGAGTTAGAAAATTGATTAAAAAGACATCCCATTGGTGAGCCCTATCAAATACACTTCATCTCATTGAATTTCACCACCTAACTACCGAAGATTGATCAATTCAATAGCAAGAATGCAAATCCCACTTTAGCCACTTTTGAACGAGAAAATGACTTTCAACTAAAACAAAAGGCTGCCTTTATGCCTCCGATGATTATTAATATAGGATGTATTGTCGATGTATTGTATAAAATACCGTCTAAAATTAATAATTTATGGTATGCCATGGATAATATGGATGAAAATGTTCTGTTCAATAACATTTGGTGGATTATTATTGATTGTATTGGTTATTTTCAATGACGCACTGAATGACGATTCTAATAAAAGAGCACTCTTCACATGAAGAAGCCAAAGCTGAATGTGAACATGCCCGAGTAGATTTACCATAATTTGATAACGGAAGCTCCAAAAATTGATAAAAACAAATCTTTATGGCACATTAAAGATTCCTGAACATGATTATTAGTATTTCGTGAACATTTATATTAATTTTTCATGGCCAAAAAATAAATCATGTTTCACATGAGACACTTTTTTGACACACCCTGTAACTGTTATGAAAAGATATAAAAGAGTGTGATGGACCAACAGATAGCTAATTCCAATATTAATTTATGAGCCATTCATAAATAACTAATAGCACATACACAGCCAGTCTAAAGTTCCACAAATTTCACTTATAGTACAGCTTCAGAGTGCTTTTAATTTGACATCGTAAATAACCTGATTAATTACAGCACTGGAATTATATCTCAACTTGGCGTGTGTGTGTTTAGTAGATGAGTTTATCTTTATCAGTTGAATACAAATTTATGAGTTAGAGGTGTCCTACTGTGAAAGTGGTGTGTATAATGTATTGAGGTGTCCTAAAGTTCTGTCACATAAATCAACACTAATATTACTGTCGATGAGTGCTATTAATTCCTTATAGCACTCGGCAGCTACGCTGCCTCGTCCTATAAGTCATACTAACAGGCAGTTTCCCCCATGATGTACCGTGTAGGTCTACATAGAAAGAAGGCACAGAACCAAATCTATTTATAATATAATATCAGTTTTTATTATAAAACAAAATGTACAGAATGTATACATACACTCTTGGCCTCTGAACAAATAGGCAATGCAAACAAATCTTCAACTTCTACAGTTTATGTATCAGATAAAACTATTATGTAAATATTCACACAATTTGTATTTACACACTATCATAGTTTGATAAGTTCCAAATTGGCAAAGCCGCCTTACAGTAGGATGCGGGCGTGCATGAGGCAACAAGCGCACTGTGCATCATATGCGTGCGACCAAAACTGTGTGCTTGTGGCCATAGTAGCAGGCGTACGCTTGGATTACTTTTCTGCGAGGAGAGATAAAAACCGAATATTTCTCACCGATTTGGAACTGATTAAACTATAGTATGTCTTTTTTTTGTCGACGTCTACTATTTGTTACTTGTGCGTTTCCATCATGTATACGAATCAAGCTATCAAAGATGATATTGCTTTTTTTTTTAGGAAAAAAAAAAGGGGAAGGGAAGAGGAAAAGAAAGGAGAAAAGGAAGGGGAAGGAAGAAAGAGAAAGGAATGGGACGGAAGAAAAGAGAAAGGAAGGGCAAGGAAGAAAAAAGAAAGGAAGTAGAAGGAAGAAAAGAGAAAGGAAGGGTACACACCACTAATAAATTCCCCCATTGCTTACTGTGTAAAATGGACCATGATTATTCGCCATTTTCTCGCTTATAAAGCACCTGGTTGCTTCAACTTTGCATTCTGTGTGAAGATCATGGTCTTGGCTTTCCTGTAAACAACAAAAATATATAAGTTCAAGGCAAAATTTTCGAGATATGCGCCGTCAAAGATACACATGTTTGTAGATTGCCCAGGCCTAGCCTAGGTCTAAGCAATTCTAATCAATTATCTGAAGTCTCTAAAATGACTAAAAAATCATTAAAAATTGGTCAAATATAAACATTTGCACTGATTTTGTTTGATAATCTTCATTTAATAATCATCCGATCAAAAGTTTGGCCAACAACACTATTTTTGAAGCATTTTTATATATTTCACTTAGAGGAGTGTCATCCCAACCAATTCAACAGGCCTTTCGTGGACTCTTCCAATATTTATTTAGTGGTGTGAATCCTATAGCTCTTTATATTTTTGAAATTTTATTTTTTTCTGTTAGGTTGAATATACTGCAACACATTGATAGCATTGCAACCACTTAAATCAGTTTTAACAGGCTTTTGTATGACAAAGTTTGTTTGAATTATGTTTGCTATCTACTGAAGATAGCATGCTTTTCAATGGTGAAATAACGTGCACGCGGTAAAAGTGTGTCACACAGTTTGTCTTTATTTCTTGAACTTTCAATGCCTTTGTAGCATGAATTGACCAGTTGTAATGATAGTAATGAATACATATTACAAATTTAGAATGTCTATAATCTCCTTTTTGTGTATACTGAGATGGGACTGGGGGGGGGGGGGGCAAGTGATACATTTAGTTGTATATGAAATTATGGGAATAGTTCAAATGGGAAAAAAATCTGGGGTTTACCTGTATGTAAGACTCCATGACAGAGGCTGCCAGAGACACTTCATTTGCATAGAACTGGCAAATTTCTCCTTCTTTACACGCTTCTCAACTCTTAAACGAAGATCTTTGAAAAAAAATCAAATCCTGGGATAGGCCTACTGTAACACGGTTAGCCAATCTGTAATGGAATTTCAAAAAGAAAAGATATGGTATGATGATCAGGGTTTACATAGTATAGATAACCCCTTTTCTCCCCTTCCCCTGTATACAGTATATATCCCCTCCCACCCTCTTCTCCCCACCCCTTCACCCGTTAGCTAGGCACTGGCTATTATACTGCACCCTTGACTAGTTTGAGTCTGATTATCATGATAATAACCCACGGCTATGACTAAACAGCTGGGTTTTTCATCTTTGTTTACATGGTGTATTCGGGGAAGGAGAGGGAGGGGGTTGTTGTGGAAACAAATATTTGACCTCTATCTAATATGGGATCGTGCTATGGTGGACTTACATGAATAGGGAGACCTTTACTTTGTGCAGACATGGTATCATTCCAATCCAAACCAATGTTTTAAATTTTGATTATCACTTGATTTGTAAAAAAGTAAGCTTATTTGAGAGTTGTTTGCATCCTCTGAAAGTTGTCTTACATACCACTATCAGTCCTGTGTGTGACAACTTAGTCACTGTTCGATCTATCTGTTAATAAGCTTAATTACAATTTTAAATCAGTGTAAATTGACTTTGAAAAGTAGTAGTATACTAAACCAGTGACAGTTGACTAAACCTACGTTCTTACGCGGCTGAATAGCCTGAATGAAGCAGTTTCTTGTGCTGTTTTTTCTACACTAAATGTTCCTAAATCAATAGAAATAGCCAGGTAAATAGCCACAAAAATTCAGCGTATTATTAATTTGAAAACTTTTTTTAATCTGTTCGTATGACCATAGCAACCAGACAGCCCGTGAGATAGGCGTGGGCAATACGAAATCCCGATTTTCATAAATTTAACTGGATTTTCATGTAGGGTACACACCACTAATAAATTCCCCATTGCTTACTGTGTAAAATGGACCATGATTATTCGCCATTTTCTCGCTTATAAAACAACTGTTTGCTTCAACTTTGCATTCTGTGTGAAGATCATGGTCTTGGCTTTCCTGTAAACAACAAAAATATATAAGTTCAAGGCAAAATTTTCGAGATATGCGCCGTCAAAGATACACATGTTTGTAGATTGCCCAGGCCTAGCCTAGGTCTAAGCAATTCTAATCAATTATCTGAAGTCTCTAAAATGACTAAAAAATCATACAAAATTGGTCAAAGATGAAAATTTGCACTGATATTGTTTGATAATCTTCATTTAATAATCATCCGATCAAAAGTTTGGCCAACAACACTATTTTTGAAGCATTTTTATATATTTCACTTAGAGGAGTGTCATCCCAACCAATTCAACAGGCCTTTCGTGAACTCTTCCAATATTTATTTAGTGGTGTGAATCCGGAAGGGGAAGGAAGACAAGAGAAAGGAAGGGGAAGGAAGAATAGAGAAAGGAAAGGAAGAAACTGGAAAACGGAATCGTTTATCGTCAGGACGGTGTTTAATTCGGATCGGGAATTATTAGGCGCGGCCGGGGGGGGGGGGGGGGGGGGGGGGGGGGGGGGGGTGTATTCAAAGCCGGATCCAGACGATGGCGCGGTGCGAGAAATCATAGTTGCAAGACCGTGCCTTGGTATCTTTCAAACACATCGACAACACGAAAATGCGATACGCAGTGGTGTTTCTTGAAAAAGCCGTATTATTTGCAATTATAATGTTAATTCAGTGCCATATTTCAGAGAAAAAACATTTGTAAAGTATAAATAACGTAATTTGAGACAATAAAAAAAAGGAGAATGAGAGAAAGGGGAAGGGGGAGGGGAGGGGGGAGAGCCAAGAGAAGGAGAGCAGAGAAGGAGGTATGGAAGGAGGAGGAAGAGTAGGGGCATATGTGGCGCCATGGGGGGGGGGGGGGGGGGGGGGGGGGTTACGGCTTCACGTTCCCCTAATTTTAATGTGGGGATCGTTAAAATATTATACTGGACCTTTTTAGTGTTACAAATGCCAATTTTTGCATGCTTCGCGCGTATGAGTTTGAATGTTTCATTTTTCAAACGGTTTTTGTGGACCATTTTAGCCCAACTATTTTTGTTTTGCTCGCCTCGCGCACCTTTTTTCTATAGGTTTCAACACTATAATTTGTCTCGAATCACACCAAATATTATAAATATTATGTGGAGGGCGTTAATAACGTAAAGTATCAAGATGTATAAAGACAAAAGTTTATGGGCCATTCCACAAGTATATATCACAAATGTTTATCAATATTATGGAAAAACTCGACGAGTTCTACTCAGAACACCATGGCTTGCCATACTTTGAATGACATTATAATGTTCCTATTTGTTCTGAAAGATTCTCAAAACCACCAAAACACTGTTTCCACAGCTCGATATCTCAATTTTATGCTGCTGACTTTAAATCTCAATTCAAGTTTTTGTAATATTTTGATACGAGAAAATGTAGCTAACATATCAAACCAAAATATAAAGGCATTTAGTTCTGCCTACATTAATCTTAACGTGCACTTTCAATATCAAAAGAACTTTCCACGAAATGTGTGTAATTCCGATATCCGCACAGCTAGCGTTCCTACATAAACTGAATGTACTAAATTTGCAAATGTTTATGAACAATCCCGTAGCAAACCCACCCCGCTATTAACATTATGGGCTATAACTAATGTTGACGTTCAGTATTTCAAACGACCGTTTTAAGCTTGTGAACTCGTGATCGATGTTTCTCGAGTAGGTATTCTGTTACCTTATAAAAGGTAATATGTTATAGGTCCAATGTTTTTCTCACCATTTGTGTCGGAAAAAAATAGATATGCAACCGTATTGCTTGCAGAAGGTACGAAAAGGGATGAAAACGTGAAAGGCGTTATCGTGAACGGCGTTATCCTGTAAAGTGTTATCACCCTCATCTGAAGAAAATATTGCGAGAGTACAATCTTTCTTCATTCTAGTCTAGATACAGCAGATGGAAGTCGGAATCCGCTAAGGAGTGTGTAACAACTCACCTGCCTAATCAACTAGCCCTGAAAATGGATGGCGCTGAGCGTGACGCTCATACCTGGCCGTCGGCGGCAGTTTGCTTCTTCTTTGTGTTCTATAATATAACGCATTTCACTTTGTGAACCAAACGGTTTCTTCTATAATATATGCTTTAAGTGTAAATATATAGCTCATAATCCACATATGAGTGTTTACTACCGCGCTACACATAGCCAAATCGCTATATTGAGCAAGTATTGAGCATGTGCTATCGGCAGGCTTATAACGCGTGTGTATGTCAGGATAACCATGGATAACGCTGTTCACAGGGATAACGGAATTCACCCTAAAATGTCCATTATCAATTAAAAAAAAAGAGAACAACTTCACAATATGCGATGCGGTGTGCATGTAATTTAATACAATAGTTACTGTAATGGAACATACCCCTTTTAAACGAATAAAACATTTAAAGTGAAAATTAAATATTTGACCATTGTTTGACGGTAAATATTGGAAAATTCAGTCCAAAAGTATGGTTTAAATCAATTTTAGTAATCAAATTGATAAAACAAATAATGTTTCTGCAACACTGAGCTACATGATGTACATGTATGACAGTTTTAATTGTTTTCACCCTAAAATGTCCATTATCAATAAAAAAAAAAGAGAACAACTTCACAATATGCAATGCGGTGTGCATGTAATTTAATACAATAGTTACTGTAATGGAACACCCCTTTTAAACGAATAAAACATTTAAAGTGAAAATTAAATATTTGACCATTGTTTGACGGTAAATATTGGAAAATTCAGTCCAAAAGTATGGTTTAAATCAATTTTAGTAATCAAATTGATAAAACAAATAATGTTTCTGCAACACTGAGCTACATGATGTACATGTATGACAGTTTTAATTGTTTTATCTTTGTTTCAATCTTATAACTATCATACACGTGAACGGCGTTATCCAAGAATAATACCATTACAAATAGCAAATAAAGTTTTCTTTATACAATAACGTACAATTTCAATGTTGGGCTTATATGACATATTATGTTCCCACTCCCTTAACACTTTTGGACCGGTAATTTGACATTTTGCTGGTAATAAATCATCTTAGGATGTGGTCCAATTAAAAAGACTGCAAAGGACATAATTATGCCCCAAGGGCATAAACTAACCTTCATAACCCTGAAAATGGGCCACATAGTCAGCAGTTGACAACATATTAGATGATTGATTACCGGCGAAATGTCAAAATCACCGGTCCAAAAGTGTTAAGGGATGGGAACATAACGCCGTTCACCGAGTGAAAAAACATATAAAATACCTGGATTACATGGTTTCGTGCATAAAAATGTGAGCAGTGGTGTTCGCAAACATTATTGTTATAGTAACTTTAGCATATTGGGTCATCAAAAATAATCAAAGTAAGCAGACTTGAAACAATTTATTTTCTTAATTTTCCAAAGCTAAAATGGTCCAATTTTTGTGGAATGGCCCTTATGTAGGCACTAGGCCATATGGAAATCATTGTCAAATAATGTCATGATTATACAGGATACGAAGACCAAATGCATACAAATGGATATATGCAGGACAGTTCAGCAAAAGGTAAGGAGGTATGGCTTTGTACTCTATTATCTTATGAATATATTTACTTGAAATAATTTAACGTTGACATTGTCTGTTTTAACATTTAATTAATTAAAATTGCTGATAAGATATGATATAATATGACATGGTATTACATAAATATGCTTTAATTACACATCCGGGCCAACTTATGGACCTATATTCTCTATGAAATTAAGGTTATCAGGCTCGTACCCCATTATCTTATGAATATTTACTTGAAATAATTTATCGTTGACATTTCTGCGAATTGATGATAAGATATGATATAATATGACATGGTATGACATAAATAATGCTTTAATTATATCCAGGCCAACTTATTGACCCATAGTGTCTATAAAGTTAAGGTTATCAGGCTGGTGCTAATTGATGATAAGGTATGATATGGCATGGTACGACATCATGATATGTGTCTCTAATAACCCGTTTGACATAGTTAATCAAAAACAAATCGTGCACGGATTCAAACGGCCATTTAATCTTTTTGTTATAACCATACATTTATGTTTGTTTCCTTTAACGTATTTAGTCTTGTTCATCTTCCGAAAAAAAGGTCATCGACTGAAAAATAAGCAAAATGTGACAGATTTTGAAAACTGACATTTTTGTTGCACTACGCCAGCAAATAATCAATGGTTAGAAATACAGCTAACACAAACAAATCCCTGACCAGGTGCTTTGATGTTGGCTAATCCAAAATCAGTCATCGGTAACCAACATTAGAGATAAACATTAAATGGGCAAGTTTCTTCTCCGTAGTTTGATACCTCATTCATAAAGATTGAATTAATGCTTTTGAAGTTATGATGATTTCAATAACCACAAGTCACGACAACGAAGTTGCACTAGAATTAGTTTCCTATGGGATATCATTGATTTGCATCATTGATTCATTTGTCCACTATGTGCTATCTCATCCAGTCAGGTATGGGGATGAATGGGTGCCAGCAGGCATCGACAGGGAGTCGGTACACACACACATTTTCAATGCGTAATCACACACAACTCAATGATATCCCATAGAAAACCATTTATAGTGCAACTTTGCTGTTGTTATGCGCGGTCATTGAAATCGCCATAACTTTAAAAGTACCCATTCGATTTTTTTTGAATGAGGTCAAACTGCGGAGAAGAAATGTGCTCATTTAATATTTATCTCAGAATGTTGGTACCGATTATCAATTTTGAATTAGCCAACATCAAATCACCTGGTCAGGGACTTTTTGTGCTAGATCATCATGCATTTGACAGCGCGCTTGTAGACCTGCTTCCCCGAAATAAAATGAGTATTTGGGATTCTGACCCCGTTCGGGGAGCAGATTCCAAGGTACCAATAGCGGAACCGGCAATTACGATACATACATTGGAATTCATGTGCTAATATTAAAAAAGATAGTTTGAAGTGTCTGCCTAACATTTTCACTTATTATAGAAATTCCAAAACAATAGTTTTAAATAATCTTTTAATTTTATGATTTAGATAAGATTTCTGATTGTCCATGTCAAATATGGTGGTCGTACTGCAAATATTGTGATAGTTGTGGTAGAAAACAGCAATTCAGTTTGTTTACAGTTTTGAAGATATGTACATAATGAGTCATTGTCAAGTAGTGTCAAACACGAGGTGGCAGCTTAAATTGAAACTACGCGATGTTATATACTAAATGGTGTTCAACATGTTCAAACTGGAGGATATTTAGATATTCCAATTTATATATCTAGATTAATATGAGTGCTATGGCACAGGAATTAAGCGTTACATCCTTTAAATGTGTTGGTTGTAGGTTAGAACAGCATATTTAAAAGTTCCAATGAGAGGGACCGACACTTTCGATACACTTTTTGATTTTAAGGCTACATTTTAACAGTTTCAAGTTTTTGTAAGTAAATTGCGTCACCTGTTTTAAACAATGGCACCATTAGCATCAAATGTGCAAAATATGAGCATTCTTGTTCATTAGTTTGACAAATTATGGTATTGACATAGATTCATATTTTTCATAAGCAATTTAGGGGTCATATAGTAAAACAAGAAGAGTCTTCAAAAAGACGAATGTCCCTCAGAGGGATTGTGTTTGAACGCAAGGGCGGGCATTAAGAAAGATTATGAATACATTGTGTGATTAAAAAAAAACCAGCAATCTCAATTTCAATTAAATCAAATTTCACATCTTAAATTTATTACATAGACATTATTTCAAATTGTACTTGTTGATTGTTGTCAGTTGTCTACATAACAAACGCTCCCCCCCCCCCCCGAATTGTTTTTGGGAGTCACTAAATTTGTATATGAAGAGGTTTTTTGCAACAAAAGGGCCTGCATCCACTTTGGGTCTTATTGAGAAAAAGTCAAAAAACTGTTTCTAAACATTCAAGTTGAGCAATGGAAAAACTGAATGGATTATGAAAGAGGTACACTGCATACTAATTTAAATTGAAATACATTTTAAATGTGCTAGTTTTCAATTTTTTTAAAATCATGTTTACATTTTTTGAAAATTTGGATGTAGGCCCTTTTGCAACAAAACTCCATCTGTTTGTACATAGAGAAAAAATACCACACACAAAAAATCATTTATTTTAATCATTTAAAAAAAATCAGTTTGATATAGAAATGTATAGGTCACAATCGTATGTTTCAAGAAAATAAAGTCATTTTTTTTCAAAAATACCTACATCTCATTGTAAACAGCCATTAAAGATGTTGTTTTGTTGCAAAAGGGCCTGTATCCCGATTTAATTCTGGATACAAGCCCTTTTGCAACAAAACAACAATTTCAATGGCTGTTTACAATGAGATATAGGTCTTATTGAAAAAATGACTTTGTTTTCTTGAAACATATGATTTTTCCCTATACATTTCTATATCAAACTCATTTTTGAGAAAAATGCACCATAGCCCTTTTGCAACAAAGCTCTTCATATGTGTATATGATCGATAAAAGAGTATATCTATCACATCAAAATCAATCAAGTGCAATCGAACTGTCTCACTCAATGATTTTAAGAGAAGAGAAGACATGAGGGTGAGAAGGCAATTATAGAGGTCAAAGGATGTCATCTTCCACTGAACTTCTATCAGGAGAGGGCATGTCTATATATTAATGGCCGTAATAATGAATTTAAATAGTTAATGTTTAAATAAATAAATAAATGCATTTATTAATTTCAATTAATAATGTATTGTGCACTACCATCCTGGCACTTTTTCTTCTATATTTGTTTTTATTTTTTTATTTTTTTAGTTATTTATTTAATGAACAATTAATTTAACGATGAAAGTTGTATTTGTTCTGTAATTTAGAATAATAAAAATTCCCGTTAAAAGGGATAACCCATTCCCAAGATGATTCCATTTATAGAGAGAAAAAATAAATAAATGGAAGGCACCGATTTTTATGAGACAAAGTGTATACCTGGCATGCCTGGTCAAAGACAAGTCAAAAGAAGTTTTAATTGCAATCAAAACTACATACTGCCAGCTATTCCAAAATTGAAATGCAACAAAAACCTCTTTTTATTATGCCAAGCACACAAAATTGTCATTACTGATAATTGATGTTCTTATTGCTCTTTCAAAACTTATTTCATGATGTCAATTTTTAACTTTTGATTTTGCGCGAAAAATTTTTGCATTTAAATTATTGAACCAAAATAATAACAATCCATATTGTGAATGTGTACTTTCTCAATACCTTTGCTGATTAATAGTGACATAAAGCAGCATCTCCATAAAAATCGTTAAATTCAGTTACACATTTATAGTAGATTGGGCTTTTCTTTTCTGGAAAACCGACTGCCCTGTTCAATGTGGAAAAACAGTAATCTTTTTCGCAATCGATGCTTATTTTGGTTTGTTATGAGCCAAGACAGTATACATATCGTTCAAATTTGACCAGATAATCCGAAGATTAGGATTTATCTTAATATTCTGATATTTTCAATAAAATTACTTATTTGGTGAAGAAGGTACGCCAAGGTAAATTTATTTAGCAAGTATCAGGGTTAACAATCTCTCTTGGGGAGCATAATTGCTTTCAGTGGCGGATACAGGGGGAGGAGGGGGCGGGCGCCCCCCGTAAAATTTGACAATATACCTTTTTTGTGTACCACTTTACCTTTTTCAGAGGCATAGGTAGGTTCCGTCGGTACATTTGCCAATTTCACTAGCTGACGGCAACAAAAATTGGGGACCTTTACGATTTTTTTTGGGGGGGGGGGGGGGTACCAATTAAAAAAACCTTGGTCAGCCCCCCCGTAAATTTTAATCCTGGATCCGCCACTGTATACAGAACTTAGAGTTCTTACTGAAAGGATTCTAAGTGTCTCTAAGAAATTGTTTCCTATACCCGACCCTTGCTTGACTAGTCTGGTGGTTATCTACTACAAAATACAATGAAAACTTTAAGAGTGACAATATTAAAAAAGGCATACAAGACATTCTTGTGACAAAGGCCTAAAGCTACAGGGACCTGTTAAAGGATGCCTTACAAAACACTCTTACAAAGACTACAATAATTTGCCTAGCATTTCTTGTAATCTCAATGATAAAACCATATAATGGACTTCCGTAAATTGTAATATAACGCACACAATTTAACCAAAGTTCGACCGTAAAGAGATGGTCTTTGAATATGAACTTATAAGGCTATATTAAAAAAATCTTTTGTCTCAAAGCTCTTCAGTTTTTCAAAACCTAATGCGGAATGCGGGTTTTTTGTGTTTTTTTCTAGTTTTTTTTATAAATATAAAATATTGAAATCCTTGTAAAAGTGACCTTTTGTATTTAAAATGATGTGATCAATTAACTAACGCGCGCGGGAGCTTTGAGACAAATGATTTTTTTAATATAGCCTAATATATTAATTTACCAGAGCAGTGATTCACATTTTACATCCACATTTCCAAACCTGGGCTGTCGTTTAGGCTGTATTTGACCATAAATGCCAGTTTTATGATTTACTCACATATGCACATGGCTCCCAGTCCCAGCTGACCATGCTGAGTAAATAGCCTGTCCTGAAAGCTGATGCCTAATTTGGCACAATGTAGATACCACATATGTAGTGGTCTATACCCTAGGCATGTTAAATTATCTTTTATTAGAAGTGAGAATATATTATTTGTTTTCAGTAAAAATCACAACTTTGGTAATACTGAATGGAATTCCTCCATTCAAACATGAAACTCAACCAACTTTGGCACTTTCGTTTCATTTTTTGCACTCAAATTGCTGAAATCAACAAAAGGTGTGTTATTTCATACACAAATATGTGTTCACTCACATGCCCTATCTTCCTTATCATGCTTGAAAGCATGGGGGTGAAAAGAAGCAAGTTGACCGATAATGATATGATAGACTTCCGAAATAATTGGTCAAACTCAAGACACTGTAAAAGATTGGTTTTCAAAGAAGAGATTAACTGATGTGTGTGTGTGTGACTTAATCATGTTACTTCTTGCTTCGTGCATTTTAAAAGCTTTACTTTCATACTGAGAGGATTGGACCAAGCCGATTTTGCTTCCTCATGTTTGCTGAAGCATATCTCTCGTTCTAAATAACCAATTGGAACGCAATAAAATGCAAATGAAAACTTATTTACTCAGCTTTCATAATACATCATTAGATTAGACCCGTGTGTTCCTGTCCTTTTAAGATATCTTATGTGTTCGGAGTGTTAACATTATTTTGGGTCGGTCACCCTGTATAAAGCACTATTATTAGTGCTTCTGGTAACTCCTGCCAATCTCTTTAGATGCTTTGTGTCGGTTACCTCCAGTTTCATAATATGAAGACTTGAGCGCAAGAAGTCAATAAGTCCATATTTGGCATTTTGAGATACAGGCATTTAAAGTTTACGAAATATTGTAGGAATCAACGTAAACGTTCAATTTGGCTGCTACTTGGTGAGTACATAGGTTATGTCTCTGTGATTTATATTCTACACAAAATTAGTACTTACATTGTTTATTGATCAATATTAATCAATTTATTGATATTGGACTTACGTACTTCTTGCGCTCACGTTGGCACCATAGGATTTGTACAGGTTTTTTATATCACCAATTCATAACAAATCTTACAAAATATAATAATTGCATCAAACAAGTAATATTAACATTTATTTAAATTACATTTCTAGCAATTATAGTGTAATTCAATGAAATTGGAAGTTAGTTTGGATGAATTAGCCCCCTTTTTACCAAGGATACTGATAGTGAAGACAAACAGAAAAAAATCACAGGAAAATTGGCTCTATTTTGTGGAGTTACAAACAGTATTTTATGATAAAAGGACATATTTTCCCCATTTAAATTGTTTAATATAGTGGACCATTAACAAATTAATATATTTTGACTTTCAAGTGCAACAAAAATTTATGTTTTGTGAAATAACGTTGATAATTTACTTTGGTTCATGTTTTAGAAACACCATAATGGGTGGACTTACATACTTCTTGCACTCACATTGGTGACAGTGCTAAATTGGACCCCCCTGAAAAACATATTTAAAATTCTCAAATTAAAAAAATCAGTAATATTCCCATGTTTCTTACCCCTAAAGCTGCCCAAAACCATGTTGAACTCAATTTGGCCAACAACTTATTGACTTCTTGCGCACACGTCTTCATATACAGTTAAGACCACAATTATTCATACCCTTTGAAAAATATGAGGTTTTTGCAGCTGGAGTGGTAGAACTTTTGCTTTACACAAAAGACAAAATCAATATATTTGGGCTCAACATTTGTTTTCATAACAATAGAATTGAACAAGAATTGTGTTTTTATGCCTGTCCAAAATTATTCATACCCCATACCAAGTCTCAGGATTTAGGTCATTTTGTTGACATTCAAAAGTTCTTTATATTGTGTGATTGGCTTTTATATTGTTATTCAATTATTCTATGATGTGTGCATACAATGTGGATGTATTACAAATGTTCCAAGATGGACCAAGATATCAAGGCAGACACTCCAGCAGACATTGCAAACGAGAGTTATCCATGGACTCCGACCAAGAAAGACTCTCTCTACTCATGAAAAGAGACAAAGAGAAACTCGTCTAGCATTTGCAAAAGCACTCCTGGACAACGATCCAAGCTTTTGGTCCTTAGTGTTGGGGTTGTTTAAGATGCAAGACGAGTTTCTCTATATCTCTTTTCAGGTGTAGAGTATTACTTGGTCGGACCTCTCATGTGCAATGTCTGCTGGAGTGTCTGCCATGATATCTTGGTCCAAGAATTGCCAAGGTAGTTCAAGAGAGCATTGATGTTGATCTGTAGATTGTTGTGGTCCTCTCGCAATACTTTTCTTGCCAAACAAGGGGACACCGTTGGCTTCCAACTGCGCCCTTCAATGTTTTTTACTGAGTTGAACTTCTTGTTCTCACTAATTATGCTTTGTATGGTGGATTCTGGCACTTGGAATTGCTTCGAAATAGCTCTGCAGTCTTTCAGCTCTTTGTGAGCATTCACAATATGCACAAGTAAGGTCCTCTCACTGAGTTACTTGGTCCTCACTGAGTTATTTGATCTTCTTCGCCATGCTGACAAAGAGCTAGAGTGTTGTCCTATAACATCATTCACTGTACATTCAATAGGACACATTTGTAATACATCCACATTGTATGCACACATCATGGAATAATTACATAACAATATAAAGCCTATCACACAATATAAAGAATGTTTGGAATGTCAAAAACATGTGTATTATGGCCATGTGTTTTGAACTCGCCACCCTTCCCGTTGCATGTCCAGATTTTTACATTTTACACTATCTGAGATTCGAATTAGCATGTCGCAATAACTACTCGTTCTACCCCATAAAAAGTATATATTTTCTAAACGATAATCTCACAAGGAATCTAAATATGCGATTGGAATTTGCATATGACCCAATGGTAACATGTTTTGATTAAATGTGTTCAAAAAATATCGATTTTTTTTTTTCTTCTTCATATTTTGATTAAAGCTCAATATTTTTTATTTCTATCCCAATCATCACTTTACTGGGCATATTAGTTCCTTATGCAATTTACCCATCAGAACATAATGGTTGTCAAGGGTAACTTGTTGAAATATACTACATCGGGAAGTAAATGAGCACAAACGTTTACATTTCAAATTTATTAGAGTTTACACATTTATTTTTTGGCTATTCACCCTATCCTATAAGCAAGATTTCTGAATTTCCCTATTTGAGAGCTTTCCAAAAATGTATAATTTTGCTATAATTGGTTGAATAATTTTGTTGTTATAGTCATGTTTGTAAAACCGATGAATTAGGGCAAGTTCACTGTGTAGTGAAAAGGGAAAAAGCCAATGACAATGCAATAGATTCGTGATTACAATTGTTTACGTAATAGTTGACACGTTTGTTGAAACAGAAACTTATAGAATATAAAACAATCTGTAAAATGAGAGCAACATCATGTTTGTACCATACAGAGATGTGGAGTTATTGTAATTTGAACGTAGAATTGGGAACATTTTCTATATTCCCCATAGAGATTGTACACGACGCCACCGCCACCGCCGCCACCCCTGACTTTCGAAATATAATCAATCATATCTCAGCCAAACAGTTATAGAAATACCTGATTTATTAAACAGTGTAGCTAGATAAATAAGCTCTACCACACATAGTTGTTGAGTTAATAGAGTGAGATGGATGATTCGTCACCAAAAATGCAACGCCGCCGCCACCCTTTTTAGGTGGTCAGTTCAAAACACATGGCCTTATCACACAAAAATGGCCTCAATCCTGAGACTTTGTATGGGGTATGACTAATTTTGGGCAGGCATAAAAACACAATTCTTGTTCAATTCTATTGTTATCTAAAAAATGTTGAGCCCAAATATATTGATTTGTACTTTCAAACTAATTGTCTTTAGTGTAAAGCGAAAGTTCCTCCACTCCAGCTGGTATAGATATGAGAAAAACGCAAGAAACTCATATTTTTCAAAGGGTATGAATAATTGTGGGCTTAACTGTAGGTTATTGAACCAAAATGACACCGGATTACCTCGATACTCTACTCCTACCTCATGTCAATAATCCTGCGTGTCATTTTGGTTCATTTTAGTAATGGACAGATTTTCAAGATATGCCCATGTGAAAGAGTATAAGTTTCTTTATGAGCCCAGATTTATGTTCTGTGTTTCAATTTAAGCTGAAAATACCAGGTACTCCATTTTAAAAAAGTAAGAAAAACTTCACTTAATAAAACAGTGTTAACAATGTAAATTTGGAACACAGACCATAACAATATTTATGACAAGTTTGAAAGGCTAAATTTAACAACATCTGTAGTTTAAGATGCAGAGGCGTGTCAACCCAAATGTTTTGGCTGCCGCGGAATCAAATCCACTACTGCCAGTGCTGGCTTTGATGGCCTGTGTATGTTTGTCTGTAAAAAAGGGCTTTAGAAGAGCCCCAGGAACGCATGAATTTGTCCCATTTTAATTTAATCAAATACATCCTGGAAAGTTTGATCTGCCGTGGCCTCGTATCGTGGAAAAGCCAATAAATGATTGCTCCCAGATGTCAAAATTAACAGCCCGTAGTATAAAAAATGTTCTGCGCAGTTGTAAAACTACTTGTCTTTTTGCATGCTGATGGACCTTGTGAATACATATTGTAGTACTATCCGTATGTGAAGAATACTATATTAAATTATTAAATAGTCTCTGACACGTTTTGTTAATAGAAATTGCCCCTATCTACACAGCACCAAAGTGTAAATACAATCATGGTATAGAGACTGTGTAATCGGGCTACGTATAGCAATGAACAATTGTGCAGCGTTTGTCGAAGAACTGAGTCATATAACTATTTGAGAAAAGGAAAATCTGCCGATATTCTTAATAAAAACTATTAAAAACAATAGTTTGGAATAAAAACGAATGATTTTCAATTTCTCTGCACTTCAGACGCGGTATTTTCGGCATTTCAAAACCAATGCGCGCGCAAGCTTTGAAACAAACCTATTTTTTTTTTTTGGCCTAAGATTAAAACGAGGCTCTCACTCTTTTCCAGCCCCCTTTTCCAGAGGGAGACAGACATTCAGACGTTCCGACGTACGTGTACCAGGATCTAGGAGTCAGTGGCGGCACCAGCCTCATATTTATTTATTTTAGGGGGGGGGGGGGGGGGGGTGGGGGGGCAAAAGGAGCCCAGGGGGGCAAACAATTCTTTCTTTATTGTCAAATTTGGTCTAATACTAACTAATTTGGTATGAAAATGCGCGCTTAGGTCTAATTTAACCTAATTTAGGGTAATTTGAATTGTCTTGGGGGCAAAGTGTGGAGGAGGGGGCAACAAAATAATGGATCCAATGTACTTTTTAACTATATGTAATCACATTTAACAAGTATAAATTAGATTTTATTAATAAACCCTTTATTTACTTTGTGAGCTCATATAAAATGAGAGCCGTGACGTGACTCGTGTTGATGAATTATTATCAGTCATCATGAAGCGTTATGCAAATGTAGCGGTTCAACCTATATGATATGAAAGGTAACTCACTCGGTGAACGTTTATACTACCAATCAAAATAAAAGGATTGTCTCAGAAACACTAAGTGCTGTGCGATTTTATTTATTTAAAAAAAAAAAGCTGTGAGGTATGCGATTTTTTCACATAACAATGCGCGCGGGATTCTGAGACAAACCTTCTTTTTGTTGACCTTAGAGGACCATCAGTAGCGTAGCCAATGGGGGGGGGGGGGGGGGGGGGGGGGGCAGACTGCCCCCCCCCCCCCCCCCCCCCGGTCACCTAAAATGCGGACGGCGAAAAAATGGGGACGGCGAAGCGGAAAAATGGGGACGAGAAGGAGGGGAGAAAAGAGAAGAAAAAGGGGGAGGAGAGGGAGAAAGAGAAGGGAAAGGGGAAGGAGAGGGAGAAAGAGAAGGGAAAGGGGAAGGAGAGGGGAAAGAGAAGAGAAATGTGGACGAGAAATTGTTTATGTAGTACATTTACTGTGCGATTTTTTTGGACTGCGATTTTTTTGGGACTGTGCGAAAAATGTTGACCTCACAATGGAGTTTACACGGTTCTTGTGAAATTGACGACGCAACCCCCCCCCCCCCCCCCCCCCCCCCGTTAATAACGGGTTTTAATTTATCAAAACGATAGGCAAAAAATCCATCCGAAATTGAACTCAAAACTCGACGTTTGAGGCTCAACTGGGGTCGCAGTTGAGTTGTAAAAGTAGAACCTACGGATCTGAACAGAGGCGTGAGATGTATTATGCAACGCACATCCCATCGACAATTAACTCCTACATCGTGGAAAAGACACATTTCAAACACTTATAAAGATAATCAGTTGATTGGGGAAAGTTATAAATGTACCACAAGCCAATTCGTTATTGGAATTCCAAGACCATTCTTGACTTCTGAAACTTGTTTATGTAACCCTCTGATATTCCAAATACTCTTACATTTTGTTCCATGATAACCGAACAATATAAACAAGAAATGTTAACACTGAACCCCTTGGTCCATCACTAATGCAACACTTAATAAATGAGGTAGAATGTCTTCTGTCGATTAGTAATTTTTACTCACTGTGGCCGACCATACAACCTCCCTATATCATTTGACGATGAACACCGGATAAACACCTTTATTGGCCATTTAACAAGTTTACAGTTACAATACATTAATCATACTATATATTATATCCCTCCCAAGGACACCAATATCATCAAAAGCCTCAAATATCTATGAAATGTATCGTATACCGTAGCATACACACAACATGCTCTTCGATTTGTATTTTGAATTGATAATTTTATGTACACACAGCTCGTAGTCAAAGTGTAGACACAGCACGTCGTCATTTTCATGGAAAGCCATCGTGTCAATATTTCTAAAAACGCAATAAACACACCCAACTTTAAACCCTAATTCAAAGAGTTCCCCAAGAGTCAATTTGTGTGCATTTTTTTTTTGGTTGTTG
The DNA here is from genome assembly GCA_035610835.1 of Ophiura sarsii. Classification (NCBI taxonomy): domain Eukaryota; kingdom Metazoa; phylum Echinodermata; class Ophiuroidea; order Amphilepidida; family Ophiuridae; genus Ophiura; species Ophiura sarsii. Next base: position 18,954,472 of record CM069449.1, read on the forward strand.
TTGAATACTTCCTTAGTATTTTAGGACAAAAAACCAGCTTATAGAGATCGATGTCTTAGTCATTACACCGATCGACAGCTCTAATACTAGTACATTGTCGTATATCGTCTGCCTGCTATATATGATAATTGCCTAACTAACTTTTCAGAGAAAACAAGCTTTTTGCCTATTCTAAATTATGTCTACACTGTATTATGCACATGCCATAATAATGCACATGCCATAATAATGCACATGCCATAATAATGCACAAGTCATAAGTGTTGATAAATGCAAAATTGCAATCCTGCTTAATAAGACAAATTAGGCCTATACCAAGCCACATTTCACTGAAAGGTAAACCTAATTCTATCCAACTGTTCCTGTTGGAATTCACCTGCAACTTCTGAGATGAAGAATTTTTAGAAAAAGTGAACCGACAAGACATAACCGACAGTGAACAAATGCACTCATAGCGCGAAGATTTGCTATTTCACACTAATTTTACCAAATACAAGTGCAATGGGGAAAAATTCGGTAGTTAATTTAGGTTCCCCCTTTAATTATTTTTTGGGAGGGGACCCCCTCCCCATCTCCCATCCCCCGCCCCCTGCCGTATCTAATAATCGCTTGCAGCACCCTATATGGCGGTGAATAATCTGCAGAGATACCAATACCAAGTAATAGATAATTTGACTGAGCATTCGTTTTACATTTGTATATATTACAATCTCCCATCCCCCGCCCCCTGCCATATCTAATAATCGCTTGCAGCACCCTATATGGCGGTGAATAATCTGCAGAGATACCAATATGCCCAGTTCAAGCTCTGTGTAATGACGGAGCAACTTTAACTTCAAAGTTTCCGTGAAAATGTTGCTCAATACTAGATTATGCGCATTATTAATTATATATATATTGTAGCCTAATTACGTGTTAATATAATTCACAACGTAATAGATAATTTGACTGAGCATTCGTTTTACATTTGTATATATTAAACAGGTTACATTACTTTATAGAGAGGAATAAAAAATGACTTGCTAAGGCCTTTTGATGAATAATTTGTTGATAACACTTTCCACGCACGGGACGGTACGCGGCGATTAGGTTTACCATAAAACTCTGTTTTTTTATATTATACAAAACAGATTTTTCAGAAACCTTTTCCAATTTTCAAAGTCTATCTCAAGGATTACTGAATCAATAGTAGGTATTTTTGTACTTATTTCAATGCATTTCACGTGATTCCAAACATGGTAATGAAATTCAACAATTTTTTGAAATATTGTGTGACATTTTTGTCTGCAGACGCCTGCCTTGTGGAAAGTGTTAAAAGTGTGGTAAAACTGTGTTTCAATATTGTAGTCCCGTCCCTGTTGGCATGACCATAAAGGTCATGTTAGCGCGCCCTCACTGGAAGTATGGCATAATTGGAGAGTGATTAGAATGATTTATAATTAGTGATTTATCGTCAAATAATCTTACGTAATTATGCGGTAATCACGCAACCAATCTTCTCGATCATGGAATCAACATTAATCTAAAGTCTTCTAGATCAACATGGAACCAAACATAATCATCGTTAAATCAAAATAAGTACTCTAATTATGTTTTTAATAATCATATCAGTAATCATCAGTAATCAGTTAAGATGAACGGTGCGTCTTTCAACTTTCATCAGCGCACCCGAATCCACCGGTCTGTGAACGAACAGAGTGAAACCGAATTATTACAAAAGCATATAAATTAAATGAAACATGCTACTATATAATTTTAGAATCGTTGTTTAAGGCTATACCAATGATACTAATGTAAACTGTGCCAATAAAGTATCTAAACACTTACAAATGGTCAGATTTATCGGAACCTGAAATAGTATGCACACAAATAACTAATTAATTCGATTCACTATCTTCTGCGCATTTTGACACCTCTTTTGTTGAGCTACGATGTTGTTTGGCGGATTTATGGGCACTTGAGTGGCTTAAGGTCGAATTTCAAAAGTTGCAAAAGCTCCTATTCACCCCCAATTCCACAAGGGAACTCACACAAGCATCACACACAGACAAAATCAAGACAAAAGGTCCTGTTAAGGTCCTGTTTTGCGTAGCCTTGTTTACAATGGACGCATCCTGCGCTGCAGAAGCCCGTGCAGAAGTCACCCTCGGGCGGCCACTCATTGGCAGGTCGTCCACATTTCCCACGAGCTTGGTAGCGATTCCACCATGTACTGACCGTCGCTGGTGTTGTTCCAACTTGATAAGCTGCAGCTCGCCATACCGGCTTCTATCAAACCAACGATTCGTCCTATTTCCTGTTTGGTCAGTTCAGCCATCGTTGCTTCGTTATCTCAAAACACCTTTCCCTGTCTTACCATATCAGGGTATCTGGCTTTAAACCCATATTGATTTATGCCTCCCATCTCTGATGCGATTTATGCCTCCCATCTCTAAATACTAAAAAGGGTCATAAGGCTCCCCTTATGACCCTTTTGTTTTGTTATTGACAATTAATGCTGATGTTCATCGCAATCGATTTATCTAACACGCGACAAACAAATCATTTATAAAAGGCGGGCAAAAGATTGCTGCTCTTATTCGTCCCAGTATTACGCTCTTGCTTGAATAGGGGCTTTTGCAACTTTTGAAATTCGACCTTAAGCCACTCAAGTGCCCATAAAATCCGCCAAACAACATCATAGCTCAACAAAAAAGGTGTCAAAATGCGCAGAAGATAACTGTGAATTGAATTAAATCATTATTTGTTGGCATACTATTTCAGGTTCCGATAAATAAGACCATTTGTAACTGTTTATATACTTTATTGGCGCAGTTTATATGATTTGAAACAATATTTGAGTTTGGTACTATATAATATTTGAATACATTTCTAAAAAAACATGTTGCATTTCAATTCCATATTATCAGGTCTAAAAAATAGTTCAACTCAAGTACTTGCAGTATTTAATATATAGATCTAAACATTAAATTATTATGGACTTCGGTACTTAGTGTATTAACCTCAGATCTTCGCGCACAAGCCGTTGTTTACCCATTTGCTGTTACCTAAATACTTCTATTGAATATGGGAGTTCGTTATAAACTCAAATAAAATGTACAAAAATATCAAATGACAGACAACCCAATGCTTTAAATTACTCAAAATATTTATATTATATACGGTTTGAGCCTTATCCCCCGGAAGGGAGATTCCATGTTGGATTCCCGGGGTTGGGGAACCCGTTTAAGCCTCGCTTCCACCAATTGACACCATATTTTTGCCAATTTAATCACTAAAGGATAATGACTGCGTATCAGTTGTTTATTGTCTGTGCCAAAGTAGTATGGACATAAGTCAAGTTATTTCACGCGAGCGTTTTCTGTTGCTGTTCGCGAAGCTGCACCGAGATCATAAATGCGCGAACAAATAAGCATGCATGCACGTGACGATTGACCAATCAGGACGCGCGGTCTTTATTGAAAGCGCCTGGTACGCACTTCTAAGTTTACGCATGTACGCATGTACGGACGCATATACGCATGCACGCACATACGAACGCATTGTTAGAAATATGCCCATAGTACTTTGACACAGTCTATACAACTAAAACATTTTCACTTTGGAACCGAGGAATTACACACGAGGGGCGTAGCTCCGAGGGATATTCCGAGGTCCCAAAGTAAAATATTTGATTCTTCACAGTTACCAACAAAACAAGTAGTCATATAATGGTACGGACGTTACTTATTTATTTAAAAAGTTTGCGGCAAATTAATCATGCTTCACCCATTACAAATCGATCAATCTGATCGAAAATCGCAGTACAAGCGAACTACTCACTGTCACGTCGCGTAACTACAGCGATGTGCACATACTGCGAATTGTGTTGGTGATCGAACTTGATACGCATTATACACGGGGGTTACTAATTTACGTGGAGATACTTGGTTCTCCGTTAGTGACCTGCGCTTATTTGTGCGTAACCTCATATGATTTGGGTCGCACGTATCGCATATATTCATGAGGTTTTGAATCTAACCCAATGCTCCAATATTTTTGAAAGTTTAATGATTCTCTCCAACCAATGCCAACAAAGACCACCTCAACACTTAAAAGCTTGATTTAAGTTCAATCTAGGTTTCTTTCCTATTCTATTTTGATTCAATCACTGGTTCTATTATAGGCCTATACATGTATTGAAATCAGGAAATACTTGAATATTTTTTAAAGACAAGCGTCTCCTGTGAAATGCGCGCGCACTACTGGAAATTTACAAACTTGTTTTTGTGTGTGGCCTTATGGGCATGCTATTTAAACGTTCTTAATTGCTGTGAACAGTGAGAACATTTTGATTGACAACACACATTAACCAATAAGAGCTACGATGATACTAAATAATCTATGTTGTAGAAGTATCGAAAAGGGATAAAAGCAGAATGTTCACCGGTTAATGCTCAAAGTCATACTCTGATCTGAGGAAATTGATCAAAACAAGCTAACTCACTAGACTTTAGAAGAAAGGATCAACGAATCGCGGTAAGTAAACTTAATAGTTGAAATACATCAGACATGATGTAGTGTTGTTTATATTGTGTTGTTGTAATCAGCGACAAGACATCTCATATGATCATGCACATTGGCTCTAATAATATTACTGAGGGGTATTACCTCAGTTATATGCATAGGAGCTGGGTTTTGTAAACAATATTGTATACAAGTTGACGGTGGTTGTCATTTTGTCGAATTGGAATGACGTAGGTTGGTAGACTGCACTATACCCGAATGCACATCGCACAGAACATTGCCTTCATATAAGAATATTTTCGACTGTGCTCATTATTTTTTTTTTCTTTCGAGGATTGAACATCGATCGCACCAGTGGCGTAGCTAGGTTTTTTTCAGGGGGAGGGGGGGGGGGGGGGGGGGGGGGGGGGGCAAGATTTCTAAATTGTTCGTAAAAGGTTGCCACAAAATGTTTCCAAGTCAGTCAATTTTACGTAAGTGTGTGGGGGGGGGGGGGGGGGGGTAGAAGTCAAAAAATTTCGCACGGTCAAATATTTCGCACGGACACAAAATTTTGCAGTCACAAAAGGAATGTAGTCAACAAATATTGGCCAATACTCAGGGTTTTAAGCAGTTTTTCCAACAAAATGGTCATTTATTTTAAAAACCAGGCGAAAATGGTCATTTTTAAATGTACCCCGCATATAAGCACTATATCCAAAGAGAGGGGCGGGGGCACAAAGGGGGGCGGGGGCACACACATTTCTGTCAGGGGGGCAACTGTCCCCCCCCCCCCCCTGCCCACCCCTAAGCTACGCCACTGGATCGCACTCATGATTTATTTATCTTAATTGCTCTGTGTACTTCATGATGATGGGAAGTGAGACAGGCTCGCTGTGCTGGAGGAGTGGCGAACCAGGGTGATGTAACACCCTATCTGCCCATTGTTGAGATTTTGTTTCACAGTATAGCGCACTCTATAAGTTAATTATCCGGAAGTTAAGCGTAAACTGTCAATCATTCGTTGTGAATGAATATTCATTCATGACTATTCATGACCTCACACGATGTGATCGTCGCGATCCAGCGTCCTTCCCAACTGATCTGATTACAATATTCATAAGATGCAAATAACGTCACGCCCCTCCTCTGTCACTGTCAGACGAAGCCATCCACAATTTGAAATTCGTATTTTGTTCCACGTGAAAATTAATTTCAAATAACCAATTCTGAATGTTTCGTGTCATATAAGAACTAAATTCTGCTATCATCAAAGCAAATAAGTTTTACTCTAAATCACAATCAGCTTTTTTGGACCATTGATGTACTATTTCTGTGCCACAAATCATGTTTTGAGCCGATAAAATCCACCGCGTCTTAGGTCCTCTGGTTTGCTACGACCATGATAGTGCGCCCCCTCTAAGATCATCATCCGTCAATGTAAGCATAGTAAACGGGGGACTTTGCCTCCGAGATACTTGTCCCATAGTTATAGGGTCTCTGGGCGAACCCCCTACACCCACTTACATTACAAGTCCGGCGCAACGCTAAGAAAAGAGAGATGGGCACTCCGTGCGAGAGCTTAGGGACGACGCATCATTTCAGTGTGGGTATGAAGTTAGGTTCGGGGTTTTTTTTGGGGGGGGGGGGGGGGCGTCGAAAGGGGTGATTTTTTTTGGATTTGTGTATGTATTCATTCATTTTTTTGGGGGGGGGGGGGGTGGGAGGGGGAGGGCTGGATAGAGGGGGAATTTCTTTTTCTTTTTCAAAAATGTCATACCTCCACCCTGAAAATCTAATGGTGCGTCCCTTAGCTCAGCACGAGTCTTTACTTTTTACTTTGCCATACATTATAAAGTTGGTTCTAGTTCTAGTTCATTCAACGTGGCATTCAATACAAACATGTGTTGATGGTTGTGCGAGCGGTCGTATGTTCAATTCCCACTCATGACACAGATGATATATACATGTCTAATTCGTCAATGTTCGTGTGTAAAATGTCAAACCATGTAACCGAAAATCTTAATCCATCTCGTTGTAGCCTAAATATTAACCAACTGTGTTGTTTTAAGAGTTTTCTCGGATGGATACTAGTGTTATTTTGATACGTGATTTGAGATCAATGTTTGTGCGATTAAAGGGGCACTCACTTTTTCAATATCCTTAACAAATTTGCCAGTGTTTGATAATGTTTATTTGTCAATTATCAAAGCATGCGTTGGTGAACTGAAACATTCATCTCTCTGCCTATCCAATTTGAACCAATCAAAAACGTCCCAAATGTTATGTATTGAAAAGAAATGTCTGACATTTGTGTACTAGCGTTATTTCGATTTAAATCCAAATTTAACCAGGTATGTTATGGGTATTTTTTTAATCCAAATTCGATTTAATTGATTCAAATGAAAGCAGATATTGTTTTCAATTTTTTAACTGAATTAGAAAATGTTTCAATTTTCGAACTCATTTGGTGCGAGTTGATGTATACTTTTAACCAATATTGTATTGAAAAGCCATCACTTCATTTTCAATAAATATTTTGTTTTTTATCAATGCACGAAAGAAGTTGTGCATATACTGATATATTCTTGATTTAAGTATTGTTTAAAAGCTCGAACAGGGAGAGTCTGCGAACTCACTTGAAGCGATCTGGAGTATACTTTTGACCAACATTTTTATCGAAAAGCCACCTTTTCATTTCCAATCAATGTTGATAAGAAACAACCTTTGATTTGCGTTTTCATTTATGGTGTTTTGTACAATCAAGGAAACAAAGATTTGTTTATTCAATGCAATGCCAATTTTGATAAGAAACGAAATTTGATTTGTGTTAATTATGTTGTTTGTTTATATGATTGTGCGATGCATTTGATGATGCACAAGCAGAGAAGTTCATCAATAATATTTAAACCAATGTTTGTTTTATAATATTGGTCGTGTGCCTTAAGTTGTAAGACGTGTACGAAAAATGGAAAAAATCACGTTGGTTATGCTTAAAACGTGTTCACCATGAAAACTATACATAGGAGTATAATGAAAGTATACATTTCCTGAAATCCTACACATTTACAAATCTCACAATGTCAATATCAAGGTCATTGTACAGGGTGTGTAGAAAATATAAAAAATACAACATTTTCACTTGCCATTTTCACAATGTTATTGAGTTGTATAATTTGTCTTAAGTTATAAATGGTACCTTATAGAGGGTGGTCAACAAGTGTGAAAAAATAATTATGTGAACACGTATTTGCTAAATAAATGTAACCATTGTCATGACTTGGTGTCATAGTAAGTTTTAAATTGACCTTTTGTAATTATATTACTTCATTTAAACATGCAACGCCCATTAGTATGCAGGGTGCACCACGCGGAATATATGTACGTATATCGAGTCCTCAATCCATGCAAGTGTTTTCCTTTTCTTCACTTTTTCGATGAAATTAATAATGAACAATTAGTATTTAAAAATACTCCTACATGGAATTGTCATTTCACAATACACAATATGCCTATATACCTACAGAATTAAAATAGGGCCAATACATTCATATATAGGGTGTTACAGAATCTTTAAATTATGGAGCACTTCTTTATGAAAACTATTTCCTAGTGAAACATATCTAATATTCTAGGAAAATTTAAGTAGCGGAATTCCAGATCAAATATATATCGAGGGTTTAGGGTATATGCTTGGTGTACATGTAAGACATTTATAAGTTAGTGTAGTGTCAAAGCCCAATTACGGAATAAAGCCGTATACTTCTTTAATCCGTCAATAGAGGTGCAATGAAGTCCTACCTACTTACAAATCAAATATTTTACACACTAGTGACCCGTGTCAAATGAACAACAGTACCGTCTCGACCGATGGACTGCACCCCCCCCCCCCCCCCCCCCCCCCCCCCCGTGTGTAAAATATTGTACATTTGATTTGTAACAACCATTTTGGTTGAAACGAAGGTTCGCTTTTATTCTCCTTGCTATACCACTGCGATTTAGAATCTTTTGAAGCGAACGAGAAAACAAAATTATTAACAAAACCCGTCAATGGCCTAAATCAAGGTATATTAGGCTCTCACTAAGCAATCACGTTTTGTATACAAAAGCTATAATTATGAGAGTGCTCTATTGCGGGACTTTTTGAAAACACAATCCAATATTGAAGGTAGGACTTCATTGCACCTCTATTGACAGATTAAAGGAGTATACGGCTTTATTCCGTAAGTGGGCTTTGACACTACACTAACTTATGAATGTCTTACACCAAGCATATACCCTAAATCCTTGATATATATTTGATCTGGAATTCTCCTACTTTATTTTTTTCTAGAATATTAGATATGTTTCACTACAGTGCAACAGAGCATAAATTTCCAAAAGTGCATGTTATTGAAATTACGCTCTAATTCAAAAAGTAACATATGTAAGACAAGGAGACAATATCATATTATAGAATACAGCTTGGTGATTTAAAGTCATAGAGAAAAAAAAAGGTTTGACCTTATTTGCATATGATTAGCATATTATAAAGAAATACATTAACATTTTGCTTTTTGGAATTTCCAGCAAAAACTATAAATGCTATTAAGAAGGATATTCTGGTAGACTCATGCAGGGGGAGGAACACGAAGGTTGGCATATTTGGTTCATATTTTGTATATTGAGTGAGTGCCCCAAGTTATGACCAGTGGTGAAATAAAAAAAATTCTCCGACCCCCATAGGCTAAGAGTCATGACACCCTAAATGTGGCCCCCCTGGAACGGCAATTATATAAGAAAAAATAATAAAAGTAGTACATTGGATGAGTCCAAACGAACAGAAAGGTACTGCCAATGAGAATCAAACTTCTCATGAGGTAAATTAGTACCCTCCGCTTTGTAAATATGATAAGATGTGTGAACAAAGTTATTGGGTTAGTCTATTTTTTCAAAGGGGTGTTTTCCTATTTTCGTGTTTTCAGGGAACTTTAAAAAACGCAATTATTGGACACAATTTGATTAAAAAAAAAAAACTTTCGTTTTTTTTCGTTTTTTTAATTTTAACATATAACCTATTTATATCATTGCTTAATCAAATTTAAAAGTCAAAATAATGGTATCCCCTCTGATTCAGTATAAACCAACCTCAAAAAGACAAGCAGTTTTGTAAAAGTATAAAAATGCACATTTGTAATTATGCTGAGTTTTCTTCAAATGGTTTGTGTAATAATCTTTTTTATTCAAATGTAACTACTCCTTGGACACAAAGTAGGGCCAACATAGTCCTTTTATGTCATTAACCATTGTTTATAGGTCAAACCATTTCATTGGAGGGATGTTTTTGTCAATACATTATCTGAATTGCACTAAAATAGATGCCTTGTTGATCGTTAAGTTAAATAACGGGTTGTTTTCTCGGACCACCCACTCAAATATACCACTACCCCTACACCACTCACCCCACACCACAACACCCCAACCAACCCCAACCCAACACAACCCACTCCACCACCCCTTAAAATGGAGTGTCAAGCAACAGGGTTATGTTATAGGGAGTAAACCCTAGCGCTTTACATCACACATCAGGGTGAGCTATTGCTGATGAGCCGAAACTATACCTGTAAGGATTATCACTGAGTAGCATCATCAGCCAATGTTTTAAACACCCCACCCCACCCACCCCACCCACCCCACCCACCCCACCCCACCCCACCCCATCCCACCCACCCCACACCACCCACCCCATCAAGAGATCTACTCAAAATTCACCATCGATCTATATTCCCTCCTGAAAACATGGTATTAAAAGATTATTTGGTGAACATTCTGCAACTATGGTAACAGAGAGTATACTAGGTAGTTGAATCACATGTGAGACTGAAATCCGACTCCAAGGCCTGCAAGTTCTGTTCTGCAAGTCAACAAAAAAGTCGTTGCAAGGATTAGATTACTTTTTGACGGAAGGTGGAAGGGCCTTTGACACTTTGGATGACATCACAAGTAGCCTGTATAATGCAGGTTTTGAAAGAAAAAAGTGTGATGAAATAAAAAGGAAAAGAAGGAAAATTTTATTTGAAAACTGATTACAAAACGCACATTAAAAATGAAGATAATTGTCCTGATCACTGCTCAAAGTATGCCCTTACCGATCCAACAAGTCCCGACTATGATGAGAGCTGTGATCATGTCCATGATGTACAATGTAACAGATGTTATAAACTAGAGAGGGTACTCGCCGATGTCAAAAATGCTATTCAAAGCTCCACGCTGCCAGAAGATGAAGTACAACGTCTTCTTTATGAGTTTGACATTGCAAAGTCAGATGTCGGTGCATGGAAAGCTCATATTCTTAGAACATACAACCAAGAATCCGCGAAACACGATGTTCTAAACTCAATGGATGACAAAAGCATCATGCTTGTCATGGACTGGGCGATGAAGTTTTTACCTACTAGAATTAGAGAGCAAATGTCTGATTTTTTTGGAAAACGTGGCCATAGTTGGCATGTAGCGTGTGTGATCACAAGATCAAAGATTGATGGCAAATTGGAAGTAGAGTGTTATGTTCACCTCTTTAATTCTTGTACTCAGAATTGGTATGCTGTTTCATCAATCATTGAAGATGTTCTGAAACATGTGAAGAATCAACATGAAGATGTTTCTAAAGCGTTCTTAAAGAGTGACAATGCTGGCTGCTATCTGTTAGCCTTACCACAAATTGGTAAAAGAGTTGAAATTATCATTGCACGATATGATTTCTCCGACCCACAATCAGGGAAGGATATTTGCGATAGGAAAATTGCTCCAATAAAAGCGCATATCCGTAGGTTTGTCAATGAGAAGCACGATGTAGTTACAGCTCAAGATATGAAAACAGCTCTAGAGTCCAATGGTCAGCGTTCGAAATAGCGGCCATCCGGTCATCCGAAATGACCAAATCTACCGGCGGATGACCAGTTTTTATTGGCCAATCATCCGGCGGATGACCAAAATGATGGGAGATGAAAGTGAAGAAGAGGAATACCAGGATGTATTAGAGGCTATAGACATGACTGTCCTATTGAGAGACGCACTGAAAGAACAAGTCATGGTCGCGAATGAACCAACCCTAGAAGCTGCAAATGAGGATGACACCGACACAGCTGACGACCCCGACCCTGCAACTGCAGTTGTGGAACTTGAGGCTGAGTCAGATATGGATGACTTGGATACAGATCCAATGAATCATCCGGGTGCATTAGAAGTTTCAAATGAGGATGACACTGACCCAGCGGACGACACCAACCAGCAGTTGTCGAACTTGAGGCTGAGTCAGATGAGGATGACCTTGATACAGATCCAACGGAGTTGGGAGATTAGGAGTGAAGAAGAGGATCATCCGGGTGCATTAGAATTTGCAAACGAGGATTACACTAACCCAGCGGACGACACCGACCCTGCAGTTGTGAAACTTGATGCTGAGTCAGATGAGGATGAGCTGGATACAAATCCAATGGAGTCGGGAGATACGAGTGAAGAAGAGGATCATCATCAGGATGCAGTTCAGGGCTTACAGCTGTCATCCTATTGAGAGACGTACTGAAAGAACGTGCCGACTAGAACAAATAAGCGACTGAAGAAAAACAGGAGTTAAAAGAGAGGAGATTGTAAAATAAAGAGAAAGTTGTTTATGGAGCATAGAGGGTGATGTGGAGTAAAATGTGATTTTTGAGCTTGCCACTGAAACAATGCGGATAACCAAAATTATTGGCGGATGACCAAAATTCCAACCTAGGTTATCCGGTGGATAACCAATTTATTTTTCTTATTTCGAACGCTGCCAATGGTGGAGTAAAAGGCTGCAAGTTTATTCTTGCTGAAGTAGATACTTCAAAATCACCAGGGACAGGTGAAAGTATTGAAGGAGTGAGTTTGTTGAACAATTTCGCATATGAGAAGGAAGGTATCCGCTGCTGGAAAGCATACAACCAGGAGAAGGAAAGGTTATCAAGCCCACTCTAGAGAAAACCCCTGTTATGACTGGGCTAAGAGTAGTAGTTGAAGCACAACATCAAGCAACTTCAGCAAAGGGACATGTAGCTGAACAGGGTTCCAGTTCTAAGCCTACGCTATTTTCTTGTAACGAACCAGGATGTATCCTTTCATTTTCCTCTGTTGATGATGCAGAACGTCATATGGACACAGGTACCCACACAAAGGAGGAAGAAGAGGACACGTCATATGACAAAATCAAGAAAAGGTGGGTAATGAAAGTATCCGAGTTGCAGATGACACGTGAACAACAAGCACCTCTTCAACCATCACAAGCATCAATATCAGATGAAGAACAAGAGTATCAAAGACAACACGGGTGGGCTTTGAAAGTTATAAAGCGGGCACCGAGAATTCAAGAAAAGGTGAAAAACTATCTAACAGCCAAATTCAATGAAGGGGCTCGAAACCGGAAATAAAGCAGATCCAGCTCAGGTCGCCATTGAAATGCGTCAAACAGGATTCATCACACAACCTGGAATTCTTGCCACATGAATGGCGCTCTGAAAGACAAATTGCAAATTTCTTCGGACGTTTGTCTTCACGTCAAAGACGGGCTGAATTAGCCACCCTGTCAAGTGCTGCGGAGGTAGACGAAGATATGTGGGATGAGGAACACAACCGGAGATAAATAAGAAATGCCGTTTTATACACTGAAATACACTGATTTTGGACACCCTTTAGTTTACCAGGAGCATGATTTATGCAAACAAGCTAAAAAACATAAACTTATCCAATTCAAGCTGAAATACTTGGAAGAAATTTGTGTCAAATTTGAAATTGACCCAGTTGGAACAACATCAAGGAAAGCTAGCTTCATTAAGCCTCTGCGGCTATTCATTCAACAATGTCCATGCTTTCAAGATAATTAGTTATATTGTGTTACACATTTAGCGTTTGGCTTATTCTTCAGAAAGTGAAATGTTACTTTGTGCTAGCTACAGTTCCTAATCTGTACAAGAATTCTTCTTTGATATAGGAAGAAAAACATTTGTGACTTTGCGCAATATTCTTGAGACCACTATTTCTGGCTCATGTATGTTATGAGTGATATACATGTAGTAATGAGTACACAAATGGCATCGCAGTTAAAATCTGAATCTATTGTACTTGTATATCAATCATTTTGTTGCCTTGCTTTTGGTATCAAATGTAGCACTTGATATGACTTTTGTAAAATGTTAGTATAAATCATTTGCTCATTCATGCATGGATAATAAAACATCAACATTTGTATTATGAAAATGATTCTCGAGTATCTAGGGGAATTACCAACAACTCCGTTTATGGTCTAATATTTTTTTTAAATAATTTACCTTGAAACAAAAAAAGTTTCACCTTCTAGAGAATGAGCTATTTGATCATTATTTGTGCATTATCAAACAATATACATTTTACTATCACCAGTTAAATGTTGAACTCAATTATTATGGTTATTACATTTTGTTTGATTAATTTAAGGGTTGGATGCATATGTAAAACATTGATTGCTGAGTACTGACAAAGCAAGATATAAAGTACGGTACAATTCATGAAAATGCACAAAGAGGGTATAATAGGAACACAGAAAAGGTGATAAAGACAAATAAACACCCCTCTTATATAATGGAATGCTCTTAATTTGACTATAAGTTTTAGTCTGCTCATTAACAATGCTCAGATTAAAGAATGAATACTGAATATGACTAATTAATATATGTTCTACTTCGTACAATTACCAAGCTTATTAAATGCGTCAAACGTATAACCATTATAGGACATACACCCCTACGTAATAATGGTATCAACCTTGTGTGGTCATGTGTTTGAGCCAGCATACAATAAGCATACCCATGTGTATTCATGTGGTTCAAGTAAAAACAACTTGTGTATTATTCGGTGCCACATTAAAGTTTAAAATGCTATGTAAATTGTGAATTCCCTATAAAAATAATGGAATAACCTTCTTTTAAGAGGGTTAAACCATTTAAAATGGTTACACGAGTGAGCCGGTCAAATGATGAGTTTATTGGACTGAGTGGGAAACTAAATGGGGAACAATTTGTTTGACAATGGTTCAAAACAAGTCAATATGGAAGGGGAAATGGGCATTAAATACATTATAATATTTGCTAAAAATACAAAAGTGTACCTTCATTAATGTCATGTGATCAAAATACTCATCATGGCACCATTATTTGAAATGCATTTTTATAAACATTAACAATAGGGTAATACATGGCGCAAATATTAAAAAAATTAAAAGATACGAAAATTGTTTGTTTTTTAAATGAAAACGGTGAAAAATCACACTTTTGAGATATTTCTAAAACCATGAAAAGTAGCACCACCCCTATTCTTCATAATGGAACATTCCAAAATATTTTTTAGTTGTTCTGTGTATTTTTTAATAGTAGAAAGATGTCACATCAGATGTACGAAAAGAGAAAGTGATTAAAGGTACCTTCATTGTTATAAACATAGCAACAAATGTCTTCTAAATTCATTATTATCAAGTTTTCAACGGGGATATTTTAGCCTCGTTTTGAGGGGCTAGTATATCTCCCTAAGGGGGGTACCTGAGAATTGTTCATACTGATATTCATGAATGCTTTGAGGAACACAAGAAAACTTCATAGTATGAGTAAAAAATGCTGACCCCTCTTTTCCTGGATTTTGCAATACTGCATGGTTTTCTCAGAATGTCTGTGTTAACACCAAAGTTACAGGAAAGGAAGTTCCAATCATTGCCAACAATACTGTCTGAGAAAAAGTTCACATTTATCTTTACTTTTAACAAAAACCCAAAATCTGTCTTAATTAAGCTTAATTAATGACCAAACTCATTGAAATTATTAAGTAATACTGTGTATCCAAACCAGACTTGCATGGTATCAAATTAAAGGTAAAGATGTGCTTAAAAGAATGGTCTGAGCAGATAAGTCAATATCCCTTTAGTATTTAAAATATCGTCCTCCAAACATTTAGTATGTTTAAAAAGAGAAAAAACCACATGTAACCACTATTTCATACAACTGTACACAGACTTGGCAACAGTCTATTAATACTTGTGCAGCCATGCACGCAAACAATGGAAGGAATATTCAAGGACATGCCCATGCTAAAGGACCAGTGGTTTAAAATTCGCGCTACATGAAATTTGAAATGCAATTCGCCAGTGTGCAGTCATAATGGTGTATGTTACTTTTAGGTGACCGTGTGCTGACATGCATGGGTGTACAAACAGGTATCGTGTTAAAGGCCTGCACTAAGTCTAAATAAAAAAGAAATGTTTAAATAGTCAAGCCCATGAAAGGAAGTAGGCAGTAGCTGGTTGGATTAGCATGTATGGATAATCAAGTATTGGCCAATCCGAAATCAGGTTTAATAACAAATGTAACAATGCTGATAATCATACAAGGACACGAAATAGTACTTTAAAACAAAGCTGTTTTAATTATGATACACATACTTAGGATTGAAATGTTCATTGTTGTACAACAATCAGGAGGCACTATATTTATAATTCAATATTTGGAAATGTATGCTCTGTTGCACTGTAGGAAATAGTTTTTATAAAGAAGTGCTCAAAAATATTTTAGATTTTGTAACACCCTGTATATGCTTTTATTGGCCCTATTTAAATTCTGTAGGTGTATAGGCATATCGTGTATTGTGAAATGACAATTCCATGCATGAGTATTCAATTGTTTATTATTAATTTCATCGAAAAAGTGAAGAAAAGGTAAACACTTGCATGGATTGAGGACTCGATGTACATACATACATACATTCCGATTGGTGTTTATTGGGCATAGCATGTTTAAATGAAGTAATATCATTACAAAAGGTCAATTTAAAACTTACTGTGACACCAAATTATGACAATGGTTAAATTTATTTATCAAATACGATTTCACATAATTATTGTTTCACACATTTCGACCACCCTGCATAAGGAACCATTTATAACTAAAGACAAAGGCGGGAACATTTTCGTTGGGACAATGTTATATACTTTTGAATTACACAACTTGATAAAATATAATGTTATCTTCAATGTATGAAAATGGCAATTGCAAATGTTGTATTTTTAGTACATTTCTTCATTTTACACCCTGTATATTTTCTACACACCCTGTACAATGACATTGATATTGACATTGTGAGATTTGAAAATGTGTAGGCTTTCACGAAATGTATACTTTCCTTATACTCCTATGTATAGTTTTCATGGTTAACACATTTTAAGCATAACTCACGTGATTTGTCCATTTTTCGTACATGTCACACAAAGGGGTCCCAACTTAAGGCACACGACCTACTTGTTTGTAAAAATATATAGATACAACAGGTTAGATTGTATCCAAAGATCTATTCATTGAAACCCGGCCATGTATGACCAATATATACAACAATTCCCTTTAGCATGTTTGAAATCGCGTGAATTTCAATTTTCAGAGTGATACAGACTGCTATTTATAGTTAATTGAGAATTATGACAACATTCTATAATTATTATAATTCTCAAAATATGCGTCGAGCGCAAGTATGGATGGAACACACTTTTTCTTGGCGGTTTTGACCAACAATTTCAAAACACAATGACTTTGTAAGGCTGGTTTTAGCTAGTTCTGACTTAATTGCGGACTCATAAAGTGCTTTACAGATAACAATGAGCGCATATTTAGCGGTCCTCTGCAATTTTATTTCAATTTTCTTTATAGAGTTTCGAGATTTTGCTACCGAAATGGGTACCAAAAACCAACAAGAAAATGTCCTTTCTCTCTTGCGCTATTACGATATCAACGAAAGTACTGGAACAGTGGCTCTCGTCTATCCAGAAAGTACAAGAATTGGAGTGTTACCAAAGGGGAAGCTTTTTTCCGCTTTCAAGAAAGCTCATGCAGATGAAGCGGCCGTCGCGTACAACTACTTGATCTCTTTGGAAAACCGTAGATATTTTTTCCAAGCTGCGGAGCACTTCAAACGGATTCTAAACGAAGGGATATACCTGTATGCGATCACCGTGGCTATTCTCCATCGCCCAGACACCGCACATCTTCACGTACCTCCGCTATGGCAAGTGAATCCCAGAGGCTATTTCACTGCATCTGCAATCCATCGCGCGCAAATCGTTGCTAAACTAGAGGAGAAGGGTGAATCTGTTCTGCCAGAGACAGTTATCCCATCATTTACGACCGGTAACGTGCTTGACCCGGAGTTCAAACTATCCTGGTGGAGAGAAGATATCGAGGCGAATGCTCATCACTTTCATTGGCACCAGGTAAATGTTAGCATACTCCACAACGCTCTTTTTGCGCTCTCACATATGCGTAGTAGTTCCGCCATGAAACAATTGACGCAGCCTGATGGGAAACGGTGGTCAACGCTTGCGCTCAGCATTGGAACGTGGTGGAGTATGCTGACCCCCTCGATAATTCACTATAACTAGGACTACCATGCATGGTGTGAACATTCTAATTTTATACAGGTACACTGTTCAGGGTGTCCCAGGAAACATATTTTGGTGAAATAGTAACCAACATTAGGAAACTGTTTACGGATGTGAAAAAAAAGAGGTATTTGTATGTCGGAAACCTCTTCCAATTTGAACATGTTGAAAGAAATTGACGGGACTGATCGTTCCTCACACGATGACGTAGGCCGCGACTTCCCAAAAATAGGTACAGGTCGCACAAGTCGCTAGGCACAGATCGCCACGATCTGCGACTAGCTAGTTAGTATAATCAGCATTAGTCTAAAAGTCGAGCCTTGATTTGTGAATTAGAAAAGAAACGGCCACTTTTATGAATTAGTTAAATGATATACAGTATACTTTTATTAAACAAAACATACGGATAAGCATATTGGTGAGACAGGATGGTCCGTATAAATATTGAATGGCGAGGATGCGCAGCAGCTTGGTCACTATCCATCAATTTGGTTGCATTGGTTTTCGACATAAATCACGTTATTTGAAAACCAATTAAAGAAATTGATTTTAAAGAGAATTACTAGTAGCCCAAATAATGAGCTTTCAAGAATTATAAATGTATGTGTCTTGCTTTGCATTACGATATTATGAAGGTGTATCCTCATCAAGGCATCAATGGAAAGACAAAGGACAGAGAGGGCGAGTTGTTCTACTACATGCATGAGCAGATGTTGGCCCGTTATGATGCACAAAGATTAGCTGTGGGATTGCCGAGAGTTATTCCTTATGATGATTGGAGCCATCCGATACCAGTAAGTTCACCAACAAATTGCTGTATGGCATGCTCCCTTCTCCCATCTGACAATAATGGCGGCTAAGATGGCGTAAGGAAGAGATAAGAGCAAGAGGGAGAAAGGCAAGGGGGCGGAGGAGTAGACGGCGTAGAACAGAAATGAAGAAAAGGGATAGAAAGGACGATTAAAAAAGAAACTAATAGGGATAAGCGGTGAAAACAATGATATAGTCTTTTGGAATTAATCTGATGACATCATTCTTCTCGTTCTTCTTCTTGTTATTGGTTACAAGTTCCTTTATGACAAAACATATTGTGGCAATATCATATAACTAGTAGGGTCATGTTGTATGGTGATCCCGTGACAACCGAGAGCAAAGGAATGTTTTAAAGCGGATTTTGGTATTATAATAATAACCCTAACTCCCGAGGCACCTTGTCCAAATATTTTTTCGCGGTCAAAAAGCGAAGGGGAAGAGGGCCCCCATGCCCTCTGGGCTCAAACCCCGGACCTCTGGGTTCAGAAGCAAACGACTTACCGCTAGGCTACGGGGTCAACCATACTTGGCTCAGTATACTTCGCCAAGTATACCCTGGGGCCATTATTTCATCGAAAAACTGCCAAACTGGGTGACACAAGCTCACCGCATCGTAGTAATTCGTAGTATTCAAGAGTAATAGGGTTAAGGGATTTAGAACAAAATAAGCTGGGTAACTCCCGAGAGACAGCAAAATCCAATATGGCCTCCATCCACCATCTTGGAATTATGAAGATGATATAACTTCCAGACATATTGACCTGGAGACATCACGGAGGCGTCTTTTGGCTAATCTTCTGCCAAGGAATCCACTAAAGTGATTATTTTATCATTCTTTCAGTATCAAATCCAAGATGGCCGCCAGACGCCATTTTGGAATTATGAAAATGAAATAACTTGATCAATATTTGTATACAGGATGGCTATGCTTCTCATTTGACGGATTATTATGGCACACACCAGTACAGTGCCCGTCCATCTGGAATGACCCTTGCAGACAAATATGCAGACGACCCCAACAACCCGGTACTTGTCAGTCAAATGGCCTACAATTATCACAGGATTTTGGACGCCATCAATACGGGTTATTTTATAAAGGTAAGGCCAAAGAGAGGCGGTGCAATGGTGTACGGTCCCAACGTACATTTATTTTTAGAGTTTGTGATTTTTGTTGGCAAATTTTGTGGAAATGATTCTCAGTAAATTAGAAAGTTTGAAAATGGTGCAAACCCACCTAAAATGTTCAAGAAATGAAAACAAATAACACTGATACACCCCCTAAACATAGACTGTAAAGTAACCACAAAACTAAAGCACGGCTCGGATGCCTACATAATAGGCGCGTTCATACTTCCGCTGTTGCGCATCGGCCGACGTCAATGGATATCGGTGCGCGAGTTGAAGACATGTCATGACTTTTGTCCATCGACGTCGACAGATACGCAACGACGTATAAACGACCCTCTTTCACTGACAAATTAATTTTTGAAGAAATTGTGAATTTGCACATGCATGTAAATATCAACTTATAATTTGAATAT
Organism: Ophiura sarsii; assembly: GCA_035610835.1. Lineage (NCBI taxonomy): Eukaryota > Metazoa > Echinodermata > Ophiuroidea > Amphilepidida > Ophiuridae > Ophiura > Ophiura sarsii. The sequence continues at coordinate 18,974,758 of CM069449.1, forward strand.
GAGACTCTGTAAGGTAGTAAAACTATATATTCTGAAAGCTTATCAATGGCCGGACACTTCTGTGAAAATTTCAACGATACCGGACGATCGTGGCGGTTGCCATGGTAACCGTTACCCAGCATGCAATTTTTGTAACATCTTTTTTTACAAATATTTAGTAGTCCTGTATGAAGACCATACTACTTGAGCCCTTCAAAATGCTTTCAAGAGATGGGCATTATAATTCTGAACATTTTGATACCAAATTTGCTGTAGTGGGTTATTCGGTTATGGCGCAACGACCAGAATCGTGTACGATCAGCACGACAAATATACCTTAAGCCCAAAATCCAAAATGGCCGCCATACAGGGGCACAAAAATCAAAATGCCTTCAATTACACTAAAAGTCTTACCAAATTGTTCGGCTGAACACAAGGATTCCAAAAAGGTGAAGGCCTACACAACATCGGACATGATTTGTTGGCCATAATTTGTGATCCAGATGGACGCTATAACCAGGTTAGTATTAGCGCGCCGAATAGAGAACAAACTAACGGCTTGGTTTTATTATGGGGAATTCCCTTTTACTAAATAGGGACGCCCGAACAAAATACTAGTAAGCTTACGGTTGGGTTTTTACTATAGTTAGTTTCATTTCCACTAGACTAATTATCAATGTAATAATAATCAGTATTTATATAGCGCCTTTTCCAAATGGCTCAAAGCGCTGTAATTTTGCTGCTGGTGAATCATCAGAATCATGTCGCATCAACTAGGGTGCTGCCAATTTCTCTAGCAAACCTATCCGTACTTAGATTGTAACATCCACCATTTTTCAATGCAGCTCCCCAAATACCGTTGGGTCAAGGAAGTTTTTGATAACCGATTTTGAAAGCAGGAGGAAACCGGAGAACCCGGAGAAAACCTTCGAGAGCATACATGGATCGTGATAAACCAATTGCACATAAAGCCCGGTCGTGCACAAAATTGAACCCGAATTCCATTGGTGCAAGGCGAGGGAAACAACCGCTGCGCCAACACGCTCCCCCAGCTGTAGACAGTGGAGCCCGAACGAAAATTTCTTTGTCAATGTAGATAATAATGACGTTATGAGTCATTGATTGATTACAGTGCTTTAACTCACACGCCTCCCCGAAGCACTGCGTAAGCACACACCCCTATCGTACAAAGAAGGCAGCTATACACACATGAGTACGCTGTTCACCGTCCAGGGGCAAGTTTTGTAGCTGTTACCGTAATCTCGGCATAATTTAGTCAGTTCCAATTTGGCGAGGTTTTATCTCTTCGCGCGAAAAAAGTAATCCAAGCGTACGCGCGATGTTTTGAATATACGCACACGCGATTTTGGTCACACGAAAGCGTCACATACGTTTCACAATGCACTTGGTGCGTTCATGTGCGCTCACGATCCTTTTGAATTAATTCACTGATGTAAGGAAAGGTTGGCCAAGTTTGAGCTGATCAAACCATTATATAAGGTAGAATATTTAGTGAATTGCTGTCGTTAAAAACCATGCAAGAACAACTTATATGAATGCCCTCCCAAGTATTTTATAAATGTCCCAATCATAACCGTGTTCGTTCAATCATAATATATGTTGCCATCGGTCATTAATTTAACAGGCATGATGGGAGACACTGCAACAGCAATTCGAGATCCAATCTTCTTCCGCTGGCACAAGTTTGTCGATAACATATTTACCTTGCATAAAACACACTCGAGTCATATACCGATGGAGATCTACGTTTCGAAGGAATTTCTGTACAGGAAATAGCGATTGAGGTAAATTGATTGGCCATTCTATTAGTCAAACTAGGGCGGTTCTCGAGTTTCGCGGTTTTCATTTTTCGCGATTCTCGAGTTTCGCGGTTTGTGTGAACATTTCATTTCGATGCCTGAGTGGTTCGTGTATAGGTATGTTATGGATCCGACCGGAACCGAGTCGCCGCATATATGAGAAAATGTAAGTGGCTTGAAATGTTATGACTGCTATTGTGTATCTTTATGTTTTGCTATTTCCACTTTTTACTCTTCATTCCAGATAATTTGTAATGTTATTTTCTCGCAATTGATTGGACATTTTATTAGTAAAAAAGATTGGATTACTCTACTTATCTCTACCGTGTTGGTTTTATGAAGCATTGCTTGTTATTACAGTGTAAATGTTGTCCCCTTGGCATGAAAGGTACAGAACATACTACTAAGTAGAGGACCCATAGAAATTGTACTGAAATGATGATATAAAACCCGACTCTTGACCACTTAAAGGTAGATGTTCCGATTTTCAACTTAAAGTTTTCTATTCTACATGAAAGGTCATCCTTAAAAAAAGTCGTGTTCCAAAGTTTGAGTTGCATAGCTCTAATGGTTCTTATTTTAGGCGCACAAGATGCTGTGAACTGTACCCATTGAGTAGTACACAAACTATATCGGTGATTACCACCATTCGCGGTAATTCGACGTTATTTCATCGATTTCTCCGTAATTAGACCGATTTAGGCCGTCAAATTTCAGTATGATGATGAGAAAAATACGAGCTTTCATATGATATGAAAATCTCCGTATGTTTGAAATAATTCTGTGTTACGAAAATGTGATCGGGTCATCTACCTTTAATAGTGAATCGGTGCCTTTTACCCTTTAGAACATGTTTTGCTAAAATGTCAAGACATTTTCTCTCTAAAATGTGTAGACAATAGCTTGATTTTCCAAAACAACTGCGCTGAAAAAATACATATCCGACGAGCTTGGAATAGCCACTGTAATCACCACGTTTCCTGTAAAAACAAAATCTTTATAGATCTTCCAAAGATCTCCCAAAATCTATTCAGATTGCCCACACATTTCGTATTCATTGTCCGATGAATCACAATAGTTCAAAAATTCCAAGACATTTACCCACATTTTCGGACTTTATTATCTCTTTGATTAGGAACTCTGTCATGCATACTTTGGATTTTATTTGAAAATATATATCATAGTCCATTAAGTGTAGTGCAGCCTGAACTATTATAAACTGTGATGAGGGAGCACTGTACCAAATCAATTCGCAATTCGTGTAATCCTATAATAGTTCCGGAAAAGCACGAAGACTAGGCTTGTAAATGTGAGGTTTTCGGGCAATTTGTTTCTCCGGGGATGGTATGTTTGTATTTAAATGAACGAATGGGACCTACCCGTTGCACCTACAATGATAAAATACGATATTTTTAATTTATCGACCTAAATAGTGGCCAGGGCGTAAGCACCTGCCTAAATGGTGAACAGGCATGCCAGAAAACGTGAAAAAGTGAGGGCGCTATGTGCAGGTCCGTAGCGGAAAATTTAGCTTAATAACCCCTCATGAAACAAGGCTTAAATTAAAGTTGTGATGTTACTGAAAATGGTCATAGTTGACAAGTATGCCATAAATGTAACCGGAGGGTAGAAAAGGTGTCTTGAAATATGGCACTTTTACACGTATTTCAATGAGAGAGATATTTGGTGTGGTGCTCCCTTAAACGCACAATGACCATTTCCAATAAAACCGAGTTTTGAAGTGGAAGATGGGTTCAAATTGCTTAAATATGCCTTGATTTACATTCAAAACACCCTTTATATCAATGTCGGACGTTAATATCAAGAAATTTACATGATTTTCCCGAGAAATATCCAAGAAAATGGCTCTAAAGCTCCACATTTAGAGTCAAATGGCTATGGGTCTGTTTCGCGATTTTATAGATAGAGGGTCACGTTACCCTTGGCTAGAAGCCCCTCACGTGCAAGAATACTCCCTATTAGGTCTATATCAAGTAACTTGCATCTCAATTAAAGAGTTGATTATCTCATTTTCAAGTTCAAAGCTTTATTTAGAGTTTAGCACTCTCATTTAGGTCAACGAGTTGTCAAAATTCATATTTGGCCCCACATTGGCTCAAAAAAGAGCAACAAATCGTTAAAATTGTACATTTAATGCTTAACACAATACCCTAAGGGAAATATCGTGACAAAAAATGTAATTGTGCGTTTGCCTACTAGGTAATTATGATACTCTAAGTAAACAAATGGCTTTTAGAAGCTTTATTGTCCTATAAATACGGGGGTCTTTTACCCCCCCCCCCCCTACACAATTTCACCATTAATGGCATACAGGTATCTCTGCAATGAATACGGCGTGATATAGTGATCATATGATTAAGTTATCATGTTTGTCGATAATTAAATGTGTCATATATGCTATTAACATATAATTTATACAATGTAAACAATGTCAAATCTAAAAATACACGTTTTGGTCATGAAAGCAGACTTTAAATGTAACAATTTTGGGCAAAAAATGGCCAAAAAGTGAGAACAATTGGGTATTTTGGGTATAGAGTAAAATCTATTTTGTGACATAATTCCAGTTAGGAGTAGAATTTGTATTTTTTGAGTGACACTTTTTCATGATGCTATATGATGATTCCAAAAATGCAAAAATAATAATTTAGATTTTTGTTAAAGGGAGCACTGTACCAAATCAATTCGCAATTCGTGTAATCCTATAATAGTTCCGGAAAAGCACGAAGACTAGGCTTGTAAATGTGAGGTTTTCGGGCAATTTGTTTCTCCGGGGATGGTATCTTTGTATTTAAATGAACGAATGGGACCTACCCGTTGCACCTACAATGATAAAATACGATATTTTTAATTTATCGACCTAAATAGTGCCCAGGGCGTAAGCACCTGCCTAAATGGTGACCAGGCATGCCAGAAAACGTGTAAAAGTGAGAGCGCTATGTGCAGGTCCGTAGCGGAAAATTTAGCTTAATAACCCCTCATGAAACAAGGCTTAAATTAAAGTTGTGATGTTACTGAAAATGGTCATAGGTGACAAGTATGCCATAAATGTAACCGGAGGGTAGAAAAGGTGTCTTGAAATATGGCACTTTTACACGTATTTCAATGAGAGAGATATTTGGTGTGGTGCTCCCATGAAACCAACATTCACATGTTAGGTGGTTGGAATGATTTTGGTTAATAAATAGACCGTAGCCCAATATTCATATAACGCACGTTAGAAGAGACATTCAGTGTTAAGACTTGTTGGAAAATGTGTATG
>CM069449.1:18979939-19097764 GCA_035610835.1 Ophiura sarsii
AGGGGTTCAATGTCCAGACATCGTCAATTTGTAAGGGGTCCCTGCTATTGTTTGTTGGACCCGAAGTCGGTTTCAATTGGAAACTTTATGCGTCAAAACAAGAAAGTTATAGGTCTGGACGCGCAGACGCGTCAGAATGCTACCATTGGCGGACAATATCCTAACAGTTCACAATATGTTTCAATAATGCCAAAGATTATGTAATTTCTTGTCCATTTTGGGATTCACCTTATTAATGCATAGAAAAAAGTGCTAACATGCCGTTGTATTGGGGAATTAATGTGTGATAGATGCGACAAGTGGAAAGGTTCTGACAATGCTGTCTGTGTTGTATAAAGTGGTTACCCTACATATAATAGCCACGTGGAAAGTGTTAATATATAATTCTTGTCACCAGCTCTGTTGATAACTAATGTTCATGACACTATGAATTGTGGGCCTACTATTACTAACATTAGCATGAACTTGTGTTGATGCGTAATCAAAATGGCGTAACACACCATTAAAGAAGAATAGAAGCGGATAGAAGTGAACTTACAGGTTGTGGTTGCTGGCGGCGTCATGGTTAATCTTTGCGCCGCCAAAGTGATACGTTTGTGGTGTTTTTTTGGGCAAAGGTGCAAAGGTTGGTATGGGTTTTTGTTAATTGGGGGAGTCAGGTTTTATTTAACTCAGCAGAGGGTCAATTTTTTCTTCCTGGTCGTGGCAAAGTGTGTGTTTTAGTCAGAGAAACTTCCACCCCCCCCCCCCCCTCTCCTGGTAGGGCCTATCTATGTGCGTCCCTGGCTTTACCAGTCTAACCAGCTATCAGGCACAAACTTTACCGTACGTACTTACAGTTACATGTTACTGAAACAATGTAAGAGATGTGGTAATGTAAAGCATCACTTGACTATACAGTAGTAGACCATCCAAAGGCATTAAATGTGCTTTAAAATATGCATCACGGCATTTTTTTGGACAGCTCTATTCTAGCTAAATTAAGTGCTTAGATAATGTAGGGGGTGACAAAATAGAAATCGGTTTTGTTGGCCTTTGTTCAGCACAAAAAAGACCTTTTTTGGCAAAAATCTTTGTTTGTGTGTTTGGGTGGATGTCATATCTGTTGAACAATGATGTACTAGCCACCAGTATCAGTTTGACCTGATTTAATGTTTATTTAAGGTATAATCCGTGCTTAAAGCGGCTTGAATTTATGTATATAAGAAAATATATGCATAGGAGGTACTAAAGGCACTTTGCTCCGGTTGTGATGGTGTTTTGGAGGCTCTTAGTTCGCTAGTTGCGTTTATCGTCGTGCGATGCTTTATTAATCAGCAATCTAGTGGGACATGGTCTATGACATTTATAGATAGTTCAACATTAAAGGGGTTGTCCATGGTTATTTAACGTAAGGTATAGAATCGTATAGTGACTAGTGATTTAAAGGTGTATTTAGTGTGTATTTAAGTTAGGTGGCTTCTGTGCACTGCCCAGACTCCCCCAAACCTACTTTTGAACCGCTTTGCATGGTCCTGAAAACATTTTCAGGGTGTTACCAAATTGTTGTTAGTATGCTATTAAAGGGGTTATTCAAAATGGCAGCCAAAATGGCCGCCAAAAGGGTCAAATTTCACTAAACATCATACCAAAATGTAGGTTATAAATGCTACTTCGTTACTATGGTATGGATGTATTAATAAATATGGTTAACACGTAGATTATTCCATTCTATGTTACTCGAAGTTTCACGCACTCACGACAGTGAGACGATCATCCGATTTTGCTTGGTTAAAAAGTGTTATGTATGTTAGCGACTTTCTTGTTGGCACGGTTGCTTGGTCCCTTTAGTGTCGACACTTCGATATAACTTCACTTTTCTATTTAGGATTAATCCCTTCATGATGAGTATTGCCACGCAAAAATCAGTTGTCTGATGATCGTCTCACTGTCGAACTCTCCTGTTTTCACAAAACATCAACCAAAATGTAGATAAAAGTCTACTTCTTAACAATGGTATGAATGTATTAATAAAATATGGTTAACACGTAGATTATTCCATTCTATGTTACTCGAAGTTTCACGCACTCACGACAGTGAGACGATCATCAGATTTTTGCTCCTGTTGATATTCTTCCTGAACGTGTTGAGTTGGTGCCGCTATCCCAACTATATCACTTCTTGCAGTACTACTCTCCAAGTTTTCATTGTCATCATCTGCATCACTACTTGTGTAATCACTGTCTTGTAAACTACTTGCATCTTCAACTTCGCTGTCAGATCACCATGCACTTCCATCAGTACCCATGTCCTGCTCTTGCTAAATGTGTGCGCTGATTCTTCTCAATTTGTCATTCTTATGCCTCAATCCCACCTATCCCTACCATCCCAATCTTACCACATGTCCCATACCGTCCTCACAACCCCTCCATCCCACCTATCCAAACCAACCCTAACGTCCCAATCGTAACACATGTCCCATACTATCCTCACAGCCCCTCCATTCCACCTATCCCAGCCATACCTACTGTCCCAATCATACCATCTGTCCCATACCGTCCTCACAATCCCTCCATCCCACTTATCACAACCATCCCTAACGTCCTAATCGCACCATCTGTCCAATGCCGTCCTCACAACCCCTCCATTCCACCTATCCCAACCATAAAACGTCCCAACTGTACCATATGTCCCATACTATCCGCACAGTCTCTCCATCCCACCTATCCCAGCCATCCCTAACGTCCGAATCGTACCATCTGTCCCATACCGTCCTAACAACCCCTCCATCCCACCTATCCCTACCATTTCTAACGTCCCAATCCTACCATCTGTCCCATACCGTCCTCACAACCACCTCCATCACACATATCCCCACCATCCCTAACGTCCCAATCGTACCATATGTACCAGACTATCCTCACAACCCCTCTATCCCACCTATCCCAGCCATCCCTAACGTCCTAATCGTACCATCTGTCCCATACCGTCCTCACAACCCCTCCATCTCACTTATCCCTACCATCCCAATAGTACCATATGTCCAATACCGTCCTCACAACTCCAGGCCTCCATCCCACCTATCCCAACCATCACTAACGTCCCAATCGTACCATATAATAATAATAATAATAATAAATAGGCTCTTATATAGCGCAGAAATACCAGCAAAGGCCTCTAGGCGCTTTACAATAATAAAAATAAAAAAATAAAAAACAACAGATAGGCCTACAAGCAATAACAAGCAATAAAAAATATGTCCCATACTATCCTCAAAGCTCCTCTATCCCACTCATCTTAGCCATCCCTAACGTCCCAATCGTACTATCTGTCCCATACCGTCCTCACTACCCTCCATCTCACCTATCTCAGCAATCCCTAACGTTCCAATCGTATCATATGTCCCATACTATCCTCCCAGCCCCTCATCCCACATATCCCTACCATCCCTAAGGTCCCAATCGTACCATCTGTCCCATACCGTCCCCACAACTCCTCCCTCCCACCTATCCCAACCATCCCTAACGTCCCAATTGTACCATATGTCACATATTATCTTCACAGCCCCTCCATCCCACCTATCCCTACCATCCCAATCTTACCATATGTCCCATACTATTCTCACAACTCCTCCATCCCACCTATCCAAACCAACCCTAACGTCCCAATCGTAACACATGTCCCATACCATCCCATCAAAATAACACATAGAGCAGCTATTATAGCTGCTCTATGTGTTTTTGTTTTCTTCCTTTTTCCTGAAGATTCTCATGCCTGGCAGCTAACTATGCAAAGCAGCTAATCCTTATACACTGCAAAATGCTATTATTACCTATAACATAACATATAGAGCAGCTTATACTGTTTGTTATACATAATATTGTATAATAATATTATCAAAGCGCTTTAATTGAGCTTTAATTGAACTGAAATTGAAATGAAAGTAACTATCAATATAGGGAACTCGCAACTCGCATGTGACAACTCGCAAATATCAACTTGCATTTTTAACTCGCAACTCGCACATTTCAACTCGCAACTCGTAACTCGCAACTTGAACTCGCAAAATTTAACTCGCAACTCGCACATTTCAACTCGCAACTCGAACTCGCAACTCGCACTCGCAACTCGAACTCGCAACTCGCAACTATCAACTCGCAACTCGCAACTCGCAACTCGCACATTATCCAAACCCGGTTATGTGTGGGTATATTCAGCCCAAATAGTCAAATATTAGGCAAAATTGTACATGTAGTACATGTACTGTGCGATTTTTTTTGACCGTGCGAAATTTGTTGACCTCAACCCCCCCCCCCCCCCCCCCCCCACACACACACACACACACCCACACTTACGTGAAAATCACGAGTTGGTGACTGGAAAAAAAATTGGGGGCAACCTTTTACGAAAATTTCAAAAATCTTGCCCCCCCCCCCTCCCCCTTTCTGAAAAAAAATCCTAGCTACGCCACCAATTATACCAACACAGTCAAGATATTTAGTGAGCCTTGCATTTAAGGGGGCACAGCACTAAATAAACCGCCCATTGGATTACATGTAAATTAGGGCTAAAAGAGTCGCTATTTTGGGCCCTTAGTAACCACTTTTGGAATGTCTCGAATGTTACACCTTCCAATTAGATGTTACGATACGATCATTTAAACAGCGCCACCCCTATTTTCAGCCCGGACGCTCGATCACGTGTGTTCATCCACGTGATACATTTTTAATACAATCGAAAATCATTATTTTGCAATATCCTGATCAAAGTACAAGAGATTATCTTTCATTTTAATTATGAAATGCTACCCTCACGCCAAACCGATTCCCAAAGGACCCCATTAAAGGGGCACTAAGAGATGTGTTGGAGGATGCGCCCTCAATTATGATAAAAACTGGGATTAGTATATTTTTATAATTGTATTACATGTATGAACTTACACCTATAAGTATTAAGAAAAATCAGCCCTCTATGTACAAGAAAACGTCGATTCAAAAAATGCTCGTCCCGCGGGACGAGCATTTTACGTCCGACAGTATCCCCCTGAAGTACGCGTGATACATATCGTGAACCATATTTGCATAGAGGGCGTTTTTCAATAAATAGCGATGATATTGTTTTAATCAAGTTTTGCTGTGTTTTTGCTAGTAGAAACAACAGTAATGGCCATTTTTAATGTTCATCTTGAATTCTGAAGTAAATTTTTAAACATTTAACATTTTCAACACCACTTAATGTGCCTTTAATCACAAAATCGTTTTTGTGTTTTTGCCGGAACTTACTACCATTACACAAAACGAGGAGTGATTTAGTGCTGTGCGCCCTTAAAACCGCAGTAAACAATTTGCCAATGCAACGCAATAAAGTAACACATCTGTAGTTATTTGGGTCATCAGTTGAACCTTTGTTTTTGTAAATTGGTATAATATAACCAACGCACCACATTATTACACAAAACGAGGAGTGATTTAGTGCTGTGCGCCCTTAAAACCGCAGTAAACAATTTGCCAATGCAACGCAATAAAGTAATACCTCTGTAGTTATTTGGGTCATCAGTTGAACCTTTGTATTTGTAAATTGGTATAATATATATAACCAACGCACCACATTGTTGGAATTATGTCAGTGTCAAGTACAACATTAAACAGTTTAGCAATGACATCAATTAGGGGAATATGGGGCAACTGGACCGTGGGGCAAGTGGACCGAAATGAAGGATTTTGTAATTGTATGGGCATACTGCTTTCTTTTGAACAATACGACTTTTGTTGATACTTGACATATATCTTTACCTTCTACAATCCAAAACATTTGGAACTTTAGGGTATTTACACATGTGATTTTTCTCCATATCTTTGAAGCTAACTCCTTGAGTGACTGATTGAAAATTCACAGATAGTATGGGCGATATATGAAGATGGGTTTAGATCATGTTTAATGTACTTTATATGATTGACAGATATGCAACAGTAAATATATACATACAGTCGTCTTAAGATACTACATGTAGGTGCATATTGCATTTGATGGGTGCTATATTGTAGTGTGCTTAGGGACTTTCCGAAATATGATTAAAACCATAGGTTGTGGTTGAAATGACCGTAAAATGGCGCATATTGCTAATTTGGGACATTGGTGGTTTGGTTTTCTGATCAATATTATCATTTAAAGAATGCTTCAACTTAAATCATTATCACGGGTATTCATTTGGTAGAGTTATTAGTTCATGAATTTGCAAATAACAAAGTACACCATTTCTTACTTAGGGATCACGTCAAAACTCGACCGCCCGGCAACCGCCAGTTACGGCTCACTGGCTACAGAAATCTGTGTAATGGCTAAAAACAAAAATGCAGTTTTGCCTTTTTTTCTGAAATGTATTGGAGTTATTGATTATTATGACAAATGGTGGTATGTTTAAAACATTTTGGCGTAAAATGTATTACGTCACAGGCGTGTTGTAATAATGTTTCATCTCGACCAAGTGCTACGTCATTTGTTGGGGTAAGTGGTCCGAAGGGGTGTGGGGCAACTGGACCGCCTGCAAAAACTTAATCAAAATTGTAAAATTCATTTTGAAAATGAGTTGTTAGTGTCAATAAAACATGACTCGGTATTGAAATGTGAATAGAATATGAAATAATTCACATTCTTTCAAGCTCTTAGACATTTTGGGGCATTTCGGGTCTAATACCACTATTTCTGATACTGAAGGATTACAATATGACATGAAATTGCTTTAGAATGGTTTAAAACCTCGGTATTATAAATTACATCTTTATTATATTTTGAATGGTGTCTGTAAAGGTATTTGCTATGACGAAATATCATGATTTATGTATTTTATCCACTGCTTTTTGTGTATATCAACCGTTGGGTCATCATTGTCATATTGACTATTTTCCCCTGTAACATGAAAAGCTGGCTAAATATCAAGATGGTTTATTATAAGTACTAAATGATGATTATATGAAGTAAATAAAATCATTAAAGAAAGGGGTATATATATAGACAAATGTATGGGGCGTCTGAATATCACAACCATGTAACCATTTAACTAGGTTCATACCGTTTTATATATAATAAACGTGCAGTCGAAAATTGCGCTTGCTTTGTACACCATTAGTATTACTGCTTTTTACACGTTAACCACGAACACTGTATAAAACATGGGTTTCATGAGACCTGTATCATTTTTACACGTTAAATAATATGGAAATGAGTTTGTAAAGAAAATACTGCTTAGTTACCGTGTTGTCAATCAATGATTTCTGTGTATTCCAACCGTTGGAACATATAGGTCCAGTTGCCCCAACGATGGGGTAACTGGACCGTGCCAAGTAAAGTTTTTAGTTAGTGGTAATTGGCCTTTTGTTTGGATATTTTTTAATATTGATTATATGTTATATGTAAACAGTTACATGGGTGATATTTTCATAGCAATTCCATAAATATTTACACGAGCTTTAAGCTTTTACATCATGAAATATGCTTAACCGGTCCAGTTGCCCCATCCCCCCCTACAGCTGTTGGATAATTTTTGATAAATTAATTTACGACTGAGTCAGGCCCACACGATTTATTATTTTTAAGTTTAGTCTTAACCTCTGTGATCTCTTCAATTGAAATTGGGTCATTTATAAACTCGTTTGTTGAGTGCTTAATGTTTCTCGGATCAAAATTGTTGTTTGCATTTGCCATATCCTGATTATTTCCAAGATTATTGAAGTGTTTAAAGAAATCATCAATTTCAACGTTACATTTTGTATTCTTTTTAGTGGCCGCAATATTTATAATACTCCAATACTCTTTAGTATCAGAACCCTTCAACTTCCTAATCTTACTCGTTAAGTCATTATAATAAAAAAAAATTGTCTTTTTCAAAATACTTTTGTATTTTTTGGCTTCATATTTCAATTTTGAAATTGCAATGGTTGACTTATTTTTAGACAGTCTATTTTTAAGTTTGATATAGTCTGAACGTTTGCGTTCGCAGTATATATTAAACCACGGCTTATTTTCATTGGTATTACATGTTTTATGAGTCTTGTAATTTACACCGCTAAAATTATCTTTTTTGACAATATTTTTAGCAACTCCGATATCTACAGCCGGCGATATCAATAAATTACATAAATTTTCATTAAGATTATCAATATCAGTTTGTTTGATATCGCTGATACATAAATTGGTTAATCTTTTGTGATATTTACTTAAATCGTCATTATTGACATTGATCATGTACTCATTTATCTTGCTTGGAACCCATTTGGTTTTGAAACCACCCAAGTTATTTGAGTTTTCAAGTTGTGTTTTAGTGGGTTTTGTTGAACAGCTTGGGTTTGAAACAAAATATCTGGACTTGTTTGAGTTTTGAAAAACTTCGTTGTCGGCCTGTAGAACCGTATAAATAGTTTTATGTTTATCAGATAGGCATGTGTCAAGTACATCGACATTAAATGCTTTAACCTTAGGTAATAAACAAGATGATAACAAGGTATAATCAATAGTACTTTTACCATTTGAACTAATACATGTGAAATCACCTATACCGCTATCATTACCTGCACGACCATTTAGTATGCGTGAATCAAAGTTTTTGCACATCTCGATTAGTTTAAATCCATTATTGTTAGTTTTCGTATCACTATTTCTTCTTTCTAAATTTATACCAAGAGCCTCTAAATTATTATTTGAAACTAGTGCATTTGACAGGGCACAAGCCTTAGAGCAGGGACGTTATCAAGAGCGCCATCGCTTGATGGCTAGTTTATCTAGTCTCAATTTATTTTTGATTGACAGGTAACATCTTTTGTTCATCTCAAGTGATTGTCCTAGACAAAAGTCACACGAGTCGATGTACATACCCGAGTCATCAGGTACCCATCGTTTAAACTCCCATGATGCAACGATAGACTGTGGCTGTTAATCGACACATTGAAGTGTGTACGAACGAAATAGATGTCCTTAATTGTTAAGTGTCAAAATCAAAATTAGATTCTTTAAGTGCAACAGCTTTTTAAATGCTTTTAGGCGAAAACTCTGTTAAAAACGCTTAAAATAGGAAATATAAAGCATTTTAAGCTTATGTTGAACTGTATAATGTTTTTTTCTTACTTAATTTACATCGAATAGATTTAGCTCAGCGGTAAGGTGTCGGATTTGAAATCAGCGGGTTACGGGTTCGAATCCTATCACAGCATGTAGTTTTGTCAATGTTATTTTATTTCGTATTTATCGAGATTTTTTATCCTGAGACAAGTATACCTAAAGGGATAAGCGCCCATTCATACCATTCATGCGCAGTGATCCAGGTCTGATACTGCATAATTGCTTTTCACTATCGAAGTGATTATGTAACTACCTGGTAAATGGGTCACGCACCTTTATTAATGCTATCACATCCCATTTAATTGGTTTTATCAGGGACAATCGAATGAAGGGACAAGAAACGGCCTATTGTATCGTTACATCATCGTATTCAATTGCAAACCATGCGAGTTGCGGGTGTGTTTTTATTCAAGGAACTCAAAGGTTGCCCTATAATCTTTCGAAAAATGATCAAAATATATTTTTCCAAAAAACTTAGGCCTAGGTCAAACTGAATACAATTTATACGTGATTTGTTCAAAAAATAACGTGCTAGTGTTAATAATAACGGTATATATGAGAAAAATGTGATAATTTTAGATTTATAAAAAATGTGAAAACATGGTAGAACAAAGTAATTAATATTTTTCCTAGGGAAGTTTAAACTATAGACATTTTGTTCCTATTGATTCCAATATCCAAATTAATCGGAAAATGATGTTCTTTGATGATATATATTTGCATTTCTAGAGTAAAGTAGTTCACTAGGAATTGCACAGGTATGTAGTCAAGTGGATATCTTCACAATTATGAAATGACCGTGAAGTAGGGTATAAATGGAATTTTATTGCTGAAAATGATACATGACAGTAACATGAGGCAGGATGTCTAGATTCAGATTTTGTTTTATTGAGGTCAAGCCACGTCCTTTTCGATAATGTTATAATTATGACAAATATAGTTTGTCTTATAAACATAATATCATGTTTGGTATCAAATTAAAGCGGTTGACTCCTAGAATACATATAAAATGATAGTAATTTTATGTCACCTGTAATTTCATGTCACGTACTATACAACGCCATATCCTGCCTGTCAATTTGAACATGTGATACTTCATTCATGGTACAAATAAAACTGTCAACTGTTTGTCAGTAATAGATTTGGAGTTAGAGGCATCAGCAAACTGATAATTATTTGTTTTGAAAACGTTCAAATATTTAATACAAGTAGATTGAGACTATGGTCTTCATTACTTGTGATTATTTTGATTAATTAAAACCGTGCCTTGTTGAAGGGCTACAGTATAATACTTTATCAAACATAACAATTCCACCCTCAGAACATAAGAAACCCCTATACTGCAGTTACCAGTATTCTCATTATATTGCTTCTCCACTGATTTTCTTAAGGACATGTGAATAGTTGCGTACATGCATGTAAATCTACATTAGGCCTACCTTTATTTTGAAACAAACAAGCAAAGACTTATATTTTGAAATTAACAACATTGAGAACAGCTTAGACACTAAAAATACTCAGCAAGAAATGAAAGTTAACCGACAAGATTGTCTAGTAAAGAATTTCGCGCATAGCGCGCGAACATTTTCGACTTAACACTTATTTTTGCTCTAATTAAGCTCGTTGCATATGGGGACGCGGGCAAAAAATTGCCATCTGTGTACTTTTGACCATCATTATTCCATGATTCCTCTTGTTAAATGAACCGACAGTGCCAATCTCAACCGACACGACAGTCACTATTGGGGGTGGGGGTGGTCGCCACTGCATTATAACATAATCGATGAAGGGGGTGTAGCTTAACACGTCAATACAAAAGTTGCCCAATAGTGCCATTTTGGCACCCGGTGGTCTGAATCTAGACTTACTCATCCATGATTTTCAGCAATAAAATCACATTTGTACCCTACTTCACGTCATGTCGAGCTTTCACCCGACTAAGAGTCCATCAGTATCGAACAAGGCACACAGCGAGTCGTGCAGTATGATTGCTGAGATTTGTACCAGTGCCCATTCATGAATGTATTGTATATGCTTGCTCAACTGATGATGTTTGCACCCCCGCAGCACGCATACTTATGTAATAGTACAATAGTTTCTTGTCCCTTCATTCGATTGTCCCTGGTTTTATGTAGCGATCTTTTCAATTAGTGTTCAGGACTTGTAAGCGTGATCCAATTGATATGGTAATACTTGGTTTACATTACACGTAACACTTCAATAGTAAATAGTGGCCAATCGATTATCATCATTCAATTTAATTTGTAGTACGACCTCGTTATTAGCGTCAGCGCGATATATTAATCCAGTCATTCAGTTTAGCGTCAGCGATATTGTAATCCAATGTCATTTCAAATAACCTGAACACGCTTTTAGTATGGGCTGGTTACGACAGATTTTGAAATTATAATTAAAACAATGTATTATAAAATTGAAGTTAATAGTTTGTGTTTGCTTTAATACGAATTGAAACACCATGTGATCTTTTTATTTATGAAAAGATAAGTTTATGAGCTCGACCACATCGAAATATGTATTAATAATTAATTAATTAATGGGTAAATAAATAGATAAATAAATGAATATATTAATTCATTAATTAGGTAAGTTATTAAATCTTTAGACAAACAAATGAATAAATAAATGTAATGTATAACATTAATGTTCAATTAATTGAAAATCAAATGAACACATAATTAATAAATAAACCCATCAAGATAGAAGAAAGTTTAAAAAAGAAGAAAATCAATATGAATAAATAAATAAATAACGTAAAATAATATAAATAAATAACATTAAGAACTTCAATCAAGATTGGAACCTACGGCTTGTTGATTGAGAGTCTAAAGCTCTACCGACTGAGCTATTTCGAACCTCGTGATATCAATGTATTTTTACAATTTAATGTTTCGAATAACACATTACATCAATTTATAGAAATTGCGTGTGGTACAAATTATGTATGCAGCTTCAATTTTCTTCAGTGGGCATTCTGTTAAGAAAACAAACTCCCTTGTAGTAGAAAATAAGTTGAAAATGGATGCCCCTCCCCGAGAACCAACATGCAAAATGAACATATTTAGATAATATTTGTGTACATATTTTATCAAAGTCACATCATAGTTTATGTACCAACCTTTTTTTAAACAGTAGATTTCATGCCGAATTACATTTCTCTGATAATAAATCATGAATATTTTCTGAGTTACAGGGCGATACGATTCATAATTACTTCAAAATCATAAGTAAAATAAAGACAAAAAAGGTGATTCCAGTGAGATTCGAACTCACGCGCAAAAGTTTCCATTAGACCACCGCCTTAGACCACTCGGCCACAGTGACAGTTCCCGATTACAGTGGCAGAGAATTAACAAATACCAAATACTTATTTGAATGTCGTTATTTCCCAATAAAATCTGTCCGAGCCGGGGATAGAATATTTTGAAACAACGTGTTATTGCACAAAGGCAACTGATTTTTCTTAATCCTTACAGTTGTAAGTTTGGGCTGATTTCCATTAAAATCCATAAAGGTCCCTTCCCGGTCAATCAATTGCACGAGAACATTATTAAATATATTATCCCAAAGCTCGCGGTAAACCAGACATTAGCAATTCAAATGTTAATCAGTAAATCAAACAGAAAAGTTAATGTCTACTTCACGGAATTATAATCCCTAAATCGATAGCACTGTCAGACATCAATGACTTATCTCAATACTACATGCATTATTCGTAACACTTATCTCAATCAATAACATTGAATAGAGACTGGCCTTGCGTTACATTGCATCACGGTGTATTTTGATGAGCACCGACAACTCGGGTAGAAAGTGAATCAAAAGAAATCAATCATGGGTCATTCATCGATGTTACAGACCATTCAGTTTATTCTTGGGATTGACGCGGGATATTTGAAAGGAGAGTAAACTCGCATGACTATGAAATGGGCTTTTTACTTCTGGTAGTTTTGGTGAACAAAGTTTAGTAATTCTAATATCACTACATTAGACGTTGTATTACCTGGATTGTTTTCAAATGAGAATAAAATATAACTTGAGTATATAAGGAAGTACGGAATTCTAAAAATAAATATGATATGAACGTAATTCATTGAGAAAATAAGCTTTGAATCTTACCCGTACTTGTTTCATAGACTTTAAAACATCTTACCATCATGGAATAATAATTCCGTAATTGCTATTCCAATATTTTATCTAACACTCCTATAGATAGTGATATCTGATGGGCTATTTCTCTAATATTTCAACATTTTGGAACATAATGATCATTTAAATATAGAGACGATAGACTAACTCCCCTGTTATTATACTTAAATATTAAAATGAAGCAGACGAAGCAACGCCCTATAGCGTCACTAGGTGGCGTTGATATTGCAGTTTATATCCAGGAGGCGTGACCACAGTACCTTTCCAGTTCATGATTATTCACAAACACACTGTTTGAACGTCTAAGAGGGCGCACGTAATAATGTCCAATTTTTACCTTGTGTAAGGCTTGTGAGGGGAAGCTCAAAGTCATTTACTCCATCTTCAACAGTAACAAAGTCAGTTAGATTCCCGGTACGGGCATTAAAGTAAATTGTTAAACAAATAGGGCTGTTATACTTACAATTTAAGTTAATAATATCAGAACAAATTGTATCAAAAATATCCTTGTCATGATAAATAGATCCCTCGTGTGGGATATACACAGAACCGATAATGATATCATAGCCAAGAAGTTGTTTGTGAATTTTTAACCAAAGGACACAATTTGAATTACAGTCATTATAATGACAGTTATATGTTTAGTCAATCTTGTACTATTGTTTTTAATTGGGATATAATCGAAACCAGGAATGCTAATAGTATTTGGATTAGTTACTTTAGTCTCATTACACACATGGAGTCAGGTCAACTTTCAACCCCTTTATAAGATCAGGTATGCCGCCCGAGTTATGGTCCCATAGCGCCAGTTTAGGAGTCCATTAAAATCACTGCGGGAGACCTCTACTCAGGGGAGCACACCACTAAGTCGGTTTTGCGCGGCACTTCCGGCAAAACTTGAGTACGATAATAGTTCCTTTTGACAGAATGAACGGGCAAAATCGGCATGATATTAACGGGTAGTGATATCAAATTTATGTTTTATGGATTAGCTTACATATGTTTTTAATATATAATTAAGAAAGAAAACACGTCAATTTAAGCTGTGTTATTATTTTACCGGCCGATTTACCCACACGGTGCATGCCGGGATGAGAGCCGAATAACATGCCACGAAATCACTAGGTCCCGCTATATTTGCTGATATCAACAAATCTTGACGGCCTTTCTATGTTTAAACCCAGATAATGTTAAAGTATACAGAATAATATAAAACATATCCAAATTTGGTTGTTTTTATCGCGAGCACTCTGGATTTAGAGCGATTTGAAATCACAGTACGAAGCGTGTAAAGTCAATGGGAGACGACATAGTGTTGTGCTCCCTTTAAGGTAAATTCCTAGGTTTCTTGTCCCACATTGGCTCCGATCCACGTGTGAATTGCAATGTTATAAATGAAAGTCGGGTTTCACCCAAATCTATGTGTAGATTTCAGATCTGGGCAGTTTAAATATCGCACTATGCCCAAATTGTGGGGTTTAACAAGGACCAGGGGTGGGGGGTGCTCTTTTTTATACATTAAATGTGACTTTTTTCTCGCGAAGTGAGATATGAAACCGAATTGATATAAAGGCCGTGTCCCGTACACTATGCATATACATTGAAAACACGTCACGCCACACACGTTACCATTGCATTGCTTCGCACGTAGGCGAAACTGCATTGTTGACTGGGTGATTTAGTTTTGTGTGCTACTGAACAATCATGCTATCTCGATTGTCATTGGCCTGTGAAATAATTGTGTTTATACAATTGATAGACAAGTAAGAGGTATCCGTACTCAGATATATCGGAAATAGATCACAACTTATCACCACATCCTAATGTACGTACGTGATAATACTATAGCGTTTGTTGCAATTAATGGTGATTTCAGTGTGAAATTGCCAACGTCAGACTTCTGACATGCGACCAGAAATAAAACAGCAGAACACATTTTTACTGCCTTTCTTTGGCTAATCGTTCACAAAAACTGCACCAATGGTACAACTTCAACTTAACAGTCTTACTAATTTTTAGTTTGATAAAAATACACTGAAAATAGAACAGAATATAAATATTTTGGGTCGCGCTCTTTAGCTATGCGTAGGAACAATGCACACCGCCCTGAATACGGCAAAATAAAGTAAAGAGGCGTTTTCAATTTCTTCACGTTGCAATTCAATGCGGAGAGATATTTCATGTCCTAAATGTAAAGCAGTCCCGGAAAGCAGTTTCGTCGTCTGCTGTTACACCACGCTACATGTTAGTACTCACATTACTTTCATGGTACTCATATATTATAATAGCATGTACTTGATTTGTACTATATGAAACTATAAATAGTGTGAATATACATGTAGGTCAATACAATGTACGCCCCGTTGTTTTTGTTTGTTGTTTGTTGTTTTTGTGTTTTGTTTGTTGTTGGGGTGTTTTTTGGGGGAGGGGGGGGGGGGCATGCGGACGAGGCGTGCAAAGGTTTTGGAGTTTATTCCATCGTCTTTTCTCCTATTGTGTTATAAAGATCGAATCTATTATAATAGGGGGTGGAATTAGCACCTTTTATTACCCACCTTACATTATGTGGTTGACATAATAAACATGGTAACAAATATGTAAACAAAATAATTAAAAATGTCTAACCCCCCTGTACATAACCCTTGACGATTTGAAATTAAGGTTGCCGAATTCGGAATACTTGCACTTTATATAAGTATAGGTTTACCGCAAATAATAGAGAAGTATACATTAGCTAGTGACAAAGTATGATTTCTATAGGAAGAGAGATTGAAGTAAGTATGAATAACGCTACAAGGACAATTATTGAAAGGACTGGCATTTAAAAGTAAAAAGTGAAGCAAGGAGATGAAATGGATGGCTGAGTTACATAGTCTTACATGACTATAACAGCCAAGCAATCAACCAGAAGGAAATGCCTGATATTTTATAGTGAATTCATCCAAGAGCGATCTTTGGTGGTCATGTGGTGGGCAGGGCTGATGATCGCATATTCGCTAAAGTTGTCGAAGGATCCCATTTTATTCCAGCCTCCAGTCTATCCTCATCTAAACAAATATTCAATAGTAGGCCTAGTATACTGTGAATTGAAACAATTAAGGTAGCTTATGCAATGGGTTAATTAGGGCAATTCCTAAAAAGTGGAAATGTTACAAATAATGTATATACAGTCATCAAAAAAAGTAACTATACAGGTAATAAATGGGCTTTTAACTCTTAAAATATATATCCTATCTAAATATATTAAATTATAAAGTTGTCGAGAAATTTGTCTTCTTTAATATGAGATATTGCACGTTAGGATCGGGTGATTATTGAGGACGTGGCACTCAAAAATGTAAGGAGAAGTCCGATTTTCATTTTCACATTTTTATTTTCTACACGCGGACCAATCTACGGGTACCTTATCGATTACCGGTAGTGCAATTGGGGGATGCAGGCGCAGGTTGGACAGTCGGCCGTATTGTTCCGATGGATCAATACGCCACACACACGATACCTGTCATTCTCTCCCCCGTGATGAAATTTAAAATGTGAATTTGAAATTGTGACTTTACCTTACATTTTGGATTGTCGCTTCTTAAATATTCAACCGATCCTAGCGTGCAATATCTCATATTAAAGAAGATAAATTTCCCAACAACTTTATGATTTAATATTTCTAGGTAGGATTTATATTTTTAGAGTTAAAAGTACATTTATTACCTGTATAGTTACTTTTTTTGATGACTGTATGTTTGTTAAATCATACAGATACTGTAAATGTAAATGATAAATTATTTCAAGCTAAGAGAATTGTTAGAATGGCATATATGATGTTATAATTAAGAAAAAGTGCGAACGTCCCGAAAAGAAGAAAAAAAAAATTCAAAAGTGGGAAAATGATATTCAAGTTAATGAAGAAATGTGACCTTATCTTTTTACGATGGCATTAGAATGTGCATTGGATATTCCTACCAGATCATTTTTCAATTTTTGTTGTTAATAGGCGGTTGCCAACGAATAAATTCGTTCATAGAATTGGTATAATTGATTCACCAAATTGTACGTTTTGTAATGGGAATGTTGAAAGTTTAATTCATTTGTTTTACGAGTGTGAACATGTTAAACGTTTTTGGACTAGTGTTGAGATCTTTTTACATATCATTTTTGGAATTGATTTCAGCTTAACAAAATTTGCAATAATGTTTGGATATGTTTGAATTTAATTCATATAATTCATTCATTTATTTATTTGTTAACGTTATTTTGTTTTCGCGTCGATTAAAAAAACATAGTTTGGGATTGAAAACACTTATGGAATTATGTAAGACTGTACATCGCGTGTTAACTGGAATTATGTTATTAAAATAATTCTACAAGAGATTATAATTTGTGCTGTCCCCAAAATAATCCACAACGGAGTACTTTTTAAAAACTCTAGCAAGAATCATGATGTGAGCTCGGATTATGAAACTCGCTGGAGTTTCAAAAGATGCGAGCTCTGATTATGAAACTCGCTGGAGTTTCAAAAGGTAAATGCTCCGATATGGACCTCTCTGGAAATAGCAAATGATCATAATTATCGACCTAGACTACCGAGTAATTTCAATTCATAATTTTGCAAGCAATTTCTAACTAAAACATATCAATATTTGTATCTAATGTATGTTGCATATTATTGTACAAGAAATAGCAATAGAGTTTTGTTCACACACCTGACAATCAAATACGATAATTAATGGAATAAATTCAAACTTAACACTTTCCACGCGGCAGTCGTCTGCAGACGACAGTTCCAAAATTTCACAAAATGCTTCAAAATGTCAAATTTATTGAATTTCATCACAATATTTAAAATCACCATGAGAAATGCATTAAAATAAGTACAAACATGCCTATTATTGGATCAGTAATCCTTGAAATAGACTTTGAAAGTTGAGAATGGTTTCTGAAAAGTCGGTTTTGTGTATGGAAAAAACTAATAGCCGCGTGGAAAGTGTTAAGTGATAGAATCAATTTGGATGAAAGGTACTATAGAGACTGTAGTGTAAGCCCAATCGTGCTGTTAATTAACATGAACTAAAATAGTAATGTATTTAAACAAAAAACAAAACCCGAAAAACAAACCTTTGGCCGAAAAATGTCCTAAACGTATTCTGAACAAAATAACCCACCTGGTTTATTCCTATATTCTTATTGAAATATTTGCATTGGTCTCAGTCAAACTTTTATTTAATGCTTATAGACATAAGGCAATAAGGTGAAAGCAAAATTTTACTTCGGTATCTATCATACAGATCGTATGTAAAAGATGAGCCATGAGCCAAACAGACTAGTTTTGCAGTACGGCCTCAATGGAGCATCGTATGATTCAATATACCAGGGATGATACTCAAACAACTTGTTGCATCTCTGTTTCTCTAATATTGTCAACTATCCTAGATTTATTAGATGTGTTGAAATGGAATTTTATAAAAGAGTACATATATCCACATACAGGTTTTTCACTAAGAATGAGATCGCCAATCATATTTCTACCTCGCTATTTCACACTTCTTAAACCATTATTTAAGCATATCCCTTCAAACGCATCTCATAATAATTTAATCCCCTTGGATATTATACCTATAATTAATATTGGGTATCCCCTTACAACTCTGAGTGTTGATTAGTCACGTCTATAATAGGCACCGGCGCTTCATAGGTGACCGTAAACATTGCGGTTTCCACATCCGTGTAGATCCCTTCGATGGGTTTCTCCGAGGTGCTTCCATCTTCGTACGTGGTCACCAGAGTGGCCGTGTATGGAACGTCGATCTTCATGACCGTACCGCTAATCATCGCATTGGTCTTGGAAGCCGGGGGGACGATGCTAGTGGCCGTGACGGTGTATTCATGCGCAACGGATTCCGATGATCCTGCCGTGTACGTATAACCAGCATTATACGAGAATTGGAGATTTTCTTCGACCGATACGATCTCAATGTTGATTCCTGTCTTGACACTCACTGTCAGACCCAGCTGCACCGATTTGGAGGTTTCCATGGTTTTGGTTTGGACGTATTTGATCGCGACACTGTGCGTAGCAGTGTTTGACATATTGGGGTCTTTGTTCTGCAAAAACAAACAAAACAATATATTAGCCTTTCGTATATGGGACATATGTGGAAAGTAGGGATGGCCTGACTCAGCCAATCTGCAAGCAATCTGGTTTTGGTTTGGACGTATTTGATCGTGACACTGGCCGTAGTAGTATTTGAAATATTGGGGGTCTTTATTCTGCAAAAACAAACAAAACAATATTATAACATTATATTAGCCTTTTGTATACGGGACGGATGTGGGAAGCAGGGATAGCCTGACTCAGCCAATCTGCAACTCTGACTCTATAAAAAAAGGGCGCTGCAATGTCAAATGTATCTATCACTGCAAAAAATATTGGTCAAAAAATGACCAACTTTTTGACCAACGTTGGGTCTATTATATACAACACATGAAACGGTTGGTCAAAATTTAACCAACAAGAGTTGGACAAAAATTATGACCAACAGTTGGTGTAAAAAAACTTGCTAAAATATTGGGCAAAGTAATTACTCAACATAGTTGGGCAAATATTTTTGACCAATTATTGGACAAAATTTACTGAAACTATTGGGCATTTTACACATTACTGGTTCATATGTTGGTTTATTTTTTGCTAAACTGTTAAGCAAAATATTCGACCAACATAGTTGGGTAAACATTTTTCACTAATTTTTCACTAATTGTTGGGCAATATTTGATGAAACTGTTGGCAAAATAACTAACCAACATAGTTGATTATACCAATTGTTGGGCAAAATTTGATGAAACTGTTGGGCATTTTTCGAATTACTGGTTCATATGTTGGTTTATTTTTTTGGCCGATGACACAGTGGCAGGGTTGCTTGACGAGTGGGGCTGTCCGGTACTAATTGACACCGCTATATCAATTGTGCATCCCCCATATTTAGATTCCTGAGGGTTGAACCTTTAATTTGATATATAATTCATGCTGATTATTTTTGTGGTCAGGTTCCAAAAAAATATTGGCCATTTTCCCCTCTTCTATAATGGGCAGTGGCGTAGCTAGGTTATTGATATTGGGAGGGGGGGGGGGGGGGGGGGGGGGGGGGGGAGGGGCGAGAAATAAAAATGAACCGACAAGATTGTTATGAGTCAAGATATGCGCACACATTTTCGACTTTACACCTATTTTGCGAATTTTTTCATCTGTGTACTTTTGACCATCATAATTCCATGATTCCTCTGGTCAAATGAACAGACAGTGCCAATCTCAACCAACACGACGTCAATATTGGGGGTGGGGGCGATCGCCCCTGCCCCCCCCCCCCCCCCCCCTTACCCCCCCTCTGGCTACGCCACTGATAATGGGTAACATTTCTGGCTTAAAGGCATATTATGTGATCTTTTCCAAGTAGCGCCCTCTATCATTGATTTTTACTATGAAAGCAAATTTTCTTGCAGATTTGCATTTTTTATCATAAATCATAAAGATCTTCTAAGTTACAGATCGATACGATTCCTAATTATTTCAAAATCATGGTTTGAAAACTAGATTGTACCGAGCGGTACAATCTATTTGTCAAATTTTACTCTAAATTCACTTTTTAAACCATGATTTTGAGGTTATTAGGAATCGTAACGCTCTGTAACTTGGAATATATTTATGATTTATGATCAGAAAAGTAAATCTGCAAGAAAATCTGCTTCCAATTTTTTTTCTCGAGGATTGAGGGCGTCCCATGGAAAATATTACATAATATACCTTTAACCGTAACCCATCGGGCAACTTTTTCAGATTTTATTTCCGCGCGGAGAAAAGTGACCCCAAAAGTTGCCCCGACCCCCCCCCCCCCCCCCCCCCCCCCGGGATTTGAACCACGGAGCTCCAACACACTGCCTTGGGAATCCCCACTACACCATGGATGCCAATGCTGCTTGGCGCAGTATACTACACATACAGCCTTGTCCATTTGTCTTCAAAAAACTTCAACGCCGGGTCATTCAAAGCGGCTGGCTTTTGGACTCTGTTGGAATTGGCAGTGTTAGGGTTAAGGTAATTTTGCCATTACAAATCATCATTTTCGTTTGTTTTTGGGACAAAATGGAATGGCGCTTAAGCTGACTGAGGGAAGTGTGGTCAAGAATCGTTGGGGGGGGGGGGGGGGGGGGGGGGGGGGTTGCTCACCCATGCCTCCCCCATTGCCGCCCCTACAGGTTTAAATCTTCAAATCGATTGGATAGTCTGGAATACTCACTATCAAGTTAACACTTTCAAGAGCATCTGGTTTGCCGTCATAGACTCCGCCCCATTTATGTCATACTTGATGTTCGTCAACTCGTAGGAATTTGCGTACTTTCGGTTAATGCAAGTGCACGTGCAGAAGTCATTATGGTGAACCCCAGATAGTGTCCTTTGCCAGCCTTCTGCAGTCCCTTACTTCTTGGCATTTCTTAAAGTCCGTTCGCACCAGTCCATGTTTGTTGCATGAGCCGTGACAGGTACCGTACAGATCTTTCTCTCTGGTGCTAAGAGGTTTCTTTTCGATTACAACATCTGATGCATCCAGATCTTCTTTGCAATTGCAGGCACAGTAATTGCACTTTACGAATCCCTTGGTCCACCCCTCTGAGTTTTTCTTACATCCGCTGACCCGCGTGCATTTGTCTACGCTAAAAAGTTCAGGAATGTCTTCACATTTCTTAGTGCAGGTGCCGATTAAATCTTCCTCGTTCCTAATTATTGTACGGTCAGCATCGCAGCTCGACATCATCCAAAGGTGATGATGCCACATGCAATAAGGATTAAATGCATGATGATATTTGTATTCATACCGTATGCTGTGTGAGAGAATAGAAAAACAAAAATGATACAATATGCCTGTGATACCCATGTTGATGAATTTAGGAATATATATACTCAAAGTATTCTAAAAAAAACCTGTGGCGAAGCGGAAATGAAATTGTATGAAATGTGTTAGGGATACGATTAGGCAACCACGAAATATGACCCATTGGTAAAACATGGGGGTGAATTCACGTACAAATGAGTACCGACCCAAATGTTGGTGAATACTTTTTTTAACTTTCCATAAAATGCAAAGCATTTCTTTCTTTTTTCTCGAAAATTCGAAAACAATTGGTCACATAAGAAGTTGTTCACAGGCCTTTTTGTCCATTCGGAAACTGTGGTTATACCTGGCATGACACGGCCCATTCAATATATGGACACACACACTTTTTTATCTGGGGTTTAGGTCCCTTATCTGGGGTTAAGGTGAGAATGACACACTAATGCTCCCATATTATGTTGGTGTAGGCCTACCGGTGGTACTTTCTGTCCTTTTGTCAACCAGCGCGCTCATAGAAGCCTGTGACCGTCAACACTAAAATCAGCCCTGAATAACTCGTCAAGTCGTAAAATATGTCGTCAATTATCGTGTCAACTTGATATTATGTCATCAATTATGTCGTCAATTATTATGTCAACTCGAAATTATGTCGTCAATTATGTCGTCAATTATCGCGTCAACTCGTCAAGTCGTGAATATGTCGTCAATTATCGTGACAACTGAACATTATGTCGTCAATTATGTCGTCAATTATCATGTCAACTCGAAATTATGTCGTCAATTATGTCGTCAATTATCGCGTCAACGCGTCAAGTCGTGAATATGTCGTCAATTATCGTGACAACTCAACAGTATGTCGTCAATTATTATGTCAACTCGAAATTATGTCATCAATTATGTCGTCAATTATCGCGTCAAGTCGTGAATATGTCGTCAATCATAGTGACAACTGAACATTATTTCGTCAATTATGTCGTCAATTATCATGTCAACTCGAAATTATGTCGTCAGTTATGTCGTCAATTATCGTGACAACTGAACATTATGTCGTCAATTATGTCGTCAATTATCATGTCAACTCGAAATTATGTCGTCAGTTATGTCGTCAATTATCGCGTCAACTCGTCAAGTCGTCAATATGTCGTCAATTATCGTGAAACCGAACATTGTGTCGTCAATTATGTCGTCAATTATCATGTCAACTCGGAATGATGTCGTCAATTATGTCGTCAATTATCGCGTCAACTCATCAACTCGTCAACACGTCGTGTTCCTTCAGTGTTTATTGTTATTTTGTTATGTTATGTTAATATTCATAAGCAAAGCGTATGTGATGAATGAAACAAGGCAATCGCTGTGGTATGGTTTTTATCGCTGGTGGAGGGGTACTCACGTTTATTATACGTGAGTATACAACTATCGGCCTAAATATGGGATATGTTGTGATGGAAACATGGGTCCCAATTCCGAAATCACGAGAAAGACAACATCAAACATTGTTTCCTGACTCGCGAAAAAACAGTCAAATCAAATCGGCAATTTTTAAGCAGGATTTCAAACCTCCAGCGGCATACCTGGGTGGCACATTATTATTATTACTCTCCAGTATTTATGATTTGACCATGGACTGTTTGACGCACGCAATGTACTAATACATTGCAATTAATCATGTTACCTGTGAAATAAGTTGTTTATCCTCTCTGGTTA
The DNA here is from genome assembly GCA_035610835.1 of Ophiura sarsii. Classification (NCBI taxonomy): domain Eukaryota; kingdom Metazoa; phylum Echinodermata; class Ophiuroidea; order Amphilepidida; family Ophiuridae; genus Ophiura; species Ophiura sarsii. The sequence continues at coordinate 19,003,780 of CM069449.1, forward strand.
TGATTCCTTTTTGTGGTGTATATCTATTTGACTAAAGACTTTTCTTAACACTTGCGAGCATTTGTACTACTTCACTTCAATTTACCAGGGGGGGGGGGGGGGGGGGGGGGGGGGGGGGGGGGGGGGGGGGGGGGGGAACTACTTCGCTTCAATATTTAACGGGAGGGTGGTACCCACATAACAACCCCCTTAAACCACTCCTCTTAACAACCCGCCCTATATTCCAACTTAATCCCCCTTAACCCCCTTAATCCCAACTTAAACCCCCTTAACCCTACCCCCCCCCCCTCCCCCCACCAATACTTACCCCCCCCCCCCCCCCCCCTTAACAACCATATAAACCCGAAAATTGGCACGGTAGGACGAATATTAATTCATACTTAAATAAATAGAGAAAACTTAAAATTATATAAGTTACCTATTTGTTTTATTCATATTCGCATATGACAGGTTATCAGAAAAGGAAAAATATACAGCAAGTCATAATAAAGGTAGGTGTCCCATTTTCAACTTGATGTTTTGTATTCTACATGAAGGGTCCTCCTTAAAATAGTCGCATTCCAAGTTTGAGTTGCATAACTCAAATTTTTGAAGCAAGCACAAGGTGACATGAAATGTGCCCACACAAACTGGTCGGTTGGTTAACCGCCTCTGGCAGAAGGTGCGGGATTGGCTTTTTTAGCGCTTTAGCGCGGGGAGTTAGCATCTGTGTTAATTAGCGAAATTAGCGCTAATTTATTCGCAATAACGCTAATAGCGCTAATAACGCTAATTAGCATCGGTTGGTGCTAAAAACGCTATTATCGATAATTTTGCAAGTTAAGTGCTAAAAACGCTATTATACGATATCTAATAGCGCTAATAGCATCGGTGGTGCTAAAAACGCTATTATCGCTAATTTTGCAAGTAAGTGCTAAAAACGCTATTATACGATATCAAATAAGTTTTCAAAAAAATGAGGGATGCCATCGCGCAATTAGCGCTAATAGCGCTAATAGCGCTAATTGCATCATGAGCGCTAATAGCGCTAATAGCATCGGTGGTGATAAAAACGCTATTATCGCTAATTTTGCAAGTAAGTGCTAAAAACGCTATTATGCATTATTTTTTCACTAAAGCAAATCATTATTATACAGGGTGTCTCTAAAAAGGTTCATCTTCAGAAATTGCACTTTAGCGATTACAACGCTAGGAACACGGGATATCGCGCTAATTGTGCTAAAAACAAATGTGTTTTTAGCGCATTAGCGCACATTTGTACTAGCACTGCAATTAGCGCTAACTTACATTGATCTTACACGCTAATTTGGTGCAATTAGCGACATTGCAAAATTGCGCTAATGCGCTAATAAGCCAATATCGCACCTTCCTCCTCTGGCAGTAATTCACTGCATTTGTGGAACATATCTTGCGCAAAACATTTTGCGCATTATTAAAGAAATAATGAGAAAAATATGGGTTTCTTTATTTTGAAACTCATAGGATCTTCCGTTTTAGACCCACGCTGTAATATAATTTATAATGATCAACAACAGTTGCTAATAATAAAATATTTAAATGATGACTTACTTGTTGCGCTATTAACGTTGCGCTACTTCGTTCGATGGTACCAGAGTGATGAACAATGATGAATAAATGCTTAACAAATTGGCAGGTGTTTACTGAAGCTACCGGTTACTGTATAATGAAGATGTATGTTTTAATGCATACCCTTTATATGCAGTGACATTGTAAAATCACAGGTAATCTGTGGACAAATACGACAGTTATGGAATCACGTATGTTTTGGCCAATGAAAAGGATCAATGAATATTAAGGCGGGGCAATGGTTCGCACACTACACAGGGTCATATCGCGGCATGTCAGGTCATGAAGTACTAGTATACTATCTCCATTGTCAGTCAGAGCAAACTGCCAAATCCGGCACAATATAACATGTTTCCGAATCAGGAAATATACTGCCAAATCAGGCAATACCGGTTTTTTTGTCATTGGTTATTTTTGTGAATTGAATAAACTACTTTAGAATGTTCTGTGAGGTGGATACTGAATGTTATTAAGTATAATTCAAACCTAATATCATAATAAATTGCTATTTTTAGGTATTTATTTTCACGCCTCTAAGCTACCAATTTAATAAATCGCGAAATGTAATAAATCGTAAAATTAAACATTGCTTTGCCTCTGGTGTCTCTATTTTAAGATATGGAATCACGATTTTGAGTGAATCATGCTTGGAAAATAATGTTCTAAATTTTGACCAAATCTTATACATTTTGACAGTGAGGTTTAATATGTTTTAGAACAAAATTAATTCCTGATCAATGGGAATCGAACTCGAGGTGGCAGCTCCATTCAATAGCCGCACAAAGACACGCATTAATGGGTTCGCGGTATATTCAATAGATTAGTGTTGCTAGAATAGTAAACTGCATTCAATTTAGGTATTGGTGCTCTATTTTGCTTAATTAAAGGTAATTAGCACACAATTTTTACCAACAGTAATATTCTTATCGAGGAGACTTTTACCCATATACATGACTATACCATTCGTATGCTCCAACACGAAATTTGCTGCGGTCGTATTTATACCAAGCCTTTACATTCGTCCGTTTTTATGTGAAATAACATTACGCAACACCAAAATTTAAAAAAATAAATATATATTTATTTTTTGTTACTTTTTTGTTTTGAAAATAACCTAGAATTTTGCATTACTGGGATTCGAACCTGGATCATTCGGTTTGTAAATCATAGACCTTATTGTTACACCACTGAAGGCGGTTGTCGATCGACATGTATTTGTTATTCTATTTATCATGCTCTGTTTAACATCTTTTAAGGATTATGCTGATGATTTATAGCATAATGTAAAAATAAAACTCTGTGATGAAACACAACATTTATTTAAATTACACATCGGAACTACTTTGTTGAACTTTAAGTACTTTTGGTACCATTTCGTTATCTTGTGAATATTTACTTGAAATAATGTAACGTTGACATTGTCTGCTAATTGGTGATAATATATGATATATTATGACGTGATACGATATGATTTGTGTATTCTGCAGGTCTTATAATAACCATAAATGTTTAACATGTTGCTAGTGTCACAACATGTTATCGTGTGATGACACACATTTCCCATTGTGTAGTAGGCCTCCTCATTAACTGGACAATGGTCAATGGATTGCCAATTCAATGAGTCAAATTCAGAATAACACATATATATTTAGAGACCACAAAACTTGGGTAGGTACTTGCTCACAGTAGTGACCAATTGATTGCAGGTAGGTTAGTTTAAATACACAAGCAAAACAAAGTTGGGATTTTTTTTAGTGCGTCTTTTTTCGTAACGCGTGTTACCGATATTCAGAGCGGTCTTACATTAACATGAGCTGATATTTCATATTGGTGTTAGCATGAGGATTTAGCCTTAAGTCTTGGGTATTACAATACAAAAGATGTAAACTTCATTCAGACTACTTTTTTTACAATTATAGAGGGGAGAATAAAGAATGGCGCCCTAAAATGTAACGCGTGTTACCGTGGAATCGCCCATATATGTATTGAAATCAGGAAAGACTTGAATCTTCTTTAAATGCGCAAGAATCAAGCATCTCCTGTGAAATGCGCGCGCACTACTGGAAATGTACAAACTTGTTTTTGTGTGTGGCCTTATGGGCATGCTATTTAAACGTTCTTAATTGCTGTGAACAGTGAGGAAAGTTTGATTGACAACACACATTAACCAATAAGAGCTACGATGATACTAAATAATCTATGTTGTAGAAGTATCGAAAAGGGATAAAAGCAGAATGTTCACCGGTTAATGCTCAAAGTCATACTCTGATCTGAGGAAATTGATCGCAACAAGCTAACTCACTTGACTTTAGAAGAAAGGATCAACGAATCGCGGTAAGTAAACTTAATAGTTGAAATAAATCAGACATGATGTTAGTGTTGTTTATATTGTGTTGTTGTAATCAGCGACAAGACATCTCATATGATCATGCACATTGGCTCTTATAATATTACTGAGGGTATTACGAACCTCAGTTATATGCATAGGAGCTGGTTTTTTTTAACAATATTGTATACAAGTTGACGGTGGTTGTCATTTTGTCGAATTGGAATGACGTAGGTTGGTAGACTGCACTATACCCGAATGCACATCGCAAAGAAAATTGCCTTCATTTAAGAATATTTTCGACTGTGCTCATTATTTTTATTTTTTTCGAGGATTGAACATCGATCGCACTCATGATTTATTTATCTTAATTGCTCTGTGTACTTCATGATGATGGGAAGTGAGACAGACTCGATGTGCTGGAGGATTGGCGAACCCCCACAGCCACTTACATTACAAGTCCGGCGCAACGCTAAGAAAAGAGAGATAGCATTCCGTGCGCGAGCTTAGGGACGCACCATTATACCATTATATTATTATTTAGTGTGGGTATGAAGTTAGTTTCGGGTGTATTATTTCTTGTGTACTTTTGACCAATATTTTATTGAAAAGCAATCACTTTATTTCTGATCAATATTGGATTTTTAAATAGGCAGACAGGCCTATGCCAGAAAGAAGTTAATTAGTTACCTCCAAAAGATGGATTCTAGTCAACGCACGTACGTGTATGTATCCTGACCAACGTACAATAAACTCCAAACGATCTCATGTCCCTTGCATGCCTCCCTACCCGCCTTTCTTTATTTTTTTATTTTTTTCCCCTCCTTTTCCCCTTTTTTCTTTCTTTTTTTTCCTTCCCCCCCCCCCCTTTTTTTCCTTTTTTGTTGTTGATAGATGTGAAAAATCAGGGGGGGGGGGATGATGTTTTTTGAAACATGTTCCTACTACAACAACATTCTACTACATGTGTTTTTTCCATTCAATACTATTTAATAGCATATTTTAAAGCATGTCTGAATCTCAAAGTATAGCTTAATCTCGAAGCATGGCACCATCGTATTAGTCCACATTCCGTCAAGTATGCAGACCACCATCTTTCCTAAATTTCCACTGTAAAGTGTGTCTCTGTTCAACGCTAACATATCTTGAGAACCTGTTAGACCATTTGTAAAATAATAATACTCATAATGACCATAATTATATCATATCATATTAATACGATGTACATTTTAACATTGATTAGTTTATAACCTTTATACATTTACCGTAGTATTTGTGTAGGCCTTACACCTTCTGAGCACTGTTTGTACCAATCATAACCATGATAACAGCTGATTATAACTATTTCCAATTATCCATACACAACCTTTTCACAATTTTGCAGATAATACTCATAACACGCAAGGACCACATCACCGTGTTTGTGCACTTATAATATAATAGTCAGTCCAATTATGTGGGGTTAAAGCCCGGGTCAAAGAGCCTTCAAGATATTGACCTGCAATGGTGTTAATGGCATATTGTATTGCTTTGCTGACAGAAACATATTTGGAGCTAACTAAACTTAACTCACTGCAAAAACCCTTAGTTTAAAAATAGAACACTGCACAATCTCAAAGGTTCCAGAAATGTTCCATTTAGAAATTATATATAGGCTAAAATGTGGTGAATTACTGCCAAAGGTGGTTAACATGCACCAGCCAGTTTGTGTACTACTCAATGGGCAAAATTATTGTGATCTTGTGCTTCTAAAAAAGAACCATTGGAGTTATGCAACTCAAACATTGGAATGTGACAATTTTCAGAATGACTATTCATGTAAAATAGAATCAAGTTGAAAATCTACTTTCAAGTTTTAATAAATTTAAACTGTTGAACAGGGAAATATTTTATTTGCAAGCATTTAATTTACAAGTACTTCAATCTATCTAACACCAAACTCTACATGTGCCTTTAATGGAAACGCTTGCCAAAGTTTCTTGCTAATTCCCAATCATCTGTCTACACAGCAATTACCAGGCCAATAATTCATTTCACACAAAATAATATGGGCATCTTTCTGCAGGCTTTCTTACAAAAAGAAAATATAAAATGTTTATTCCAGTATAGGCCTATACAGGGTGACTTAGGAAATATTTACAGTGTAACAAAAGAATTATTACAAGGAAATGTAATTTACTGTAAATATCCTAGGTTAGGGACGCACCATTAGATTTTCAGGGGTGGGGGGTAGGAAGTTTTTGGAAGAAAAAAAATTCACCCTCTGTGCGGGCAACAACAAAAAAAATTCCCCCCTGATGAGTAAAAAAAAAAATTCCCCCCCTGATGAGTAAAAAAAAAAAAAAAAAATCACCCCCGAACCCAACTTCCTACCCCCCTGAAAATCAAATGGTGCGTCCCTTATCGTAGTAACTTTAAATAAGAATAGAACTCAAGATTTTAGAATCCAAAGCCAAGGCCCTTCCAGTCATGGTGGTCGTTGTTAATTGTCAAACAAAAATACAGGGTGATCAAAATGTGTCAAATCTTTTGTTTACATTTACAGGGCTTGTTGTTTGTTGTTTGTGCTCAGGGCCGGACTTACCATTGGGCCAGATGGACCCGGGCCCAGGGCCCAGATTTGTTGGGCCCCAAATTCCGAAATATAACTATGACTCTATTATATATTATAAAAACAAATCTTGAACACTTAATTTCAAGAAAGACAGTGCCCTTTTTGGCATGACGCAATTCTCTTCATGATACGCTTCCTTTATTTCTGCTTGCATTCGAACTTAACCTCCTCTAAGCGAGTTTTGTCTTTTTTAAGACTCTTCTTGTTTATTTGAGTCTTTACTTTTTACTTTTACTTTGCCATACATTATAACGTTGGTTCTAGTTATAGTTCATTCAACGTGGCATTCAATATAAAAAGTGTTGATGGCTGTGCGAGCGGTCGTATGTTCAATTACCACTCCTGACACAGATGATCTATACATGTCTAATTTGTCAATGTTCATGTGTAAAATGTCAAACCATGTAACCGAAAATCTTAATCCATCTCGTTGTAGCCTAAAAATTAACCAACTGTGTTGTTTTAAGAGTTTTCTCAGATGGATACTAGTGTTATTTTGATACGTTATTTGAGATCAATGGTTGTGCGATTAAAGGGGCACTCACTTTTATCAATATCCCCAACAAATTTGCCGGTGTTTGATAATGTTTATTTGTCAATTGTCAAAGCATGCGTTGGTGAACTGAAACATTTATCTATCTGCCTATCCAAATGTGAACCAATCAAAAACGTCCCAAATGTTTTGTATCGAAAAGAAATGTCTGACATTTGTGTACTAGCGTTATTTCGATTTAAATCCAAATTTAACCAGGTATGTTATGGGTATTTGTTTAAATCCAAATTAGATCTAAAATTGATTCAAATGAAAGCAGACATTTTTTTCAATTTTCGAACTGAATTAGAAAATGTTTCAATTTTCGAACTCATTTGGTGCGATCTGGTGTATACTTTTAACCAATATTGTATTGAAAAGCCATCACTTCATTTTCAATAATTATTTTGTTTTTTATCAATGCACGAAAGAAGTTGAGCATATGGTCGAATCCAACGAAAAGTGTACACGTGATGTTCAGGCCTGTAATAAAATAATCTATATCTTGACTATTTTATTTTTGTGTTATACGTATCCGCCTCGATGAGACGCTTCGCGCCATATATAATATGACTAACTTCTATGCACAATTGGGCGTATGCGAGCAATAAACCTGCTATTTTTCACCCTTTTTACAAAATAGTTGTTAAGGTTTTATTTTAGACATATAACCGTTTAGGGTCATGTTTTTTATACTGGGTACAATTTGTGTTACATGTCCCTTTTTCCATAAATTAGGTTCCTTTTTCAGTTAATGCATTATATCTGAAAAAGTTTACATTTAAAGATGGTAAAAGTATCCATATTCTGAAAGCATATACTGTAACGGATCATACAATGAAGTTGATTATACAGGGTGGCCCAAAATTGTACAGGGTGTAACAAGCAAAATCTTCTAAAAAAGAAGGGTTTCAATAATTACTTCCACTATGTATATGAAGTGATGAGAGAAAAGTTCAGTACAGATTTAAAGTAGTTTAATAAAATACCCATCCAGACATATGCAAATTAAATTTCATTATGAATCTGAAATTCTACATACAGGGTGTCTAAAAATTTGTTTATTTAGTTCCGGAAAAATGCTTCTATTACTACATACATACAAAGACTAGTATTTTAACCAAATTCAAGTAGATTTCAAATAAAAATGCATCAATTACATGTACATGAACATTGATTGATTTTGAAAGTCACCCTTTTCTTATGTAAAGTTGTTAATTTTAAACATATAGGGTGTTTAAAACATTAATTTAGGTATACATGATTATCCACAAATCATTAAATTGAATGAATTTAAAACATGATTTTACATTCCAATTTGAAGTGGCAAATGTTTAAAGTGGTATGAGTTTCAAATAATGTTCAATAAAAAAGGGCCCTATAACTACAGGATGACTCAAATTTTCCCAATGGCACATGTTTAGTGGCATACAATTAATTGCGTTCATCCTTCTTGCACCTTCATGATGTGCAAAGCACATTCAAATGAACAAATTATGTTAGTTTCCATAATGTTTGAACCCAGTATTCAAATTTCAAGAGTCTGATTTAAGATTGAATTATAAAATGTTTTCGTTTTAAGTTGTATTCAACAATGTTGATTGGCAAACTGCTTATGCTGGTCATCCTATACTAGGTCAGATCAGTTGCATTCCTAAGAATTTAATAATTCTCCTGAGTTTACAAGCTTGATGAAAACCAGCAGTTTTTTACTTTTTTTATTTGGTATTAAACACAGTTAAATACAAGTAATAACACCACACAAACGCATTTAACAAAATGTGCTAATTAACATCCAGACAATACAGAATACATGAGGTTAATTATATATCTTCTTTTAATTTTTAATTAAATAGTTAAATTTATTTATTCAAAAGGGTACCTCAACCTTTCTATACTTTTAAAATGGACAGTTTGGTGCAGGCAAATGTTTGCATACATTCGCAAACTGTGACCAACTTATGTTTCTCGAGCTTCTTAATTAATGCTAATTAATGATTCCTTAATTAACTAATTATATTTTTAATTCAAATATGCTTCAATAATGTTTTCAATATAGAATTGTACCAAGAGTGAAACCAGTGCATTTTATGTTTGCCCAATGTATATTGCACCATACTTGTTCAACTATGCGCTCCTCCTCCTCCGCATACTCCTCCTCCGCATACTCTTCCACCCCTGACTAATTAGGTTTAACGAACTATTGTAAGTAACAGAACCATGGTAATTTATATTTTTCTTTTTAAAATAAAGGCCAAATACTTTCTCATCAAAATAAGACCACATTTGAGTATGTGTGATAAAAAATAGCCAAAATATATGCATGCAAAGTAATAATATGTAGTGCAAATGTAACAGATCCACCTTTTTTGGGTACCCAGTATAAAAAACATGACCTTAGATGAAAATGAGCTTAAGCGGAAATAATTTTACCTGTTTGATTGGTGGATATCTCAAGAATGCCTCTTGTAATTTTTGTTACTTTTGATCAATCCCCTGAATTGTTGTGATTTTTTTGGCTGTGGTAAGTTTTGACGTTACCTACCAATACATGTTTTGTTAAATCTCACTTTCGGGGAAGAATTCGCCTGAGGTAGTGTAATTTGCGCTGTAAGGATACCTAAGTATGCATTTAAGTATAAATACTTAAATGCATTGTCCACATTCAAGTCGATTTTTTGATAAAGCTGTTAGAAATTTTAAAAGCGGAAACGATCGGTTTGGTAAAAAAAATGCATTACCTCCGAATACCTATTTAAAACACTGCCATTTTAATATAAACACAGATTAGTGAATGATATCTATGGAATAAGTGAAGTATGATACAATGTACACGTGTGCTAAGTTTTATCATTTTGAAGGCAACATTTTTTGAAATATCTGCAATAAAAGACTGTATTCGTAGGCAAATTTGAATTATGAACTGTTACCTTCAAATACAAATAACGATACCGTGGTACTTCCCTCTGTTGTTACATACTTGTAACGACTGGAATAAAGTAGAAACGTGCGCTGCGTTCGGAAAGCAACGGAGAAGTTTTGCATCAATCTTTCAGCTTTTGTAAGTAACTTTTCACAAAATTCTGTAGTTTGCGTACTATGTCTCAATCTTGTTACTCCTATTAGTGTAGTTTTTTATGTTATTCACGCAAAGACATCCTCTGACAGTTGATTTAAATCGCAATGGGGGTGATTAATGTTTATATAAATAATCAGTAACAGCTTCTCGTGCATTGACTTCATGTTGTATTCGGAGGTAACATGTATATGTAGGCAACATTCAATAATATACACAGTGCATATTGGCCCTAAATGATTTTATTTTACATACAAGCAGTGCGCAATCATACAATCTGACTGGATATATTATTATATTTATATTTGGAGGGAAACAACTAATATTCCCTTATTAAATGAAAATAGGAGGTGTTAATTTAAATAAAATGCATGGTGTAATCACACTGGTTTTGCCGAGAACATATTTTTTGTTGGAGTTGAGTGGATGAATGTTATTTATATCCATAGATTACACGTTGGTCGTCTTAAAATGGGTACATTTAGTCATAATATCCATGGAATTTCGGCTTCATAATCCATTTTCTTATATTCCATTTTGTATTCGTAGGTAACCTATATATTAGTTAATGAGCATGGTACAATTCCTGTATTGTTTTTCGCTTTCATTCGCACCTAATATTATGTAAATATTTAGCAGGAATGTATAAGACGGGAATAATATCGTTTGGTGCGTAATATCGTTTTAAACCAGCTTGTCGATATGATGTATGCGTAGTTAACCAACTTCCTCTGGAATTGCTGAGAAGTGACTGCTGAGGTACATAATATTGGCCATTATTGTAGTTGTATTTGAAAATGGAATTCATGTGTCACAAATATAAAATAACTTGCTTCATTTTTGCTCGGGCCGGTTGTGTAATGTCACCGAAACGTATTTTAAGTGAACAAGAAATTTAGTAAAACTTTTTCCTTTTTTTTAAAGATGGGAGGTAATCAAGGGTAGGCCTAACTGATTTCAGTCTCAAATCAAGAATTGTTCATGAATAATGCTTCCGACATTCATTAATTAGTGTAATTGAACTAAGCAGTGGTTGATTTAAAAGAAAATCACAATAAAAGGCACATGCCCGACAATATCTCTGTCGTGGCAAAACCTATTAGATTAGTGTTTTTAAATCAAACAACATTGAATTTTTAAACATAAAATTCCTATTTTGTCTACATCTGACAAAATATGTCATATTGGTGATTCTATGTCAAACGGAATCTGCCTCCGGTTGAAACTCGATAAAAACTTACTATGTACGACTTTTAGAATGATACCAATTCCAAACTAGGAAATTATATCTTAATTGACGGATTAAAGGAGTATACGGCTTTATTCCGTACTTGGGCTTTGACACTACACTAACTTATGAATGTCTTACACTAAGCATATACCCTAAACCCTTGATATATATTTGATCTGGAATTCTCCTACTTTAATTTTTCTAGAATATTAGATATGTTTCACTAGGAAATAGTTTTTATAAAGAAGTGCTCAAAAATATTTTAGATTTTGTAACACCCTGTATATGATTTGATTAGCCCAAATTTCGACCACCCTGTATAAGGAACCATTCATAACAAAAGGCGGGAACATTTTTCTTTGGGACAATGTTATATACTTTTGAATTACGCAACTTGACAACATTATAATGGTATCTTCAATGTATGAAAATGGCAATTGAAAATGATGTATTTTTAGTCCATTTCTTCATTTTACACCCTGTATATTTTCTACACACCCTGTACAATGACATTGATATTGAAAATGTTTAGGCTTTCAGGAAATGTATACTTTCCTTATGTATAGTTTTCATGGTTAACACATTTTAAGCATAACTCACGTGATTTTTCCTTTTTTCGTACATGTCACACAAAGGGATCCCAACTTTAAAGGCACACGACCTACTTGTTTGTAAAAACAGATAAAAACAGGTTAGATTGTATCCAAATATACATTATATTCAGTGAAACCCGGCCATGTATGACCAATATATACAACAATTCCCTTTAGCATGTTTGAAATCGCATGACTTTAAATTTTCAGAGTGATCCATACTGCTATTTATAGTTAATTGAGAATTATGAAAACAATTCTATAATTATTATAATTCTCGAAATCTGCGTCGAGCGCAAGTGTGGAACACGCATTCAGCGAGTTATTATATTTTAGACCACAGGTATACCCGGTATATTCATTTTCTTGAAATCCATGACCATTTTAGTTGGATCACTTTTTCTTTTGACCAACAATTTCAAACACAATGACTTTGTAAGGCTGGTTTTAGCTAGTTCTGACTTAATTGCGGACTCATAAAGTGCTTTACAGATAACAATGAGCGCATATTTAGCGGTCCTCTGCAATTTTATTTCAATTTTCTTTATAGAGTTTCGAGATTTTGCTACCGAAATGGGTACCAAAAACCAACAAGAAAATGTCCTTTCTCTCTTGCGCTATTACGATATCAACGAAAGTACTGGAACAGTGGCTCTCGTCTATCCAGAAAGTACAAGAATTGGAGTGTTACCAAAGGGGAAGCTTTTTTCCATTTTCAAGAAAGCTCATGCAGATGAAGCGGCCGTCGCGTACAACTACTTAATCTCTTTGGAAAACCGTAGAAATTTTTTCCAAGCTGCGGAGCACTTCAAACGGATTCTAAACGAAGGGATATACCTGTATGCGATCACCGTGGCTATTCTCCATCGCCCAGACACCGCGCATCTACACGTACCTCCGCTATGGCAAGTGAATCCCAGAGGCTATTTCACTGCATCTGCAATCCATCGCGCGCAAATCGTTGCTAAACTAGAGGAGAAGGGTGAATCCGTTCTGCCAGAGACAGTTATCCCATCATTTACGACCGGTAATACGCTTGACCCGGAGTTCAAACTATCCTGGTGGAGAGAAGATATCGAGGCGAATGCTCATCACTTTCATTGGCACCAGGTAAATGTTAGCATACACTGAAAACATAACTTCGTCAAAAGTCCAGATCAATTCGTCAATCGAGTTAAAAAAATTAGTCTTGCAATATAACTGTGAAAAGACAAACCATGAGAGTAACATGACAAATTTAAAGAGTGCTAGTACGAAGTTGCTTTGTGCGTTGACAAATACAAATTTGGGTATGACAAATATAATTGAGTGACAAATCCTAAACCCGTCACTTGACGAATTTGGGAATAAGTAAATCTGGGAATGACGATTTAATTTAACCATGAGGAAGGAAATGACAAAATTACAGCGGAATTACAAATCAATTCGGAGACGAAAAATAAATGACAAATATTCGCTGCGAATGACAAATATAGCTTCTGATTTCGGTTACGTGAAACCCGTTTTTGAAGCGTCTTCGAATCGGCGCCATTTGCAATTCATGGCGTACGTGAGTGTGCAGCGGGTCACGAGAGCTGTGTATCTAGATCGAAAAACAGAAAAGGTAATAAACTAATATACTTTAAAATATAAATTAAATGATTGATTTGATTGTAGTGTATGATTTTAGGATTTAAGTATTATGAAATTCTATAATAGTGATCGTATTTTGTTACCAAATATCCCGGACTTAATAGTCTGATTTGAAAGCATGCATGACGTTCATGGTTATGGCTATTGCGAATGGCATTGCATGGTATGCTTGTCGTGTCGTGAAGGCCTGCGATCTGCATGGTGTATTTCCCTTTTTTTGTTTACACTTTTTGGTGACAAAATACGATCACTATTATAGAATTTCATAATACTTAAATCCTAAAATCATACACTACAATCAAATTAATCAATTAATTTATATTTTTAAAGTATATTAGTTTATTACCATGACTAATTTTTGTTATACATGACTAATTTTCCAAGGAGCAGTGACTAATTAAATATTATCAATGACGAATAAAAAAATGGCAATGACTAAATAAAAATGAACAATGACAAATGTTTGATTTAATTTGTCAAATTAAACCACTTGCATGACAAATTAAAAATTTGGAATTTGACAAACTTTTCATGTGAATGACAAATATTTAATTTGTTAAATTAAACCACCTGAATGACTAATTTATATTTGTCAATTGACAAAGTAATGTTTTCAGTGTACTCCACAACGCTCTTTTTGCGCTTTCACACATGCGTAGTAGTTCCGCCATGAAACAATTGACGCAGCCTGATGGGAAACGGTGGTCAACGCTTGCGCTCAGCATTGGAACGTGGTGGAGTATGCTGAGCCCCTCGATAATTCACTATAAATAGGACTACCATGCATGGTGTGAAAATTCGAATTTTATACTGGTACACTTTTCAGGGTGTCCCAGGAAACATATTTTGGTGAAATAGTAACCAACATTACGGATGCGAAAAAAGAGGTATTTGTATGTCGGAAACCTCTTCCAATTTGAACATGTTGAAAGAAATTGACGGGACTGATCGTTCCTCACACGATGACGTAGGCCGCGACTTCCCAAAAATAGGCACAGGTCGCACAAGTCGTTAGGCACAGATCGCCACGATCAGCGACTAGCTATAGTTAGTATAATCAGCATTATTAGTCTAAAAGTCGAGCCTTGATTTGTGAATTAGAAAAGAAACGGCCACTTTTATGAATTAGTTAAATGATATACAGTATACTTTTATTAAACAAAACATACGGATAAGCATATTGGTGAGACAGGATGGTCCGTATAAATATTGAATGGCGAGGATGCGCAGCAGCACGGTCACTATCCATCAATTTGGTTGCCTTGGTTTTCGACATAAATCACGTTATTTGAAAACCAATTAAAGAAATTGATTTTAAAAAGAATTACTAGTAGCCCAAATAATGAGCTTTCAAGAATTATAAATGTATGTGTCTTGCTTTGCATTACGATATTATGAAGGTGTATCCTCATAAAGGCATCAATGGAAAGACAAAGGACAGAGAGGGCGAGTTGTTCTACTACATGCATGAGCAGATGTTGGCCCGTTATGATGCAGAAAGATTAGCTGTGGGATTGCCGAGAGTTATTCCTTATGATGATTGGAG
The DNA here is from genome assembly GCA_035610835.1 of Ophiura sarsii. NCBI lineage: Eukaryota > Metazoa > Echinodermata > Ophiuroidea > Amphilepidida > Ophiuridae > Ophiura > Ophiura sarsii. The sequence goes on from CM069449.1 coordinate 19,018,917, forward strand.
CCATCCGATACCAGTAAGTTCACCAACAAATTGCCGTATGGCATGCTCCCTTCTCCCATCTGACAATAATGGCGGCTAAGATGGCGTGGGGAAGAGATAAGAGCAAGACGGAGAAAGGCAAGGGGGCGGAGGAGTAGACGGGGTAGAACATAAATGAAGAAAAGGGATAGAAAGGACGATTAAAAAAAGAAACTAATAGGGATAAGCGGTGAAAACAATGATATAGTATTTTGGAATTAATCTGATGACATCATTCTTCTCGTTCTTCTTCTTGTTATTGGTTACAAGTTCCTTTATGACAAAACATATTGTGGCAATATCATATAACTAGTAGGGTCATGTTGTATGGTGATCCCGTGACCACCGAGAGCAAAGGAATGTTTTAAAGCGGATTTTGGTATTATAATAATAACCCTAACTCCCGAGGCACCTTGTCCAAATATTTTTTTCGCGGTCAAAAAGCGAAGGGGAAGAGGGCCCCCATGCCCTCTGGGCTCAAACCCCGGACCTCTGGGTTCAGAAGCAAACGACTTACCGCTAGGCCACGGGGGTCAACCATACTTGGCTCAGTATATTTCGCCAAGTATACCCTGGGCCATTATTTCATCGAAAAACTGCCAAACTGGGTGACACAAGCACACCGCATCGTAGTAATTCGTAGTACTCAAGAGTAGTAGGGTTAAGGGATTTATAACAAAATAAGCTGGGTAACTCCCGGGAGACAGCAAAATCCAATATGGCCTCCATCCACCATCTTGGAATTATGAAGATGATATAACTTCAAGATATATTGACCTGGAGACATCACGGCGGCGTCTTTTGGCTAATCTTCTACCAAGGAATCCACTTACCTTGAATATTGGTGGATCCGTAGTCAGGCCTTCTGCTTCAATTAAGAACCTTGGTATTGTATTTGACAATAGCCTCACCATGAATAGCCATGTAAGTTCCTTATGTCGAAGTGTAAATTTCCATATTCGTAACATTGCAAGAATACGTCGTTTCATTGACCAAACTACTTGTGCACATGCAGCAAGATCTCTGATCGTATCTCGGCTGGACTATGGCAACCGCTTTTATGCGGTCTTCCTAATCAGGCAGTGCAACGTTTCCAAAAGCTTCAAAATCGCGCGGCGCGTCTAATTTTTCAAGTTAGTAAGCATACTAGTGCCGCGCCGCTCTTGCGCGAGTTGCATTGGTTGCTTGTCCAGCAGAGGATAGATTTCAAGATATTGGTGCATGTGTACAACTGTCTTCATGACTCATCTCCTTCATATTTACAGGATCGGCTTCACAAATACAAATGTAACCGTACTGGCCTTAGGTCCATGAGTGATCTTTCCCGACTAGAAATCCCCAAAACAAAAAGAGCTTATGGGGATAGATCATTTTCGGCTTATGGTCCTAAGTTGTGGAACAGCTTACCACATAATGTACGCGATGCTCCCAATGTGAAAGCTTTTAAAAAGCTCTTAAAAACCTACCTTTTCCCAAATTAATTGCTAGTCATTGTGCATATTTTTTGGTTTCTTAATTGTATATTTATATATCTGTTTTTATCATAATTGCTGATGTAATAAGTTGGTCATGTATTTCATCATGTGTCATTATTTTGTTGCATGCTGTAACTATATTGTATTTTAGATTGTGTTTTAATGTACAGCGCATTGGTCCATGGGAAATGCGCTTTTAAAATAAGTATCTGGAAATAATAATAAAGTGATTATTTTATCATTCTTTCAGTATAAAATCCAAGATGGCCGCCAGGCGCCATTTTATAATTCATGAAAATAAAATAACTTGTATCAATATTTGTATACAGGATGGCTATGCTTCTCATTTGACGGATTATTATGGAACACACCAGTACAGTGCCCGTCCATCTGGAATGACCCTTGCAGACAACTACGCAGACGACCCCAACAACCCGGTACTTGTCAGTCAAATGGCTTACAATTATCACAGGATTTTGGACGCCATCAATACGGGTTATTTTATAAAGGTAAGGCCAAAGAGAGGCGGTACAATGGTGTACGGTCCCAACGTACATTTATTTTTAGAGTTTGTGATTTTGTTTGGCAAATTTTGTGGAAATGATTCTCAGTATTTTAGAAAGTTTGAAAATGGTGCAAACCCACCTAAAATGTTCAAGAAATGAAAACAAATAACACTGATGAACACCCCCCCCCCCCCCCCCCCCCCCCCCCACCCACGGTAGAACATCGTTTTATTTTGTCACTAAGTATAGACTGTAAAGTGACCACAAAACTAAAACACGGCTCGGATGCCTACATTATAGGCGCGTTCATACTTCCGTTGTTGCTCATCGCTCGATGTCGATGGATATCGGTGCGCGAGTTGAAGAAACGTCGACAGATACGCAACGACGTATAAACGACCCTTAATGAGTTTACACCCTATGGAATCAACCTGATACTGTAGTTGGCTGCGTAAAACTCAAAAACATAATGTTTTGTCCCAAGTTCAAGGAAATGAATAGTATTATCCTCTTTATTGCCCACTTAAGCTCCGTTCACACTACGGGTTATTTATTATCGTGCGTTGCGTTCAGTTATCGCAATGGAGTTAAAAAGTATTCAACTGAATATTGAGGCAGCCATCTCATGCGGCGACCCGCGGAGACCTAGCGTGACATGTTCGGAAGTAAGCCTTGTCGCACCGCATCGCACGGAAAATATCGCCTAGTGTGAACGTACAAATCCAGTGACGGAAATGTGTTTAAATAATTTAGGAAACTTAAACTTCTATGTTGCAGTCAAAAGGAGAACATGTGCCTGTGAATATCGTAAACCTGGGTGCCGCTGTTGAATCCAGCGTCAGTTCGCCAAACCAAGATATGTACGGCAGTGAAGGCCTACACAACACCGGACATGATTTGTTGTCCATAATTTCTGATCCAGATGGACGCTATAACCAGGTTAGTATTAGCGCGCCGAATAGAGAACAAACTAACGGCTGGGTTTTATTATGGTGAATTCCCTTTTACTAAATAGTGACGCCCGAACAAAATACTAGTAAGCTTACTTAATTTTGCTGCTAGTGAATCATCAGAATCATGTCGCATCAACTAGGGTGCTGCCAATTTCTCTTGCAAACCTATCCGTACTTAGATTGTAACATCCACCATTTTTCAATGCAGCTCCCCAAATACCGTTGGGTCAAGGAAGTTTTTGATAACCGATTTTGAAAGCAGGAGGAAACCGGAGAACCCGGAGAAAACCTGCGAGAGCATACATGGATCGTGATAAACCAATTGCACATAAAGCCCGGTCGTGCACAGAATTGAACTCGAATTCCATTGGTGCAAGGCGAGGGAAACAACCGCTGCGCCAACACGCTCCCCCAGCTGTAGACAGTGGATCCCGAACGAAAATGTTATTGTCAATGTAGATAATGACGTTATGAGTCATTGATTGATTACAGTGCTTCAACTCACACGCCTCCCCGAAGCACTGCGTAAGCACACACGCGTATCGTACAAAGAAGGCAGCTATACACACATGAGTACGCTGTTCACCGTCCAGGGGCAAGTTTTGTAGCTGTTACCGTAATCTCGGCATAATTTAGTCAGTTCCATATTGACGAGAAAGAATTATGAGGTTTTATCTCTTCGCGCGAAAAAAGTAATCCAAGCGTACGCGCGATGTTTTGAATATACGCACACGCGATTTTGGTCACACGAACGCGTCACATACGTTTCGCAATGCACTTGGTGCGTTCATGTGCGCTCAAGACCCTTTTGTATTAATTCACTGATGTAAGGAAAGGTTGGCCAAGTTTGAGCTGATCAAACCATTATATAAGGTAGAATATTTAGTGAATTGCTGTCGTTAAAAACCATGCAAGAACAACTTATATGAATGCCCTCCCAAGTATTTTATAAATGTCCCAATCATAACCGTGTTCGTTCAATTATAATGTATTTTATCATCGGTCATTAATTTAACAGGCATACGGCGTGATGGGAGACCCTGCAACAGCAATTCGAGATCCAATCTTCTTTCGCTGGCACAAGTTTGTCGATAACATATTTACCTTGCATAAAAACACACTCGAGTCATATACCGATGGAGATCTACGTTTCGAAGGAATTTCTGTACAGGAAATAGCGATTGAGGTAAATTGATTGGCCATTCTATTAGTCAAACTAGGGCGGTTCTCGAGTTTCGTGGTTTTCTCGAGTTTCGCGGTTTGTGTGAACATTTCATTTCGATGCCTGAGTGGTTCGTGTATAGGTATGTTATGGATCCGACCGGAACCGAGTCGCCGCATATATGAGAAAATGTAAGTGGCTTGAAATGTTATGACTGCTATTGTTTATCTTTATGTTTTGCTATTTCCACTTTTTACTCTTCATTCCAGATAATTTGTAATGTTATTTTCTCGTAATTGATTGGACATTTTATAAGTAAAAAAGATTGGATTACTCTACTTATCTCTACCGTGTTGGTTTTACGAAGCATTGCTTGTTATTAAAGTGTAAATGTTGTCCCCTTGGCATGAAAGGTACAGAACATACTACTAAGTAGAGGACCCATAGAAATTGTACTGAAATGATGATATAAAACCCGACTCTTGACCACTTAATAGTGAATCGGTACCTTTTACCCTTTAGAACATGTTTTGCTAAAATTTCAAGACATTTTCTCTCTAAAATGTGTAGACAATAGCTTGATTTTCCAAAACAACTGCGCTGAAAAAATACATATCCGACGAGCTTGGAATAGCAACTGTAATCACCACGTTTCCTGTAAAAAACAAAATATTTATAGATCTTCCAAAGATTTCCCAAAATCTATTCAGATTGCCCACACATTTCGTATTCATTATCCGATGAATCACAATAGTTCACAAATTCCAAGACATTTACCCAAGTTTTCGGACTTTATTATCTCTTTGATTAGGAACTCTGTCATGCATACTTTGGATTTTATTTGAAAATATATATCATAATCCATTAAGTGTAGTGCAGCCTGAACTATTATAAACTGTGATGAAGCCAACATTCACATGTTAGGTGGTTGGAATGATTTTGGATAATAAATAGACCGTAGCCCAATATTCATATAACGCACGTTAGAAGAGACTTTCAGTTTTAAGACTTGTTGGAAAATGTGTTTTAAGGTCCCAGATACGGTAGGTGTAAAAGACTGATTACTGATTGATGATCACTGATTACTGACTAGCTGATTACTGGCTGGCTGACTACTGATTACTGACTGGCTGGTTGACTACTGATTACTGACTGGTTGGCTGACTACTGATTACTGACTGGTTGGCTGACTACTGATTACTGACTGGATGGCTGACTACTGATTACTGACTGGCTGGCTGACTACTGATTACTGACTGGATGGCTGACTACTGATTACTGACTGGATGGCTGACTACTGATTACTGACTGGCTGGTTGACTACTGATTACTGACTGGCTGGCTGACTACTGATTACTGACTGGTTGGCTGACTACTGATTACTGACTGGATGGCTGACTACTGATTACTGACTGGTTGTCTGACTACTGATTACTGACTGGATGGCTGACAAATGATTACTGACTGGATGGCTGACTACCGATTACTGACTGGCTGGTTGACTACTGATTACTGACTGGCTGGCTGACTACTGATTACTGACTGGTCGGCTGACTACTGATTACTGACTGGCTGGCTGACTACTGATTGCTGACTGGCTGGCTGACTACTGATTACTGACTGGCTGACTGACTGACTGACTGACTGACTGACTGACTGACTGACTGACTGAATGCCCGGGATGATTGTCTGACTGCCTACTGATTAGGCCTTCTGACTGATTGACTGGCTGACTGATTGTTCGTCTGAGTTATTCCCTTTATTATTTGTGCCTCATTACACGGATCAAAAGATCAACATCTATATATAGCTCTATAAAGGCATAACATAAAATGAGATATGACCCCTTGAACTACTGAGAAATAAAATGCACTGCCGAACAAGTTTGTACGCGATATGCTTTTTCAGCTTTATTGATGCAATTTTGATTACGTAGTCATGTTTTAATTAAGTGGGAACCCCGGGCCCTTGCCATGTGCCAAAACAACGCAAGTCTAATTTTTCTGAACCCTTATGCCATATTGATACAGAATCACGTCTTAACTTTGCTTTTAACTAACATTAAGCTTATACTCAAAAATATACCGTTTCCCCCGATTGTTGCTGTTTGTTGACACCCTACGTTCGCGCGCCCATAACTGTGAAAACTACCATCTTTATGCGATTTGTTCGGGGGGGGGGGGTACTCGCGTATAAAGGTATACGGGGGATGGGTCGCGTTTTTGCCAAAAAAACCTAAACATGGGGTATGATTTTGTGCTGGAACATCCCTAAACGTAGGTCCAATTCGAGACAAAAAATAGTTGAATTAGCCGTTTTTCAAATTCGGGAAAACACTTAATGTGGGTTGTGGTTTTGGAGCCCAAGCGACACTTCCCCGTCAAAAAATAATTCCAGTACCCCCCCCCCCCGGAATCGTTGTCCGAGCATGGATAATACAGGTGTGCCTCCCCCCCCCCCCCCCCCCCCCCCCCCACCCCCCACCCACCCACTCCGGATGATTACTGAACAAAATCCATATAGAGGAACATAATAGGTACTTCGTATTTGCTCATAATAATACACATTAATCAGTTAGCCAGTCATCAGTCGGTCAGTCAGCTTACAATAGACATCAATCAGTAATCAGCCCGGTGCAGTCCGGCAATCAGCCCGGGCAATTAGTCAGCAATCAGCCCAGGGCAATCAGTCAGTCAGCAATCAGTTGTCAATAATCAGCCAATCAGTCAGCCAGTCAGCCTCAGCAATCAGTAATCAGCCAATCAGTAATCAGTCTTTTACACCTACCGTCCCAGATACTGGTTTACCAGTAATGCCCAATACTGATACATACTCGTAGAAAAGGTTTCGGTATCGCTCAATTCTGTTACAATTTTATTGTTCCAATATCGTCCGATACTGGAACACCAAATTGTGATTTTGTACCAGAATCGAACGATGTAGTTGGACAATGAAAAGAAATGACGGCCGGTGCATACAGTAGTAGGGTATACGCGCTCTCATTGTGAGGAGCATAAATTAAACACTTTTAATTTGTGTGAATCTCAGCGTTTCTATAACATTTTAACCACAGATGAACAAAGGGCCCTTGGATATCTTGACTACTCGTATGGAGACGAAAGAAGTTGATATTGCTGAGGACATGTTTACAGACCCTAGATCAACAGACAATACTAAAGTCAATGTGAGTATTGCTTTAGGTTTCATCATCTTCATCCTTTCCATGTACACTGCGCACCTTTTATAACCTTCCTTATTTCTACAAAACACTACACTACTAATGTAGGTGCGAGTAGCGCGCGATCAGGCAGGATATCATATGCGGAAGAACATGACCAGGGTCGATTTCCAGCACCGGAACCCTCCCCCAAAAACAACAACAACAACAACAACAACAACAACAAAATATAACAACAGCAAAAACAACCAATTTGCCATTGATGTTGACGATATTATTGTTCGAGATATTTTGCTAAATCTCAAAATAAGCCTGACCAACAAAATGTACTGTATCATTCCGTATTGTGTCACATATATATTATAGTCATCTTATCATATATTGACACTGACTGAATATGTTGAAAATTAGTAGTATTTGTATTGATTGATAATTACACAATACTCTTAATACCTGTATTATTTGAATGGGTTTCACAGACAATATAATGTATCAAACCCTCGTCAAACATTTTTATAACACCCGGTTGTACTTGCACCCTGTTTTATCTTCCTCGTGGTAGGTCTACGTTCGGCAAGTGCAGCACGATGAATTCACATACAAATTCATAGTTACCAGTGACTCACCCGTTAAAGCAGCATTTCGCGTGTTTATGGCACCACATCTTGACCACTATGGCAAACCTATGAAACTCAACGATCAACGACGAATGTTCATTGAAATGGATACGTTTGTAAAACCACGTAAGTACATTATAACTGCTCACATTTGTAAAAGTACCAGAAAGTACCCTGTTCATCCGCATCGATGGTCATAATGGTTTTGAGAGGTCGTTTTAATGGAGAAGAATTATTTTAAAATTATGTACAATCTTATTATACACAATGCATTTTGAAGGTATTTTTGTTGTTGAAAAAATACTACCCTTATCAATAAGCTGATAAGGCTAAAGAAATATGTTGACGTGCCTTTTGCGACTGACGCCAAATCATAAAAATCATAAAATACAGTCCAGCCGCTTGTTTACATCAAGCAGCATTTTCCTCTTCAGAACATGTACACACATTCATCATCTTTTTGCTCAGCCTGGCTATTGAATCCACAAACGTCAACAGTCACCGTGAATCCCACTGTCAAACCCATGAATAGTTCGAGATTCACCATTTCAAGAACATCACTTTTAACAAATACAATGTAAAAACAAAACTCTTTCGTGCAAACAATGTCATCAAAACTTCCTGTAGTAGATACTTTTTCTATGATCTGAGGTCTCGGCGCTTCGGACTAAATTCCAAGTATTATTTGTAAGTAAATAAAGTTCCACTCAACTCTTTGATCTTTACTCCAATGACATATCATAATTGTTTTCATACAGTGTATAAATCTGTATTTGAAATGAAATTCTCTTGCAATGATTTCATTTCCAACAAGATTACTTTCAAACTCTCACTATATTTAAATCAACTACACCCGTTCCCCACCCTGCAACTACAGACTTAATTCTCAACTATTACGTCAAACGTTCAACTATATTTCATAATTTCCATTTGAACGCCCCTTTCCTTTTTAAAGGATTTTTTATTAAGATCATATTTTGGTCAATGAATAGCAAAATTTGTTCTGTTTATGTTAAACTGCGCCATAAACGAACAAATTCATCACGTATTTTTAAGGCGTTTCATGACACATAAATGAGTACGTGAAAGCCGTATTCACCAACTTGAAAAGGTTAGCGTATTGACGATCGTACTTTTGACGCATGCTGTAGCGTTGCATTAAATGCGTAACTAATTCATGCGCGTCAAGACAATTGAATGGTCGATTTACATCAGAGGGCCATATATAATCCATCGACTCCTTGCCGGTTGCAAAGGGGACCAAAAACTTGCCTTGGTGTGCTGTATATACAAACTAAACACTGATAGGTCTAACACGTTCTCAATAGTGGAAGGGTGCATGACGCGAATGACTGGCCAGTAGGCCGTACGGCCACTGTACACTGACCCCTATGTTTGAACCTATTATTAATAGCACTCAATTCTCCTATTTCTAGTGTATCTTAGGTATAGGCTACGTTATCTAATATTTCAACACTGAATAAAACCCTATTTGTAAGATTATTTTCTCACTGAAGCCCCATTTACAAAACGATATAATAATTGTGACAAGCAGTGGGATTCTCAGTGAATTATTTAATTTTATAGACAAAATGTTGGATTATCACCGACTTTGGGCTTTCTTATTTAATGACCCCCTGTGAGTTAAGCGTCATTATCTGACCATTAATTCTTCTGCAATCATCTCAGTACCGTAAGAGTTTAACTAAATGCACCCTCAAACCCGGTATGTAGCTTAAGTTGCACATTTGAAATAAAAGATTGGTCTATAACAAAGCTCAACGGAACAAATAAAAACAGAATAATCAAACGAAAATAAAAACAAACAAACACATACTAAACAAGTAAATACAGTAACATAAACTAAACAACAACACTAATAACAAAATCAGTAAAAACTATAGGCCTAAAACAAGATTCATGGATGGACACGCAGATTATCTGAAAAAAACTTGGCATGACTAACATTAGATTTGGGTGGTGGGAAATCGGGTGGTAGGGTGGGAGGAATGGGGGTTGGGGGCTGATGACCAATATGAAGCAGGGTTTTTATAAAGTATGACACTCAGAGTGGCGTATGGGGTCACTTCAGAGGGGGCAAAGACGAACACAGATTGGACACGCGAAGGGAATAATATTTCCAACTTCTTCATCATTCTTTCTATCAAATAAGAACTTAGGCCGACATTATAATATTCAAGTTTGCCGGGAGTGCGGTGCACGACCTTACTGGAATCAACTTACTGAACTTCAAGCACTTGTTTAAGGGTATCCCTGCTTTCCAAATGTCTGTCGCGAAACAATTTCCCAGACATCATCAGCCAATTTGTACGCTGCTTTTCGAGTAAACACCAAGCAGAATGCATCACGGCATAAACTGCTCGACACACTTCACACACACGTCACATGAAACGCTTAATTCGTATGCGAGAGTTTCTATTTTGCTGCATGCGCATCTAACGTGTGTTTACGCGCTGAACGGAACACATGGATTTGCAGTAATTTTCTCATTAAAGCCAAATATGTAAGTAAGTCAGTGACCCCATTTTTGTATTTCAAATATTGAAAGAATGTATAAAGGCCCATCACTTCTTCCATTAAAGTCGGATTTTCTTCATTTCCCACAGAACAATGTCATAATGTCATTTTTGGGGAAATACCATTTTTGAAACGGATATAGCTCCAAAACTAAGCCCGTTTCCCCATTGTTTAATTTTAGATTCGTGGTCAGCTAGCACCGTTGACATCAAAATGTCAAGAACATTTCTACGTTAATTCTATGTGTCATGAAAGGTCAAGTGAAAGTTGTTTGCCTTTTATATTAATATAAGATTATCTAAATTTCACTTTCAGTCAAAAAGGGCAAACAAAGCATCCAACGTTCCTCCAACTTATCGTCAGTCATCAAGCCACCTGGTAAGTCTTACCAAGAAATCTTAGATTTGTTGAAGAAGTCACTAGACGCGAAAGAAAAACCTGGTGTCGACGCCTGTGGATGTGATCGGGCCGAACGATACTGTACCTGTGGTTGGCCACTCCATATGCTGGTACCCCGTGGTACGTCTGCTGGTATGACCTTTGACCTGTTCGTCATGCTCACGGATTGGGCCGCAGATCGAGTCGAGACTGATCAGTTGGATTACGGTACGAGCTACTGCGGCGTCAAGAATAACAAGTACCCGGACAAACGCGCCATGGGTTTTCCTTTCGACCGCAATTTCAATGATGACATACATGATGTTGCTTCACTTGCCACGGCCTTTGATAACATGATGACAGTTCCGATCACTGTTAAGTTTGAATAAGCAGATGGAGATATTCAGGCGGCTAGTTAACAATACAATTTGTATTGAAATAAGCAAAGATGTTTTTATAAATTTACTAGAAATAAGTTTATTGTAGTCAATTAACTCAGAGAAACTAGATTTTTAAGTTTCAAATGGTGAAATGAGGTAAGAGGTGTAAACCTTGAATCAAGCAATCTTTGAGTGGCCATCAGAAACGAAAACCTGTAACATAATTCAGTCTTAAATCAAATTGATAACGGCTTTCAGTTTTAAGAATTTTGTGAACATGGAATTAATATTTGCAAAAAAAGGATAAATGAAACAAACCCAGGGTACGGAGGGTGAGAGGGGATTGAAAAAAAACAAGGCCAAACTTATATTGGATATCAACTAGCTTATGCTATTTATGGAATGACGCGCAATATATATTTAACCTAGCTTTATTCCGTTTTTCCGAAGACGAGTCTGACCATTTCCTTACAGATTGTAGAGATAACACCATTATCAAGCCTCTTCATGCTGGATATAAGTTTATAATAAATAGGTTGTATTTCTCGCGGAGGGTGGTACTCGGAATTGGTTTGGTCGGGGTGTGCGGCTGGAGGTTCAAACCCCAACCCATTTTTTAGGGGTGATTTTTGAGAGAAAAAACCCGGTACCCATTTCTAGGGGTCATCATTTTAGACCCAATTTTCGCAAATTATCGGGAAAATAGACCTCATTTTTTCTAATTTTGGCGAAAATAGACAAACATTTTGCGAAAATAGACACACATTTCGCGAAGATAGACCCATTTGTAAACAGTGACCCCATTATTAGGGATTTCTAGCACAACATCATAACCCATGTTTAGTGATTTCTTGCAAAAAAAGCTACCCATTAGAGCGGCACACCCCCCTTATATCGTCTTAGGCGAGTATCCCCCCCCCCCCCCGGGTATTTGTAATGTCTATATATTATTCAATTTTGAGTAAAATACTTATTATATTTCGGAGATCTGCTGTGCAGTGATGCGGTAAATATATAACCTCATTTTGCTATGACAGGTTTGATTTCATATTGTGTGAGCTCACTTGAAAATGTACCTAAGTAAATTACAAACCGCACTAGCACTAGGACCCCTCTTTGACATCTCAAATATATGCCCTAATTAAGAAATGTTTAAACATTTTAATTAGTGGGCCTTATTAATTATGCAAATGGAAACTAGCTAAAAGCTAACGTACGTTTTTAGCTCTCCAAGTGTATATACCCATATACCAAGTCACAATACTATAGCTCATCTCATCTATCCACAAGCTATTTTTAAATTAAAACAAATTATGCATACATAATTAGACATAATTAGGAAATTACCTGGCAACTGAAATTGAAAAAAATAAAGAAATTAAAGAAATATGTTGGTTTTATGCCACTTTGACCTAACATATCTTTGCAACCGAATGTCCGACTTAATTACAATTTTCAGTTCCAGGATCGTCAGACCCAGGGCTAAAACACATATTGAAAGGAAATCTAAATTTTTGTCTCCGCCAATATAGACACCTTAAACAATGTCTATCTCATTATAAAGCAGCTAAGAATGTTTAAGCAATTCTCATTGGTTCTCAGAGAAATCGGCGACATTTATATGAGACATTCTTAAACAGCTAATTTGGTGAATGCGTCCTTATGATGCTTAGGCCTACTAGGTAGTATAGGAAATGATGGTTGATGATATATTTGTTATGGTGAAATTTATGCAGCTTGTGACCAGATATCCCGAATTTTAATCCATTTCTAGTTCTGTAGCGTAATAAGATTTCTAAGATATTATAGAAAAGTAACTGTCATTAAAGATTGGTGTATTTACTCAGAATCCCCGCTTTTGATGTAGCAGAAATGTACCCGGAAATAACAATGATGAGAGGTAAGGTAATTGATTGATGGAGCAGATAACATGCCCAGGAATCAAAAAATAAAAGTTGGTTGTTGACCAGAGGAGAGATATATGAGTTATGTTAACACTATCCACAAGGCAGTCGTCTGCAGACCTGACGACAGTTCCAAAATGTTTCAAAAATGTTTCAAAAATGTCAAATTAATTGAATTTCATCACCATATTTGGAATCACCGTGTGAAACGCATTAAATTAATACAAACAGGCCTAGTATTGGTTCAGTAATTCTTGGTTAAGTAATTCTATCAGGTTTCTGACAAATCTGTTTTGTATATGGTGTATAAAACCAAGGCTTAGGTAAAACTAATAACCGCCTGGAAAGTGTTTAGTGTAAACATAAACGAAACTGAAGCATTTTAACATGTTTGCTACGAGAGGGGCACCCTCACATTATGGTTGACCTTATGTATCAAAATACGCGAGGTAAAACTCCCTATGAAATCGGGAAATTGATATAGTGGAGCCCCAAGGGTGGGGCTCCAACCTTTGTTCACATATATATCTGCGACGTCGAATTTCGCAATGGAATGGGTCGATCCTAAGAAATGGTAACATACCGTACTGAGGTGGGTGTTTTTGTGTGAACATGATCATATTCGGATCCCAGCAAACACATAACATTTTCACAACATTTTTCAAAGGTTATATAAATAGTTTAGAAAAACATTTGTTTGCTAATGTTTGTTAAACATTTTTAAAACATGTTTAAATGTTTTAAAAATGTTGCTGAAATGTTTGCATACAACGATTTTCTAAAGACTGCCTATTAATTGATAACTTTTCATCAAACATTTAGAGAATGTTTGACGCACATTTCCAAATAATATCGTAAACAATTATCTTATAAACATTTTATTAACATTAACTGTTATCTACTGCAAATGTTTCAAAGATACTTAAACCATTTCTGATGATATTGTTTTCCTAATGTTTTCAAAACATTGTGAAAATGTTATGAAAATCTGATATTGACATATCTGACATCGTAAGCAAACATTGACACGATATTGTCATGTCACATTGTGCAAATGTTCAAATAATATTTTCTGATGATATTGTTTTTATAATGTTTGTCAGACATTGTGCCAATGTTATCAATTCCACGCATGCGCACTGACCTTGATTATGTTGGTTTTGTAACACTATAATGGATTTCATATTTATAACTTTTGATAAATATAATTCGATCCACATCATGCACTATTTCATCATTTAATGGCAAGTACCCAGCAAACACAAAAACGTTTTATAAATGTTGTTTAAACATTGGCCAAAACATCATGAGAATGTTATTTGAAAATGTTCATATGACGTCAAAATGTATGGTTAGGATTTAGTCGGGAAAACATTTTCAAAAAACATGTTTGCCAATGTTTTAAAAACATTTATTCAACATTTTGGTGAACATACTGAAAAAATGTTGAAAAACATTGTTTTGGCCAATGTTTAAACAACATTTATAAAACATTCTTGTGTTTGCTGGGATCTTGACTTTTCAGGCAGAACAAAACACCACACTTATGACTAAAACAAATACAAAAACGCCATCTCTCAACATGCAATTTTTAAAACTCGCAGCGATCGAAATACCCGGTATCGATGAAGTCATAGTACTAGTTATACAATGCACATGCGCAAATTTCGATCGCCGCGAATTTTAAAAATTGCATGTTTAGAGATGGCAGTTTGTATTCCTTTTGGTGACTAATATGATGATAATTACTTTTTCTAACAAATAATGTTCAATGCTGTGCTTGCAGGACTCCTTTAAACAGTTTTAAGCTTATAATAAATAGGTTGTATTTGTAATGTTTTTATATCAATCAGTTTGAGTAAAATACTTGTTATACATCGGAGTAGTAAATAAAATATATAACCTCATCTCGCAATGACTGGTTTTATTTTATAGTGTGTGAGCTGGAGCAACCCCTATTTGGCGTCTCAAATATATTTCCCTACCCCGGAAGCACTTTTAAATTGTATGGCATATCGTACCGATGATTAAGAAACGTTGCACCGAATGAAAATAATGTTACATGTACCTAAAAGACAGCAACAAAACTCTTTAACCCCTTGGGCACTACCAGTGCGCGGTCTATCTAACAGCGCTTATGATTGGTTAATTACAAGATATACTCATTTGAATAACCAATAACCATACAGTTTTTGAACTATTTCACGCCGATCTTTATCAGGGATGCAATTATATTAACAATGTCTCTGATTGGTGCAATCAATTATTTATCCATCTGTCTGACCAATCGGCCGGTAATTCTCAGGGGGTTAACAAGAAACCCGTCCAACAAAAGAGCAAGGCGACGAGAACAAAACTGTCAAATCATCTTACAACTTACGTAAATAACACATTTGAAAGTCGATTCTTAGTATGTATACATGTAGGTATCCTATCTAACCAAAATAATTCAAGACGTCACTACTTGATGGCAGTGATTGTTCACATATCAGAATCACATTTATTGTTTTTTATGAAGTAGGCCTAATAAACACGTAGTTCAAAGCCGTTATACAGGTTTTCTTGGCCGGAATGAATGCCGACCTCGTGTTTCCCGACTTACAAATTAGATTAACCAATCAAAGTTTGACTACAATGAAGTCAACATTTGACTACAATGAAATCAACATTTGACTACAATGAAGTCAACATTTGACTACAATGAAGTCAACATTTGACTACAATGAAGTCAACATTAATTGACTACAATGAAGTCAACATTTGACTACAATGAAGTCAACATTTGACTACAATGAAGTCAACATTTGACTAAAACGAAGTCAAAATTTGACTACAATGAAGTCAAATGTTTACCCCTTTTGTAGTTGATATTGACTATTTTCAGTGTCAAAATGATTTGACTACCCACACAGGGTTGCTATGACTGACCTAAAAGGTATTCAAATGTTGACCCTTTTGAATTTGATATTGACTATTTTCAGTGTCAAAATGATTTGACTATCCACACAGGGTTGCTTTGGATGACCCTATAAGGAGTCAAATGTTGACTCCTTTTGTAGTTGGTAATGACTATTTTAAGGGGAAAATGATTTGATTATCCACACAGGGTTAAAAATGACTACAATGTATGTGGTGTATATAATTGTTGACCGTCAGAAGGTAGTCAAAAATGACTAAATAAGGATCAATTTTAACTACCTATTTTTAAGTGTGTTGTGTTTGTAGAGGGATATATAATACAAGGAGTGCCTTTCTATTTTTTATTATTTCATAAATGGAGAAAGGTTAACCAATCTTCAGGTTGAAAAATTGCTTTCATCTGCATATTATGCTGTTATGGTTTTATATTCTGGTTTTCTTTTCGCTCGTACCAAGGAAACCTTTAGTAATTGATATTTAGTCTATGTAACATCCTAGAGAAAGAAAAAAATACACATTTCCCCTTCGTGGTTGCAAGTAGACCTAATTGATAAATAATTTCTAACCAAATTCATACGCTAAGCAAAAAAAGTACCCTCCCAAGGCAACAAAATAATAAACACTGTTCTACGGGCCCGACCGGGAATTTCGGAAGGGGGGACGATGTTCACATGCATAACATGAATACTGATCCAAGCATTTTTTTTCTTCTTCAAAACACCGCGATATATTTGCAGATTGTTAGAGAACCGGGTTTCCTTTTTTGTAGCCTAATTGTCTAATTTTGATGATGCAAATGTCACAGTTTATACTTTGAGAATCAACTTACATTATCACCACTTTGCTTGCGAGAATCTTGGCGAGAATAAATTCTCAGATTCTCATCAAATTTCTGCTTCTATTATCAGTTTCAGAGAATCTTTGCGAGAATGGTTTCTTAGATTCTCATCAAATTTCTGCTTCTATTACCAGTTTCAGAGAATCTTTGCGAGCATTTCAGAGAATCTTTGCGAGAATGGTTTCTCAGGTTCTCATCAAATGTCATCCTCAGTTACCAGTTCAGAGAAATGAATTATCAAATTCTCATCACATTTCTGTCTCTGTTACCATACTTGTCCTAAGCAATATCATCTTTGATTAGCTTGATTAGTATACATGATGAAAGCGCACAAGTCGAAAAAATAGTGCATGTCGACAAAAACTAGACATACTATACAGTATAATCAGTTCCAAATCGGTGAGAAATGTTCGGTTTTTAACTCTCTGCGTAGGAAAGTAATCCAAGCGTACGCCTGCTATTATGGTCACACGCACACAGTTCTGGTCGCACGCATATGATGCACAGTGCGCTTGTTGCCTCATGCACGCCCGCATCCTTCTGTAAGGCGGCTTCGCCAATTTGGAATTGATCAAACTATGACAGTGAGTAAATACAAATTGTGTGAATATTTACATAGTAGTTTTATCTGGTACGTAAACTGTAGAAGTTGAAGATTTGTTTGCATTGCCTATTTGTTCAGAGGCCAGGAGTGTTTGTATACATTCCATTATTAAGTACATAAAACTGATATTATACAGGGTGAATCAAAAAGAATTGTGCATTTGACCTTGATGCGTACATGAACCATGTAATTATTGTTGTCTGTATACAGTGTTGTTAATCTAGTTCATCCTCCCCAAAAATGAAAGTAATCGACTGAAAAATAAGCACACTGTGGCAAGTTTCGTAAACTCACCGAGTTTTTCGCCATTCCAATGGGATTTACACACAGTAAAATTTGTTTTGCTAAAATGGTCATCACATTAATTGTCAAAATGTTCCTGAATAATCATTATTTCTCTATGGGATAAGTCATTAATAGTCTGATACCGAGTTGAAAAGGCAAATCTGAATACATGCATCACCTGTTACAGACCAAGAAGGCAAGAAGTCTTCAAGAAGTGGAGGCATGTGTCAGAGCCGAAGTGACAGGCTACGCCGCAACAGGGGAATGGTTGGATGAGCTGTTCGCAACATGTTGGCCAGGGCACACACATGTCTTCGGCAAACGAAGGAAGGCTTCATTAAAAAATCTTAATATCAGCAAACAACTAAATGATTTCTACTTTAAATTGCAAGGAAGCTAACATTTAATTTTATGTCTTAAAAAAACACCACTTTTAGCAGAAGACCGTCACTCATACCGTATTATTTGTGAACCTAAAGGAAAATGTGAATGACTTTTCAGTGCAATTAAGAAACAAGGGTCTTCAGAGCATTTTATTTGTGCAGTATATTTAGTTTGTGAAGTATTATTTATTTTTACAATGTTTAACCACCTTTGGCTCATCTAATATACCAGGGACCCGTTTCATAAAGCTTTCTTAAGATTAATCTTAAATCTGATTTTAAGATTGATTGTGATAAGATCAATCTTACATAAAGATTGATCTTAAAATGGCTTTCATAAAATCAATCTTAGGATAAGATTGATTACTGTAAAATCAATCTTAAATAATTATGCAATTTTAAAGTTAATATTCATGAACAAGGCTGAGTGAGTGACCTTTGACATGGTTGCTCTTTTCTTTGCTCAAGGATGTCACTTTTTGAATTCTGTAATTATTAAACTATTAATCAAATGCATATAAAAGTATACATTTTTGGAAGGGATTTGGGTCAGAGAATCCATTTTTGGCATCAATTTTGATAAACAAATGTTGATTTTTTGAGAAAATCATAAACAAACACTTTTTTGACCAAATTTATTTGGGACAAGCTAACAAAATTATTTTTGAGTAAAAAAATTCCCAAAATTGCTTGATTATACTATTAAGACACTAATGTAGTGCTGATTTTCTCATTTTTTCTTTTAAAGCTGTATTTTTGAAATTTTGACCCAAAATGTCCAAAAAAGTGGGAAAAAATCATATTTTTGGCACTTTTTGGTCAACATTTCAGCATTAAAAGAAAAAATGAGGAAATAGGCACTAGATTAGTGTCTTAATAGTATAATCAGGCAAATATTTGGGGGTATTTTTTTACTAAAAAATAATTTGACAGATTCTTCGAAAAGAAATTGATCAAAAAAGTGTTGTTTTTTGTGATTTTCTCCAAAAAAAACCATTTTTGGTCAAAATTTACATTTTGGGGTATACATTGTTTAGTGTGTATTAGGCAGTGACGGATACAGGGGGGGGGGGGGGGGGGCATCGTACCCGAGGGTGGTCACCTTGGTATTTCGATTTCGACCATGCAATTTTTTTTTGGCCGGTTTCGACCATGTCGATTAAGTTGACCGGTTTAGTTGGCCGGTTTAGTTGTAGTTGACAACCACATCGCTACCCCCCCTCTCTTATCAGGATTTCAAGAGCTGGCGGCAAAAAAAATGGGGCACCTTTTACGATATTTTGGTTGGGTACCAATGTACCTTTCCTGGAAAAAACGGCTTGGTCAGCCCCCCGTAAATTTTAATCCTGGGACCAGTGGCGGCACCAACCACATAATTTTTATTTTGGGGAGAAGGGGGCAAAAACGAAGGCAAGAATTATTTTTAGGGGGCATGAAAAAAATGATGACATTTTTTGTGCCATTTTACGCTTGAATTGTCAAATTTGGTCTATTACTAACTAATTTGGTATGAAAATGCGCGCTTGAACGCATAATTTAGCTGTTTTATATCAAATTGTCAACATTTGATGTAATTGAAGCTATTTTATGCTAACATTTTCTCTTTTTTTCTCTTTTTTTTTTTTGGGGGGGGGGGGAGGGGAATGCCCCCTTGCTCCCATGTAGTGCCGCCACTGCCTGGAACCACCACTGTTAGGTGTACACCCTAATACACCCCAAGCAGGGTGGGTATACTCGCCCACAACAAGCAACCTCGTAAGATGAAAAACAAGGTGTAGGCCTATACCCAATTTCGTGAATATGAGAATATAATATAATTTTACTTATGATATAATTATCGCGCCCAAAATTAAATAACTTTACTTAGAAGCTATTTGAGATGGCTGTTTTGTATTGTTGAGAGATTGTGGATGTATATTATTGAACACATGATAAGTAGCCTTGTACACAACTAAATTCAAATCGTAGTTTTTACTGATAAATATGTTCTCACGATAGTGCGGTTTTTGTCTTCTGTATATAAAACAATAAGTTCAATACATATAGTAATAATCGCCCGTGGGGTACCCAGAATTTTGCTTTCCAAAGCCCCAATTCTTCGAAAATAATGCGTTCTAACCCCCCCCCCCCCCCCCCCCCCCCCCCAAAAAAGAGTGCGTTCTTGCTAATCAAAATTGAAAACATCAGTTCCTTAGACCCTATTTTTCGTCATAAAATCCACTCAGTTCAGTTCTGTAGCCCCCCTTTTTGAGACTCTGGGCGGCACACCCCCTACCACAAAAAAAGTTGAGTAGTGCCCCCCCCCCCCCCCCCCCCCGAGTTGGGGGTTTGTAAGAGCTAGCAGAAGAGGGTGAAAAGGAGATCTTCAGGGTGGGCATATACCTATACCCCTTTTCCAATGTCAGTACTTCCCCCCCCCCCCCCCCCCCCCCCCCCCCCCCCCCCCCCCCCCGCTGGAATTTTCTTATATATTCGACATATGTTGCTAAAATGTCTGTGAAAACGGCAAAATTAAGGATTTTAGACCCATAATTTACCAAAAATGGCTTTGGAAAAGGGGATTCATTTTACCAGAAGGTCCCCCGGCACTATAATCGGCCTCTTATGTTGAACTTCAATGGCATATAAATAAGTCCAAGTTACTTAAAATTGAACTGAAATGTTTGATCAGAAAAATTAAATTAATTTCAGGCAATGTTTACACAAAAGCCACAATGTTGTCCCCCCCCCCCCCCCACCAAAAAATAGGGGTCACAAACACTTTTTTGCTCCCCCTCCCCCATTACACAAGCCCTTCAAATTTTATTTTGAGAACTGATGGCACTTAGGGGCATTGCCTAGGGGGGGGGGGGGTGGGGGGGGGGGGGGGGGCAAATCAACAAGACTTTGTCAAGTTGCCGCTCGCTCATGGGGCACTAAAGTTAATTTTGCAGGTTGTACTATCAAGGGTCTCAAAAATTCACGAAAAATAGGGTCTTAGGAACTTAAAGGGACATTAAGTGGTGTTGAAAAGTTTAAATATTTAAACATTTACTTCAGAATTCAAGATGAACATTAAAAATCGCCATTATTGTTGTTTCTACTAACAACAAACACAGCAAAACTAGATTAAAACAATATCATCGCTATTTATTGAAAAACGCCCTCTATGCAAATATGGTTCGCGTTATGTATCACGCGTACTGCACGGGGATACTGTCGGACGTAAAATGCTGGTCCCGCGGGACCAGCATTTTTTGAATCGACGTTTTCTTGTACAAAGAGAGCTGATTTTTCTTAATCCTTATAGGTGTAAGTTCATACATGTAATACAATTATGAAAAATAAACTAATCTCAGTTTTTATCATAATTGAGGGCGCTGCCTCCAACACATCTCTTAGTGTCCCTTTAACTTAAATAGGGTCTTAGGAACAAGACTTTGTCAAGTTGCCGCCCATGGGGCACTAAGTTGATTTTGCAGGTTGTACCATCAAGGGTCTCAAAAATTCATGAAAAATAGGGTCTTAGGAACTTAACGATATTCTCCAAAAAGTATGGTTTTAAAAACCGACCGCCTCCCCCCCCCCCCCCCCCCCCCCCCCCCCCCCCCCTCCTAAATGTGTTTAGTAAGAACGACAATTTTTCGAAATTGTGGTTTAACGTTGAATATATTTAAAAAAAATTGGGGCTTTCGAAACTTTCAATAAAATGGGGACGGGGTCTTAAGATCTGATGCAGGTTCAGAATGGGGGTATAGGGAGGAGCAGAAGCCCCCTGAGCCCCCCCCCCCCCCCCAACATGTCCCCTAAATTGAATGAATGTTGCCTTTGGCTCCGTAGCCAGAGGGGGGACCAAGTCACAACCACACACCTTTTACCCCCCCCCCCCCCCACCCTCCATCCATTATGGAAGACCTAGCTACGCCACTGAATGTACATGCTGCATTAAAAGGTTACACCCCCAGTTTAAGAATAAAATGTTAAATACCCCCCACCCCTATTTCAACATGAAAGCTACGTTTACCCAGCCACCCTCCAGCATAAATAATGAACGGTCCCTAAACATTGTTGATTATTTATTCACTCAAATTTTGAGATATTTTAAGGCTTCCCGAATCATTTATAAACATGATTGCAACTTCCATGGTGAAAGTAAAATTAAAACACTGTCAATATTAGTTGCAAGTTTGGTGAAAATAAAGCGCGCAACCCCTCCCCCTATTACAATGGTATGACATCCCTATGTTCTGTGTAAAAAAACCTATCACCAACAATTGATGATTTTATGAGATTTATTAGAGTTTATTCGGAATCTACCATTTTTACAAATGAGTCCATAATGCTCCATAAATCCTTAAATCCATAAATTTCGAAACTTCTAAAAAAGCTCAATATATAGATGTAGATCTTACAATCATAAGCAGTTTGACCAATTACAATGGGTCTTCAAAGTTAAATACCTTTCCTGGTATTAATCATTCTGGGACACATAATATGTAAACATTTATAGTTTTTGCTGAAGACAATTCCAAATGTGGCGTACGGTCAGCTAACTTTTTATCCAAAACGGTAAACCCCCTTCGCGACACGGATGACCTAGGGGGTCAAATGTTAGGAATCACTTTTTGAAATTTTCCCCACAACAAAACATATTTTTCCGGCAGCAGTTTTGTCAACTCATATCCTACCTCCCCCCCCCCCCACCCCCCACATTTTGAAATTTTCCCCACAACAAAACATATTTTTCCGGCAGCAGTTTTGTCAACTCATATCCTACCTCCCCCCCCCCCCACCCCACATTTTGAAATTTTCCCCACAACAAAACATATTTTTCCGGCAGCAGTTTTGTCAACTCATATCCTACCTCCCCCCCCCCCCCCAATGACCAAACATTTTACCCACATGTATCAATTACCTGTCACTAGACATCGGAAATTGATATACAGTAGGAGACAAAAGTAGAAGGAAGAGCATCTCAGCTCCATACCAACATGATCAAGAAGATTTAATCACACAATTAATACTCAATTATTCAGATTTGGTCATATGTGTAGACCTACTACCGTAAGAACTACTATGTTATCAACCGACATTAGAAAGGTCCGAGTAATTATACCAAAGAACTTAAACTTTAGAGAGCAGCTCAGGAAGAATTCCAATTTTTAAACATGGTCATTTTGAATTCTGCCCTCTTATCTCTTCTAAATGCATGAGCATTGTACAACAGAAATGACTGATTAGCCATGTCTAGCACTGGAGCGCTTCACTTTGAACAATTGTTGTTTTATTTCCCGCCAAATTGTACAATCAATCATGTGGTCTTTCGTCATGTGATATTTAAGATCGATTACTATGATTAATCTTACACTTATATAGTGATCCGGATCACTATATAAATATAAGATTGATATCAAACTTACCTAGGATTGAAATCAATCTTATTTGTTTTATGAAAACGATTTAAGATCAATCTTAAAGTTAAGATCGATTTAGGACTTAAGATCAATCTTAAGTGGATAAGATTGATCTTAAAAGCTTTATGAAACAGGTCCCTGGAACCTTTAATAAATTACAGGGACAACAATACCTTGCTTGTAGACTCTCACTCCATATCATCATCCTGCAGTAATATTCATGTCTTAACTGTGTAAATCCCATTGGAATGACGAAAAATGCGGACAGTTTACCAAACGTGTCACATAGTTTGCTTATTTTTTAGTCGATTACTTTCATTTTTAGGGAGGATTAACCAGATTAACAACTACTTTTACATTTTATGACATTTTGATATGTCGTCTGCAGACGCCTGCCGCGTGAAAAGTGTTAACATTTCAACGCCTTGTTCCAAATACGAGGGTCATTTCATCCTCCGACGTCGTAACTTTAAGTCAATGTTTGCAGTCATTAGCGACATCCTCAAGAACAAAGAAATGCTCTTCCAAGCTACCTGATCACAGCTCTTCTTCTGAACTGGCAAATCGGTTTGCAACATATATCACCAGTAAGATACAAACCATCAGGATGAATCTCACATCAAATGCTACTGTGTCTACTGAGACAATCAACAATATCCGCCTTGTCTTGGAAGGAGTTTAGCACAGTTTCTGATGCTGAGATAAAGGACATAATTATGAAATCTCCAAGTGCCACAGGGCTTATTGATCCTATGCCAACATTGTTGATCAAGAAGTTACTTGATTCACTGCTACCCATAATCACATCCATCGTGAATATGTCACTTATGTACCAGCTTCAATGAAATCAGCAGTGATTAAGCCTCTACTCATGAAACAGAACTTGGATTGTAATGTCTTAAAGAACTATCGTCCTGTTAGCAACCTCTCCATCATCTCGAAAGTTCTTGAGCGTGTTGTGGCTAAGCAGCTGAAGCAGCATATATCTGATCACAACTTGCAAGAACAATTCCAATCGGCATACAAACAATTCCATAGTACGGAATCTGCTTTGCTGAGGGTCCACAATGACATATTATGTGCAATGGAGAATCAGGGTATCACCGTGCTAGTTCTTTTGGATCTTGCAGTGCACTTGACACTATTGACCATGCAGTATTACTTGCTAGCATGCAACATCGTCTAGGAATAAGTGGTCCCATCTTGAACTGGTTCAAATCATATCTTTCGGATCGGACTCAATGTGTGCATATTACTGGAAAGTCTTCTGCTCCACAACATCTACAATATGGCGTACCGCAAGGGCCAGAGCTTGGGCCTCTACTGTTTTCCATCTACAGTCTGCCACTTGGGGACATTTATTCGTAGACACCAAATGGAGTTACACATCTACGCAGATGACACTCAAGTGTATCTGTCTGTCTGTCCGTCCAACAACTCCCAATGGTGTCAAGCTTGCTGTATCTAGACTTGAACAGTGTGTAAAGGACATCAATGAGTGGATGTCAGCTAATTTCCTCAAGCTGAATGCTGATAAACCAGAGGTTATTATGCTCGGTTTTAAAACTTAACTTGCCAAGATGAATCTCTTAAATGTGCATATC
Source organism: Ophiura sarsii (assembly GCA_035610835.1). NCBI lineage: Eukaryota > Metazoa > Echinodermata > Ophiuroidea > Amphilepidida > Ophiuridae > Ophiura > Ophiura sarsii. The sequence goes on from CM069449.1 coordinate 19,044,052, forward strand.
GCTGACGTTGACATACCTATCAAATCTGTTGTTGTGAGGAGTATTGGGGTTATGTTTGACTCCGGTTTGACAATGGCAGCTCAAGTTGCTAATATCACCAAATTGGCAAGTTTCCAATCCAGAAATATCGGTAAGGCCCGGAGACTGTTAACCACGGATTCTACTAAAATAGCTGTGCATACATTGGTCACTTCAAGACTTGACTACTGCAACAGATTACAAGCTGGCATAAACAAGACTCTTATCACAAGACTTCAGAATGTGCAACGTACTGCAGCACGGTTGGTGATGAGAAAGAGAAAGTATGACCCAATATCTCAAGATCTTGTTCACCACCTTCATTGGCTTCGAATTGAGCATAGGATTGATTTCAAGATTTTAGTCCTCACATATAAATCTCTCCATCAACAAACACCGGACTATCTTGCAAACTTGCTCCATGTTCAGACTGGTCGCAGGTGTCTACGCTCCACCTCTTCTGCACCACATTTGGTTGAACCCAGAACTCACCTTATCACATTTGCTGATCGTGCCTTTTCATCCTATGCTCCTATGATCATATCAGAAATGCAGATTCCATCAACATATTTAAACGACTTTTAAAATGTCATCTTTTTGAACATGCTTTTGTAAAGTAGTTTTCTCTGTGGTACATTGTGCCAAAGCGCCTTAGTACAAGTTTCTTGGTTCTGGCGCTATATAAATTTCAGTGATTGATTGATTGATTGATTGATTGATTGATTGATTGATTGATTGATTGATTGTCAGCATGCTGTACTGTTACAGAGGTCTATGTCAAAAAAAATAATATATATATTATTATTATTTTTTTAACATTTCGGGTATTCGGGTACCCAATTTGGTACCCGGGTACCCGGAATAGCGGGCGGGTACCCAGGTTCCCGGGTATAAGTCACAGCCTTATTAGTTACAGAGGTCTATGTCAGGTGGCCAGGAAGATTTTTTTCTCATTCATATTCCCATTATTGGGCATGGGGTGCGCAAGTTGAAACAGTGACTTTTATCCACTGACATCTGCAGGCGCCCAACGACAGGAGTATTTGAACAGGCCTTTACATGTTGTTATATACAGAGATGTAACTTTTCAGAGCAGTGATAAACACAAGTTCCTTTTCTCCCCTCATGCAGATTGACATCGTTGGTTGCGAGTTTGCTATCGAGTGGATGCGTGACTTTGAGGCGTTCCAAGACGCCCTCGCCCAAGAGACATCGTACGCCTCTAACCTGACGAGATCCATGAGTTTGGTTTTGGACGAGTTCTACCAGCACCTGCGGGTAAGAATATGGCAAAAGCATGTATCTTATATGTACTTTCCTAATGAAATACTTCCTTTTAACATGTATTGTGTTAACCTGATTCAATAATCCTCACTTAGGAAAAGGTTGCAACTTGTGAAGACAATAAAAGTAATTTACTGCTTTTTACCACAACATGATTTATGGAATAAAAAACTAACTTTGATCATGTTAAAAGGAAGTATACTGTTAGAATACTACATATAAGATACATTCTTTTGCCATAAAAGGGCCGATGTTAGACCGGGTCCCCGAGTCCCTATATATGGCCGCCATCTTTAAATATGGCGTACCAAATCGAGGGACTGGAAAAAGAACACAGCGAGAAAGTGAACGGAAGTGTCGTAGGAAGTCACTCCGGTCACTTCTAACTGAACTGCCCGCCCACCAAAAAACTCCAAAGCTCTTGATTGGTCAAATTTAAACTGTAGCATTTTTCACGATCATCACGCTCCGCCGTGGGAGGTAAATCAGCGCGCCCATCCGCCTCACACGATGCACAAACCTGCGTGACAGTGTGTGAATAATGTTTATTCACGATTTTATCAGCGCACACTTTTGGAACTGTAATTTTCCCTGTCTTCACATTCAAGCAACCTCGCAGGGGCCATGTGTAAAATAGGGAAGACATGAAGGGTCGAGTCTATAGGAGAATATCAGGATTTCCACATATGGGAGAGGGGGTGGGAGAGTCATTCATTGAGGGAGGCAACATTGTTTTATTCTTCAATCAATCATTCCAATTTTGAATTGGGGCAAAGCCCTCTAGCACTCAATTAGAAATTGGGCCATACATTTTCAATTTGTTAGAAAACTATGAATCTATAACAGCTGGTTTTTACTCCCCCCCCCCCCCCCCCCCTCCCTCTGCCATTCCCCTCAACTAGGTCTAAAAACAATCAAATGACATAAAACATGTTTTTTGAAAGTAGAAACAAAATTGTATTGTGACCCCAAGTAATTTGAGTTCTAGGTGCAAAGTTATGTTTCTCATACTCAGTGTAGCCTCAACACGAGAGGTAATGTCTCGATGATATTCCCGCATTGCATAATATTTCGGTCTGTAACCAATTTTAAACATGGAACCACTGTACAACTTACAATGTTTCACATTCAATTCACTAAGCCCTGGCCCACGTAATACTGAAGCGATTAGCTATTGAACAGCACCCAATGAACAATGAACAATTCCCATTGTTTAAAATGCTAATCCCTTCATTATTCTATTTTTTGAAAGAAGTATGGGGATCTGCAAAGTGTAAGAAATGTGATGCTTGGATAACTCCACACTAAAAATAACTGCTTTTGCCAAAAGAGTTAATCCAGTGTAGCATATAGTGGCTAAGCTCTATAGGAATCCCAGGATCGATGCTCAACCAACTTACAGGTTTATCATAATATATTACTGTTTGTTTTTGTAACATGCTCATTCTGGCAGCGTACATAGTTCACCTCGCCGGATGTGAACACATAAAACAGTGGCATGCTCTAAAATCTGAGGGCTATTGGGCTAATATCATTTTAATTTCTATTTACTAGACGGTTGGCGTATCTGCAGTCACCGGTCAAGGGCTAGATGAATTCTTTGTGGCTGTGGAAGAGGCTGTAGAAGAGTATAATGTGTAAGTTTAACAATGGTGTGAGTGAAGTATGTGTAAGAGGTTGTGGAAAAGTATGTCTATGTTGAACAATGGTGTGAGTGAAGTATGTGTAAGCGGTTGTGGAAGAGAGTATATAATGTCTATGTTAAACAATGGTACAGAATGATTTATATCATGTTTGAAAAATAATAGAATACAAAAACGACATTACAATCCAACCAAGTCTAATGAATGCAATATAATGGGAACATGTTTTCTACTTTAGTCTGTTAATTCCATCAATATATCTTTATCTGTTCCGAAATGGTGTGACATTATTGAAAATCTGTGAAAACCTGTATTTCAATTGATAAACACTCGCACCAAACTTCAAACCTGCCGCTTAAGAACGTATAATATATATCACTCAAGCAAAACAATTTACACACACCATTCAGATATTTGCTTCATAAAACATCACCACCAGTTGATATGTATTACTTTTGTTGTGGATATTAAAAGAAAAAACAGCAAACTGCAACAACATATCATGGCATATCATTAAAATCGAGTTTTGTGACGAACATGGTTCAATGATTTTATGAGTATCAAAAGAGGTTAGTAATTTTGGTCAAACTTGGAATTTACCATTTTTACAAAAGATTTCATATTTTCTGTCAGACTCAGAAACGTCCGATTTTTAAGAAAGCTAAATATATGTACATGCTGGAATCAATGATATTTATAGCTAAATATACACCTTTCCCTGTATATATTATTCTTGGACACCCTGTATGAGCCAAGTTGTGTAAGAGATACATGTTTAAACCTGGTCTAGATATATCGTTATCCTAATTAACTGTTCTTATACCTTTTCATATTGTAACATTCATAAGGCCAAATAAAAAAACAAGTTTGTTTCCAGTAGTGCGTGCGCATTTCACTGAGACGCTCGATTCTTGCGCATTTAACTTTTTTTATAGACAAAAACGGGAAAATATTGTTAGGGCGCCATCTTTTGTCGAAATTGTGTCCAACATGTTGCAAGATGGTGATTGGCGCCACATACGGCAAACAAGAAAGTGAAAATCCGCGGCGAATATCACATTTTAGCGAGCATAAAAGTAACAAAAATGCACAGATTTGATTAAATAAAACTATTTTAAGTGTCGAATCTCCACTATGAATTTGAGCGAAAATATAAAAATAAACAAACGCATTTGACCTTTCAGGCTTGGTACTGGAAACAAACTTGTGGTTTTTTAAATTTGTTGCCTAATAGTTCCATATGTATTTCTGTTGCAGGGATTATAAACCGGAATATGAGAGGTTAAAGAGAGAGAAGGTTAGTGCTATTTCATTTCCTTGATATTTGTGACCCGTCACATCAAAATGGACAATTTGGAGGCCCAACCCAAGTCAATTCTGAGGTATTAGTATGACTTAAAAGAGTACATTTTAAGCTTTGAAATGATACCATGTTGAAGGTAGTCGGACTTTGTAATCACAAGATATGAATTGAAGAAGCATATTTTTATCTATTATTTTCTTTATATTTCACCAAATATATTGGCCTCTATCTCAAAACTGTGTTTCATGCTGACAACATGTCCTTTTTGATGTGACTGGTCACATTTGTGCAAAATCACATAATGTGTTAAAGGTAGATGACCCGATCACATTTTCGTAACACAGAATTATTTCAAACATACGGAGATTTTCATATCATATGAAAGCTCGTATTTTTCTCATCATCATACTGAAATTTGACGGCCTAAATCGGTATAATTACTGAAAAATTGATGAAATAACGTCGAATTACCGCGAATTGTGGTAACCACCGATATAGTTTGTGTACTACTCAATGGGTACAGTTTACAGCATCTTGTGCGTCTAAAATAAGAACCATTAGAGCTATGCAACTCAAACTTTGGAACACGACTTTTTTAAGGATGACCTTTCATGTAGAATAGAAAACTTCAAGTTGAAAATCGGAACATCTACCTTTAATCAGTCATTCCCGTCTCAGCGATCCGGTAATTTTGTTTATCTTTGCAAGCCATAAAATGCTTATTACCAGCCAATAAGTTTCAGAATCTAGTTATCTCACTGAGCATTGTTGCGGACTAGAGCGACACAGAGTACAGTTTGTTGATTTGTAGAGATGAGACTACTGAATTATTGTCACACAATGCAAGGAATTGAAGAAGTCAAACTCAGTTGAAACTGGCAGCTGAGTGAGCTGGAATTGCATGATTGATGTATCAAGTTGACCCCAAAGTGTGTGCCTCATTCTGTGCATTGGACATCGTTAGTAATAAGCAGATCTGCATTTTACTGATAGTGTTTTATAATGAACTTGAAATTGATATTATTTATTAAATTAATAGGTGTTTTTTTTCAATCGACAAGTTCTTTTAGTTGTGGCACTTTCACACGCAGGAATTCAATTTTGATTTGCGATTCTCGATTCTCCAAGATATTTTTAACCCCAAATTAAATTCTGGGAAATTTAAGAATTCGCCTTTTGCGGATGTCAGTGATGTTTTGTATTTGATGTGACCTGTGACCTTTGGATTGGACCACATAGTGGAAAAAAACACATCCTCAGATAATTTATTACTGGCGAAATGTCAAATCACCGGTCCAAAAGTGTTAAGGGAGTGGGAACATAATGCTTTTCTGCTCTACTTCATTTGACCTCTATGTACTTGTACTTTTTTACAGCTGAAATCAGAGGAGAAGAGAAAAGCCCAGCATTTGGAGAAATTAAAGAAGGATATGGGTGCAGGGAAAGATGTTAAACTACCAGGGACGACGTCTAGTCAAGGTTTGTTTTAAAGGAAGGGTCCCGCAAGCACAACATTGAGCATTATTTGTTAGAAAAATAATTATCGAGCTGAAATTACGTAATTATATAGAACAAAACACCATACTAGTCACAAAAATGAATGAAAACTGCCATCACTCAACATTCAATTTTTAAAATTCGCGGCGATCGAAAGTCCCGGTGTCGATGACGTCATGGTATCGGTGCTCAAATTTGCGCATGAGCATTGTATAACTATGATATCATTGACACTGGGACTTTCGATCGCCGCGAATTTTAAAAAGTGCATGTTTTGAGATTGCGGTTTTTATTTGTTTTTGTCATAAGTGTGGTGTTTTGTTCTATATAACTACAAAAGTTGGGCTCGATAGTTATTTTTCTAACATATAATGCACACTTTTATGCTTGCGGGACACCTCCTTTAAGAAATATAATATTCATTTAGACATTTTGTTTATGCTACACTCTCAATCTACTGTCATACATATTATTGTATGATATAATTAGACTTTCTATTCATTCGAATCACTCTCTTGCCAGAATCAAACTTGGGTGAATCATGAATTGTTGTAGGTATTACGTTAAAATTTTCCACGCGGCAGGCGTCTTCAGACGACGTTCCAAAATGTCACAAAATGTTTTTAAAATGTCACAATTATTGAATGTAATGTAGCACAACGCACCAGTGTTTGCATCCTTTCAACCAAAGAAGGATGTCATTCGTTCGTGGCACACACAAAAAGTGCAGTGTCTACCGCTTGATTACGTGTTGACGTCACCTCCCAACTAGAGCTGACAAGAGTATATAAATTAAAACACTTTCCACGCGGCTATTAGTTTGACTATATACAAAACAGATTTTTGGACGCTGTGGACAGTTAGTTTGACTATATACAAAACGAGATTTTTGGCCGCCGTGGACAGTCCACCGGTGGTATATCTCATCAAAAGACTTCAGAATGTGCAACGTACTGCAGCACGTTTGGTGATGAGAAAGAGAAAGTATGACCCCATATCTCATGTTCTTGTTCACCTTCATTGACTTCCAGTTGAGCATAGGATTGATTTCAAGATTTTAGTCCTCACATATAAATCTCTCCATCAACAAACACCAGACTATCTTGCAAACTTGCTCCATGTTCAGACTGGTCGCAGGTGTCTACGCTCCACCTCTTCTGCACCACATTTGGTTGAACCAAGAACTCACATTTGCTGATCATGCTTTTTCATCCTATGCTCCTCGTCAATGGAACCGGCTTCCAGATCATATCAGAAATGCAGATTCCATCAACATACTTAAACGACTTTTAAAATGTCATCTTTTTGAACATGGTTTTGTAAAGTAGTTTTCTCTTTGTATTTCATTGTGCTAAAGCGCCTTAGTACACGTTTTTTTGGTTCTGGCGCTATATAAATTTCAGTGATTTATTGATTGATTGATTGGTATATCCTATATATTGGGTCCTAAAGTACACTTTTTTCCGAGTTTATACTAGACTAACTCTGCCTTCCTAACACCAAAAATGTTCATGGAAATAAAAGAAACTTCATATTTGGAATCACTAGTAGAATACGCAGTTACGTCACTGTCTCGTGATGGCCAAATATACTATAGTGTGCATGGGGTCTAGTGGGGCTTTAAGGAACAAATCATGGCTGTACTCAAACTCTTTTAAAATCTGGTACCTTACGCCATAATGCCCTTAATGTTGTTGTATCTTTTTCGTTATATCAGATGAAGAAAGTGGTGACACAAGATCTGCTGACTCAATAACTCTAAGGTTAGGTGCTGGTGAGGAGGAGGATGATGATGATAGGGATGACTTTGATAGAGATGGTGAGAGGTTCATTCAATATATTTTAACTCTTATTTCGTTGTGCGAGTGCAACCACATCGTACCTGCATTTGTCTATATTTGCAGGAGGAGCATTTTTATGCTGTGTTTTTAGTGACCACATAATGTTGTGGAAGTATAAAGATTTCGTTCTTTGATAATATAAATAGGAATTCTTTGGTTATAAATAAATAGTTAAACAGTTATTGACATTTTTTATCTTATCTGCACTAGAAAATCTAGTGAGTGCAATAACATCGTAAGTAGCAGTTATGATGTTATTGCACTGAGAAAAACTTGAGAACAGACAGGAGAACAGAGCGCAACGACATCGTAAGTGGTAGATACGATGTTATTGCTCTCAGAATGTTATGAAAGCAGAGTCCAATACTGGCATAACTGGTAGATACGATGTTATTGCACGCAACTATCAAATTGTAGTGCAGTTATGATATTTGGGTTCCTCTGGACAGTGACGTAACTTAACAGACGCAACTTTTACGCACGTGTATGTATCTTCCATCTTTCAAGGCTCGTGTGTATATGCCTGCGCTTCCTGTAGGCTCGCGCGTTATGTGCTGCAATTACTTAAATACGCAGTTACGTTACTGTCTCGTGATGGTCAAATAGGCTATAGGAAGGTCAAACTCAGTTTAAGTTTATTCACAGTCATCTATTACTCAATTTCTGAGATACATCCAGCAGCACGTTGACGGGCAGACATTGAAGTCTGTGACATCATTCTAAAGTTTGTACACATATTTAATGTTGTTATAGGGTCGGTCATAAGTGCCACCCAACTGACTACATAGTATGCCTCCTCTTAAACTACATTTTTACAGAATGGTGCAATGTGTGTGTGGCTGGAACATATCAAATGTTTTAAAAGCATTGCCATTTTCCTTTTTGTGTCGGTCATAAAGTGCAACCCAACTGATTACATTTACCAAACGTTTTACAAAGCAATGCCATTTTCCTTTTTGAGACGGTCATAAAGTTCAACCCAGCTGATTACATTTAGCAAAGGTTTTACAAAGCAATGCCATTTTCCTTTTTGTGTCGGTCATAAAGTGCAACCAAACTGATTACATTTACCAAAGGTTTTACAAAGCATTGCCATTTTCCTTTTTGTGTCGGTCATAAAGTGCAACCCAACTGATTACATTTACCTAAGGTTTTACAAAGCAATTCCATTTTCCTTTTTGTGTCGGTCTTAAAGTGCAACCCAACTGATTACATTTACCTAAGGTTTTACAAAGCATTGCCATTTTCCTTTTTGTGTCGGTCATAAAGTGCAACCCAACTGATTACATTTACTAAAGGTTTTACAAAGCAAAGCCATTTTCCTTTTTGTGTCGGTCATAAAGTGCAACCCAACTGATTACATTTACCTAAGGTTTTACAAAGCATTGCCATTTTCCTTTTTGTGTCGGTCATAAAGTGCAACCCAACTGATTACATTTACCTAAGGTTTTACAAAGCAATTCCATTTTCCTTTTTGTGTCGGTCTTAAAGTGCAACCCAAATAATAACATTTTATTTTATTCCGTTTTTTTCTTTTCAACAGACGATGAAGAAATTCGTGAGGCTGAATCTTTCCAAAGGTTTCTACAGAGCCAGGGTGCCCATGGATCATGTCCCAAGACAGATGATCAACAAGTTACCTGACAATAGAACCTGCGAGAAAGATGACTGACCCAGTGCACATATATACATGCCTAAAGACAGATGATCGGCAAGTTACCTGACAATAGAACCGGAGAGAAAGATGACTGACCCAGTGCACATAATACACATGCCTAAAGACAGATGATCGGCAAGTTACCTGACAATAGAACCGGAGAGAAAGATGACTGACCCAGTACACATATACACATGCCTAAAGACAGATGATCGGCAAGTTACCTGACAATAGAACCGGAGAGAAAGATGACTGACCCAGTACACATATACACATGCCTAAAGACAGATGATCGGCAAGTTACCTGACATGAAACCTGGGCGAAAGATGACCGACTCTGGACCGTGAAATGCAGCTCTCAATCCAAAGACTCCTTGAGCAACATTGGCATGCTTCATTTCCATCACATAATCCCAGATGTTCCGATCACTTAAAGGCATGCTACCATTTAATGTTTCTAGCCATGTCCAAATCTCTTGGTAATTTGACAAGGGTACAACTTCTCCATGTTAACTCTGTACAGTCTGTCGCCAATTGGACCGGTGTATGACCAGTTCGTCTGTGGTGAACTACCAAAGTGGTAGGCCAGCTTTAAGCTTTTTTTTTGCCCATGAACATATCTTGATATCAGATGAAACACCATATTTTTGACATTATTTCTGTAAAATGTTTGGTGCAAAATATGTTCCATTCAGACGTTATAGGCCAAAATGCAGTAAAACACTGCCAAAGGTGGTTAAGGATGTTCCTATGGCTAGCAAAAAAATCTTGATATTGAAGTACAAGGTGGAGCTTGGTTGAGTGCAACAAAAAAGTATTTTACTTGTGGTGAATTGGTGTACGGTTCAACAGATATAACCATTTATTTAAATTCTTTTGTTTTATATTGTTTTTCGACCAAAAGAGGGCAGTCTATTTTCTTTTGTTTTTTATTGGTTTTTGACTCCTAACATTTTCTATAAAAAGGTTTTTTTTGTTGCTCTAAATATTTATTGAAAACTCCAAAAGATTCCCGCAGCACAGGAAACAAGGAGAAGTGTACAGCCAACATATAAACCAAGTGGCAATACATTTAGTAAAGTGCATAAACCCAGATGTCTTAAAGCGATCCCGCAGCACAGGACATTTTTGCATAAAACTATAATTAATAAGCTCCCAAAATGTCAGCTTAATTTGTAGCATTTATACTTTTTTTGTTCAAATTAATTAAACATTTTTGCATAGATTATTTATTTGGCTAGGGAGTAAAAAACAACAACAAGAAACAAAAGAAATGAATGCTTCAATTTTGCTTCATTTTTGTCAATATCTATTGAACCGTACCTCCGATCAAGCTCAAATTTCAGATTATTGTGGAGCTCAGCAGGCTCAATTTAAATAGCAGAAAATTAACCATAGGAACATCCTTAACCACCCAGCCAGTTTGTATACTAATCAATGGATAAATTTCATGTCACATTGTGCTTCTGAAATGGAATCATTGGAGTTATATGCAACTCAAACTTTGGAATACAACTATTTTAAGGATGACCATTCATGTAGTAGAATTATAGAAAACATCAAGTTGAAAATCGGGCAAGCAATCGGAACACCTACCTTTAACTGTTTGCACTTGATAGGCTGTTTTGCATGGATAACATTTTGAACACTTCATGTGTACCTTATGTGTTAAGAGAACAAAAGACTGTGTGTATCTCATGTGTATTTTATGTGTATCTCATGTGTATTGTACTGGGCAAATTGAAACAATTTACCACTTGAAACACATAAATACACATGATACCCCATAAATACACAGGTTTATACATAATTGCTAATCCTCTGCCTTAAGCCTCCCATAATGAAGTGGCTATTTTATGTGCGTTTCTGTGTAGTTAAACCCACTGTTTTCTTTTGTTTATGTGCTGCAAACACGTTTGACACATAAAATACACATAAATACCAGAATTGGAACGAATTTCTTAATTTTCCATAACCACCATTAGCGGATACAGCCAAGAACAGGAATCGGATTGAATGAGTGTTGCATAATATTTAAATGTCTCGCAGCATGACCAGTCATATTTTTGGCGGAGAGAGTCGAACTTCCGTGTGGATCAGAAAAAACTGACCATGTAAATTTCAGACCTACATATTTAAACCAATGGTAGTGCTAAAAGGTAGAGCTTGTATGCCAGATTGCCAGCCATATACCAAACATTATGAATATTAATTAATGATGTCACTAGAATTAGTGAATTTGGATGTACAAGAGTTTTAGCACGTACAAGAATTAATGGTTTATTCAGTGATGTCTTTGAGGCTGCACCCTCAATTTTGATACAAACTGAGATTTGCAATTGTATTACATGTATGAACTTACATTTGTAAGGATTCAGAAAAATCATCCTTCTTTGTCGACAAAACAAATGCTTCGTCATATAATTAATATTCATAATTTTCGGTATATTATAGCTGGCATACAAATAAAGTGCTTTAAAGTCTAATAATTTGACTTTCATTCAAAAAAGAATTTTAAAAATTGACCATTACGTTATTATGTTACATTAATGTTAGTAAAGACCTCTATGTTAAAGACAATCCATTGGATGGTCTAATTGTTAACCATTCTTCAATGTATTTGTAAAGAAGAGAGCTTTTACAAATCAGTTTTTTCTTGTATTCATGTTTTTCTTACTCAAATTTCTAGTAATGTGAATTTTAAGTCATTTTTATATCCAAAATGTGTGCCCTTGGCTTTACGCCAGATTCATTGATACCTATAGTTTGATCAGTTCCAAATTGGATGAGAAATATTTGTTTTTGTATATCTCCGAGAACATAAAGTAATTCAACCAATTATTGCCACACGCACGCGGTTTTAGTCACACGCATGCGACACACATATGATGCATAGATTAGTGCGCTTGTTGTCTTCATGCATGCTCGGGTCCTTTTGTAATCATATACATACATACACACACCCCTACACCCCACTGTACACAGCGCCCTGCTGGGCATTAACGATACATTGCCCCTGAAACCTAGGGACATAAGGTCTGCAACTATTTAACGCAACTGAATACACTGGACCAACGGCTTAACGTGACTCTCCGAATCACGGCGAACTGACACTCGCTGTATAGACCTGCACATTGTACACAGTGAATGGGGTAGAGGAGAAATTCTATTATTAAATTTGATTATCAGGGAACCACGGAAAGAGACTCCGACAACTAACCCTCACTGAATTAAAATTTGATTGTAGAATTTCCGACCTAGATAGGAACTTTTTGGGGTGAACAAAGAATCCTGGATTCAAGGCGACTTACTTGAAACCTCTGATTGATAGAAAACTCCCGACCGACGATCAGCGCGCTAGACCGCTCGGCCAACCTCTATAAGGAGGCTTAGCCAAATTTGGAACTGACCAAATTATATTGGGATCTTAATATGTGTTACCATCCCCTGGATTAGCTTTCTAAAATACATGGCTCTACTAAAAGTGATGTGACATGATGCAATGGTCAAATTCAACAATTCTTTTTAAATATAAATATGTGGTCTTTTTTATAGCACAATCAATGGTTTTGAATATATGCACTCTTGAATTTTTGTGGCGCTTTTTTGAGAAAAGTGTCCATACTTTTTGACTGACCCTGTGGTAGTTACATAATGTCATGGAGAAATATGCAGCCCTTTTATGGCAAAAGAATGTATCTTATGAAGTTTTCTAACAGTATACTTCCTTTTAACATGATCAAAGTTAGCTTTTTTCTCCATAAATCATGTAGTGATAAAAGGCAGTATATTACTTTTATTGTCTTTACAAGTTGCAACCTTTTCCTAAGTGAGGATTATTGAACCAAGTTAACACAATCCATGTTAAAAGGAAGTATATCATTAGGAAAGTACATATAAGATACATCCTTTTGCCATAAAAGGGCTGAATGGTGTTTCCTATGAGTAAGTTATATCACGAAATAGCCTATTTGAGATATGAATTGAAAGCAAAAAATTCACATAAAATCTGTTGATACTGGGATTCGAACCCAGGACCTTTCAGTCTCAAAGCGAATGTCATTAGGCTGCAAAGGTAGCGATTTTAATCCTACAGAAGAAGTAGGGTAGCCCTTAGTCTTATGTGTATTATGGAATAAATCTATATTTAACTATACGATTGAAGTATTTGCACTAGTTTGCACTATTTGTTGTTATTTAGAGAATAAAACATAGCTCTTGTTTTGCTATAGACGATGGTCTTATAATGTATAGGCTGTACCATATTTAGAGTCGTGTATGGTCGCCGCAGGCGGCCATGCGGCGACCATACACGACGACACAAATTCATTCTTATTCATTCTTATTTAGTTTATTGGTTATTTTGATCTTTTATCCTAAAATAACGCAGTTTGTTAGATTTATTTTAAACAAACAACAACAAATTTCCCCCTTTATGAAATCGGCGAATCCAGCGAACTGTTTTCCAACATCCTGCTTCAAATTAATCGCGTTCTTTAGCACACACGCATCTGTCATCGCTGCGTTATACCCACAACGCATACGGCGGCGACTTTGTGTAGGGCACGCTAACGCGATGACGCGTTGATCATATACGCGCTGAAGGTATTATTTTTTCGAATGAATTAAACCCAGCCCCAAACTATGCACCATTGTCTCATAATGTATGGGCGTGTCGGCTGAAAATCAGCCAAAAAACAATCACATTATACCTGCTGACATCTCAAACCACACCCACTATATAAGAATGTCTAATTGTAAACACTGTGGGTTGATAAACTGCTTTATATTAAAGATTATATTTTGATTGAAAGTCAAATTAACCTTAACCCTGGTTTAGGGTTTTTGACCAGGATCACGATTTTCAAGGAAAAAACGCCAACTAAATCTCCGGGAATCTGCCGGGATTCGATCCGGGGTCCCTCCGTTCTCAAGCCCCACGTCCCACTCATGTCTTACGTCCCAAGTCCTCAGCTACATATTTGCGCAGTATACTGCGCTCACTATACTTATTTTAGGGCCCCTTTTCCTTTTCAAATGAATATCATTTGTATGTCCTTGGAAGCGCATGAGGCTCCTTTGTAAATGACAACAGAACTCCCCAGGAATTTGATTCAGACCATATCAAGCAAATTGACTACCAAACCATTAATTTGTTGTTTGTTAAATAACAGAACACAAACATAAAATTGCGTGTGCCCCCTATTACCCATTTATTGATTCATTCAAATTTATGATACATACATACTGTTATACTATACACAGCGCCCTACCTCGGGCATTAACGGTACAGTGCCATTGAAACCTAGGGACATGAGTTTATGTGTACACAGACCGGGATGATCCCCTACTCTTTATGAAGGAGTCTGTGACTTTTAACGTGCTCAGATTTTGCTCTTCTGATGCACGAGACCACCATTTCTATGTGACTTCTGAACCACAAGGCAATTGAGACTAAATACCTTGCCTAAGGATACAAACATGTTGGCCGTAGCGGGGCTCGAACTCACAACCTTTGTATCGTGAGACCTGCGATCTATCCACTATGAATACATACTTTTTAAAACATTCTATGTTGCAATCAAAATTGATAAATTACAGATACTTTGACTTTGTCAATAAGATGTTTCTTAAACGGAGCTAATATTTTTACAGCTCCTCCCACAATGGCATATTGAATTAGCAGTGCAGGCTTTAACAATACATTTCCACTGCTTTGATATTGTAATCTATATAATAAAGTACAGACTCCTAACAATTAGGTGTTGCAACCTGGCTACGTACATCATAATTCCAATCACTCAATAACACACTGCATTAGAGGTGTTTCAATGTTACAATACATCATTTAAACCGCAACTTTGATCACATCTCCAATTATCTTGATCTCCTTACACACTCCTTCTCTGTGATTGGTATCACAGAATCGTGGCTGAACACCTCATCTGCCCTACCTCCTCTTGATGGCTACAACTGTATTCACAATCCTCGAAACTCGCGAGGAGGTGGAGTTGCAATATACATCTCTAACACCTTTTCAATCACTGAGCGCACTGATATTTCACTAGGCAACACAGCGGAGTCACTTTTCGTAGATCTAACAGACGGCAATAACACTAAAATTACCGTTGGCGTTGTTTATCGTCCACCAGACACTAACATCTCTAGTTTCAACTCTAATCTTAGCACTATACTTCCAAAACTAAACAGCATGAAAAACCCATGTTTTGTTCTTGGTGACTTCAACATCAATCTCATCAATCAGACTCATTCACTTACTAATGACTTCCTAACAACTCTCATCCAAAACACCTTTTATCCTACCATTGATAAACCCACTCGTGTCACCCGCACTAGTGCCAGTCTAATCGATAACATATTCACCTCCCATCACCCTAACAATTCACTAAATGGTATTGTGATCACGGACATAAGTGATCACTATCCTGTTTTTCACATCACTGATATCACTAACAATCACAAAACCCGCAATACACAGACACGTCGTAATATCAACACGCAGAACAAAAACACTTTTAACACTAAACTCAAAGAACATGACTGGGATTGCATATACAATGAAACTGACACAGACAACGCTTACAACAGTTTCGCCTCCACATACTCCAAACTCTACAACGATTCATTTCCATACAAAACAACTCGTCACAAACACAAGAAACGCAACAAACCATGGATTTCACGCGCTATAGTCAAATCAATCAAAACTAAAAACAAACTTCTGAAGCAACTCAGAACAAAATACACAGACACTAAGCACGACAAATACAAACAATTTCGCAACAAACTCAACCACGTTATACGCATTTCAAAAAAGAAATACTATCACAACATTCTTGAGAAAAACAAGCAAAATTTCAAAAAGACGTGGAGCATTCTTAACAACATCATGGGCCGCAACACAAAGCGCAAAAATACTCTTCCAACTACATTTTACAACGCACACACCTCATACTCAACACCCGCTGACATCTCTAACCAATTTAATTCTTTCTTCACAGGTATTGGTCCTTCTCTCGCTAACAAAATTCCTAGTAGCACAATTACACCTACCCACTGCCTCAAAAATCGCATCTCAAACTCTATCTTTCTTGCACCAGTGACACCAGAAGAAATTCTTGACCTTACAAAATTACTCAAAGATGGCAAGAGCGCTGGACCAGACGACATCGATCCCGGTATTGCCAAGCACACACTTCAAATCACTGCAAAACCTCTCTCACACATATTTAATCTCTCTATCACTTCAGGATTTGTTCCTACTAAACTCAAACAAGCAAAGGTCATTCCAATTCACAAAAGCAATGATCCTTCACAATTCACTAACTATCGCCCCATATCTGTGTTACCAGCATTCTCAAAGCTTCTCGAAAAAATAATGTATAATCGTGTCACATCCTTCATTAACAAGCACAACATTCTTACAAATTCACAGTATGGTTTTCGTACAAAACACACAACACATATGGCTCTCATTGATCTAAAATCAACGATGCACTGATCAAAAAGCACCACACCTTAGGTATTTTCTTGGACCTGTCCAAAGCTTTCGATACCATCAATCACAATATACTAATCTCTAAATTAGAACACTATGGTATACGAGGCAATGCTCTCGAATGGTTCAGACACTACCTCACAGATAGACATCAATTTGTTTACGTCCACTCCACAAAATCATCACTTCAGCAACTAACATGTGGGGTTCCACAAGGTTCCATCCTCGGCCCTCTACTCTTTCTACTCTACATTAACGACATTACGCACGTCAGCACCGCTCTTTCGTACATCATCTTCGCAGATGACACAAACTTACTTCTTTCACACCCAGATTACCATGAACTTCAAAACATCACTAACAACGAACTATCTAAACTATCTAACTGGTTCAAAGCTAATAAACTGTCCTTAAACATTAAAAAAACTAACTTCATGACTTTTTCACGCGGCAAACACAAACATCACAACATTAACATTCTCATCGATGACCAGCCTATTCTCCAAGTGGACACCACGAAATTTCTAGGTACCACAATTGACAGCAAGCTAAAGTGGACTGCTCATGTCAACAACGTTCGTGTCAAGGTTGCTCGACCAGTAGGCGTTTTAAATAAACTCAAGCACTTCCTTCCTATTAACACACTCAAAACACTCTACAACTCACTCATTTTGCCTCACCTGTCATACTGTAATATTGTCTGGGGAAATTCTGGCTCGTCTCGTCTTCATTCTCTTAAGATTCTCCAGAAAAGAGCAATTCGAAGCATTTCCTTGGCTAAATACAGAGCGCACACTAAACCACTTTTCAAGAAACACCTGTTCCTAACCCTTAACGACATTAACACTTTCCAAACATCACTTTTCATGTTTAAATACACAACAAATGCACTTCCACCGGTTTTCAATGATTACTTTTCACGCATCAGTAGTCTTCACAGCCACAACACCCGCCAAACTAACAACTTTCGCCTACCCATTGACCACACAACTCTTATCTCCAGACGGGCAATGCGTTATTTTGGACCCTCTACTTGGAATGCTACTCCATCCACCATACGTAATTCAACCTCCACAAACGTCTTCAAGCGCATGCTCAGAGATCATCTTATCTCAGCGTACTAGTCCGTTCACACCTTTTTGTTGAGTTGTTTTACATTACTTTTGTTCCTAGTTTATATTACTTTTCCTTTGATATTATTTCATTATTTCCAGCTACTTCTCTTTTTCGGTTTCACTTTGGTTTCGATCATTTAGGTTTCTTGAGCATCCAGTTTGTCCATATTTGTTTTGCTGTCTTGCGCAATGTATGTGTGTCTGCCTGTCTGTCTGTCTGTCTGTCTGTCTGTCTGTCTTTGTGTCTGTCATGTCTGTCTGTCTCTATGTCTTACTGTGTATGCACACCAACCAAGTTTTAAAAAATAGATTACTTTATACTTTCATAATGTTTATATAATATCCCTATTACTTATATTTTCTCCTTATTATATTGATTTATCTTTGTAACATAATTACTTATTTGTATTATCTCATCCATTACCATTTTTCCAAAGGGGTCGTTGACACGTGTAAGCTCTTCGTGAGTTTTTTTCAACGACGCCTTGCATATGCTATTGTTTTGTATATTTTTTGCTCTGACTCTGTATTGATATGTTGTATATGCGAAATAAATAAACCTGTAAACCTGTAACTGGATAAAGGCTTGAGCACTTTATTGTGTTAAATACGCAATTAAACACACAGAGTGAATAATTATAACTTGATTAGTATTAGAAGCGCTTGCTGAGTGTTTGGTAAGTCTCCCTGCTCAAGGCTGCAACATTCATTGTGTACCAAAGTTTCAAAATGGTAACTTGATATTAAAACCAGGGACAATCGAAGGTAGAGACAAGAAACGGCCTATTGTATCTCGTTACATCATCGTATTCAATTACAAAACATGCTTGTTGCGGGTTATCTCTAATAGCTGCGGGTGTGTATTTATTCAAGGAACTCAAAGGTTGCCCTATAATCTTTCGAAAAAAGATCAAAATATATTTTTCCAAAAAACTTAGGCCTAAGTCAAACTGAATACAATTTATACGTGATTTGTTCAAAAATAACGTTCTAGTGTTAGGGATCACGTCAAAACTCGACCGCCCGGCAACCGCCGGTTACGGCCGGTTCCGTTCGGTTCTCACAAAACGGGTCGTCTGTTATAATATACACACATAATGAGGTCAAATAGTAACACTCTGGTGAACACGACCGGTTGAAAGTGCCTCGTCACACACGTGAGCAATAACATCTTGAAGTAATGGGCTCTTTTAAGACTTAAAAGTCTCAGTACAATACAGCTATTGATTTTCGCTGGGGTTGGGTTTTTCAATCTGTTTATAGCTCAATTAACTTTTTAAAATCAATACCGAAAGTCTATGAATGTTTTTTTTTTATAGAACGATTATAGAGAGAGCTATTATGACCGCAAAGTAACAGATTGATAGTGTAAATTGGTCAGATTACAGCATTAAGTCAACCGGCGGTTGTTCAGTGTTGCATGCGCGAATATTCATATACCAGTAAAACATTTGACCTGGAAGAACCGGGCGGAACCGCCCGTAACCGGCAGTCAACGGGCGGTCGAGTTTTGACGTCTCCCCTTAATAATAATCGGTATATTTGAGAAAAATGTGATCATTAGAGTTATAAAAAATGTGAAAACATGCTAGAACAAAGCAATTAGGCCTAATATTTTTCCTGGAAAGTTTAAACTATAGACATGTTGTTCCTATTGATTCCAATAGCCAAATTAATCGAAAAATGATGTTCTATGATGATATATATTTGCATTTCTAGAGTATAGGGTCACGCGTTATGAACTCGCCTCCCATGAATAGGGTGGTGCCGTTACAATTTTTAGTTTCATGCTGTCCTTTTCCTCATATATTTTTAAAACCACAAAAGCTATCTCAACAAATTTTGAAGCCCTAATAACAAGCTATCTGCCATTGGTAGATGTCATTGGTATAGCTAATACAGAAAGGGAGTATCAACTTGAAAAACATCGGGTCCAAAACATATCAGGCCGGTACAATCGCGATAAATTTATCGCGTATAAATGGAACTGCTCCCTAACTAACTAGAGGAATTCAGAAATGCAGTTTATATCAGGGAAGGGTTCATCTATCCTTAAACAAGTATTTCTGAAAATTCTAAAAATATATAAAATAAAAATTGGAGATATTCACTAGCCGGTATAATTACCATACCGATGTCTCTGATTGGCACAATATTTAATCCATCCTAAATTTCAACCAACCGGCAGGTAGTTCTCATGGGGTTAAATCTACTCTTCCAAGTATCAACGCCGATCTGATTTGTGAAATATCGTACCTTTTGTTTTTCGTGGCGCATTAGGTTCTCTTTCAAGCCGGAACTGTAACTAATTCAATGTGTATTCAAAGTTATGCTTGCGCGTAACCAGCGCTGTATTTTGTCTATACTTTTTAATACTTATTTGAATAACTTAACTATTCATGCATAAGATTTTCGTTAAAACGTGATCTAGAAATGCTTCACGGGAGCGCAGGAATGGGAACTCTACGTTATGCTTAAACGTGTCAACGCTGATTTCAACATGGTTTGATTAACTATACATTTAAAAACGATCGATTATTAAGTAAGCTAAATATTTAGAGAACAGTTGAAACACATGGTGGGTAGTCTAGGAAGTCTATAACACACTCAATATATTGCTTATAAATAACCACTGAGTACATGAATGACGATCACCCATTAGCTACGTGAATAGGATTTCTGTTAAAACTACAAAAACATGGTGATTATTGATTTAAAGTATTGCAGGAATATCTTGCTAGGCGTCTTCTTATGAACAAACCGTGTACTACTACAACACATTTGTTTATGAGCATGCGCACAGTAGTTACCGGACGTATAGCAAGACTTTGTCAATTCTGGTGTCTTTGTGTCTATTCCCCGGGGGGGGGGGGATCTTATAGTCGATATAAGGTCATGGGGATGTGCCGCCCATTAGGGTCCCACTTGTAACCCCTCTGGTAAATGAATGACCCATTTTCATAACCTTTTTTTTGTAAATGTATGGGTCGAAAGGCCCTAATTTTGCCGTTTTTCACACACTGTTTAATAAAATCTGTCGAATATGTAGGACAATTATGGGATTTTGGTTAATGTATCGGTCCATTCCCCCGAAAATGGGTAAATGTTTGGGTCAATTTTTCATTTTGCTGGCGGCACATCCATTCCAACAAATATCTGAGCAAGCCCCCCACCCCCCCCCCCCCCCCCCCCCCCCCCCCCCCACCCCACCAGGTCTTGGTACGCGGCACTTGAAAGCCTGAATTCCTGCCTCTGAGATGTTGCTTAAAACGTCGTATGGAAGACTGTTCCATACGCAAACAGCTGTGTGAAGGAAGCTTTTGTCTAAGCAGTGTATTTACAATTTTTGTTTATCTTAACTTTAATCAGTCACCATTAATTATTAACATTATAATTGCATAAGACGCCATTACATCCTGGAGTAATGTTTCGCTTGAATCGTTTGCTCACATAAATATAATATAAATGACCGTATCTATAAAAAACAACAAATATGGCTAACCTCACCAATATGGATAATTACCGGATTTAGATATGACGTCCAAATTCTATACCGATTCTTGGGGTCAAATATTGTCAAACATCTTTTCAAAATTTAAAGATGTTGGCGAATCGTTACGAGCGTACTACCATCAGAACCCCCTGATGTTTTGATGATTGACGTTAAACATTTTACTTTAATCGATGAAACAGTGAATATGTTGAGGCATCAGCTTTAACCGATTAAGATGTAACGATTTACCATACAAACCCGCCACTCAGTAGTCTAACTACGATAAAATGGCAATACTGGTGATGCGAGCCACTCTCGCTTTTCGCCCAAAAGGTAAACGATAATAAGAGTGATAGGGGTCTATGTACCAGTAGTATGCAATGCTTCGCACTAGTTCCGTGCCCATCTGCGAACCAGCATAATACTCTATAGCTCATACAGCATTAGCATGATTAGACTTGAGTCTCAGGCTCACTACCCTCTCTCTCTCAATCTTGTTAGGAGTATTATTTCCCATCAGATAGAAAATGTAGTGTCTTATTGACCCTAATATTTTTTATTTTAAATAAGATAAGGCCTTGATGGTAAGGGTAATTACAGCATATACATTTAAACCATGGAACCAGTAATTGTTATACACTAGCTCGGTGAATGAGGCAGGCACGAAACCAGTGCTGTGCTGGAAATGCTATGCAGGTTGATGAGCGTGCGTGATTGAATTGGTATCATTACGAGTGGGGTGTGGTGCATGATAACACCGTTCTATAATTCTCACAGCGGTGTCGCGGCAAGATCGCAGTTCATCATATCAGCTTCAAAAGTCACCGGACGGTGTTTGACCAATCGGTATCGGTACGTCAATCATCTAGCCAAATGTAGCTGTTTTCTAGATGATAATGCACCCATCGCAATTTCACAATTTATTTTACATTGGGAGGAACGTCTGATGGTATTTGACGAAGAGAAATTCTGACGCAGATTGTTGATATACCCCTAATGCTGTGATTTTCCATATCGGTAAGTTATAATTTTGATTGTTCTTTTTATTTACTTCAATTGAACACTTCTATGAAGAAGAACTTAACACTTTCCTCGCGGTAGGCGTCTGCAGACGACATTCCAAAATTTCACAAAATTTCAACGCTATTTAAATTAATTACCATATTTGGAATCATCATGAGGAATGCAATGAAATAAGTACAAACATGCCAAGTATTGCTTCAGTAATCCTTGAGATAGACTTTGAAAATTGGAAAGGTTTCTGAAAATTCTGTTTTGTAACTAATAGCCGCGTGGAAAGTGTTAATGCATGGTGATTTCCCGTATGATTATTTTCCGTGGTTA
The DNA here is from genome assembly GCA_035610835.1 of Ophiura sarsii. Taxonomy (NCBI): domain Eukaryota; kingdom Metazoa; phylum Echinodermata; class Ophiuroidea; order Amphilepidida; family Ophiuridae; genus Ophiura; species Ophiura sarsii. The sequence goes on from CM069449.1 coordinate 19,066,766, forward strand.
ACATTGAATAGGGTGTCGTATAGTTTGACAGCATGCGAAGGATATACGGAATAAAGCTATTGATAGTATGTATTTCCGTACCCCTATTCAAATACTACTAATGATAATACATGTGACTTATTTAAGCACCTAATATTAGATATTAAAAACTACAGAAAATATTAAAAACTACATAAGGACATATGTACAATCAATATAACGAATAGGCCTACATACTAAAAAATAAACCAAAACCTGATAATCAATACAAATATTTAGCTCAGTAAAATACACTTTCTGGTGATTAAAAAGCAAGAAGTTCAATTACGGACACAATGTCAGGGGGGGGGGGGGGGGGGGGGGGGTAATTTAAACATTTCGGGTTGTGCGTAAATACCGCGTTAAGGGCTCTAAAGTTGACCATTTACAAGAAAACAGTACTCCCTGCCGATATTTGCGCGTTTAACTGTCAAATTTGGAGAGAAAAATCATCCTCATAATAGAGAATTGCGGCTTTAGAGGCCGCATAAGCGTTAAAGGGGTGTTTGGAAATTATTTGGTCGTGCACCCCTACATCATGATAGTTGACTGAGGGAGGGGGGATTTTTGATGGCTTTTATCTTCCAAAATAAATCCAATAAATTTGGACCAAAACATCATACCAAGATGTAAACCAAGTTGCTTACAAATCGGTATACAAATTAAAGTTTCAAAAATTCTTTATTTTTTTAAATAGATACGTTTCGTATGATTTTTACTGGAAAATGGCAATAGCTATTAAGGTTGTCAATTTCGAGCCTAAGTGTGAGCCAAGCCTGTTAGCAGGGGGGGGGGGGGGGGGGGGGGGGGGGGGGGGGTGATTGGTTAATTATAATTATTCAATATAGGCCAGATGAGTTTGAGGTATTATTTGGCAGGGAGGTTGTGTCAAGCGGGCAAGCCCCTACAACCTCCTCAGGTTACTACCCTGTGACCCAAAATATAAGGTATTTGTACAGAAATGCAATGCTGAAGTAAATAGTGTTTACCGGTATTACATTTTCAGCGACAGCTATTTTCATCTACTCTTTAAATTGCTCATCATTTTCATTTTTATCTTCCTCGTGATACCCGAACTAGTTCTGGTGTCAATAGGAATACAGGTACGCTGTAAACATGGTAAATAGTATACGGTGCTCAGAAAATAAAGTAATGAATATGACTCAAAATTATTGTAATCATATACCATAATCTTATAGAATGACCCATACCCTTACAGAGTGAGGGTTGATAATGGTAGGCTATTCTAAATCTTTGCCGCTGTGTATGTTTTCCTCTTTAATTTGCGATATTGCACACGACAAGGGATTTACCGTTCACATGATGATGAAGGAGACTACCGCTCAAAGAGCATGACAGTGTGCAATTTCAATTTAGTTCTCAGTGTCTATTAACAATCAGTCGAATTGTTGATAATGTATTGTTGATAGTATGATGGGTATCGGGTATGTGTCTATTGATCAATTCTGTCTATCTACGTGCATACCTGTCATAAGGGTCCAGTGTTCACCGTAAGAAGACCAAGTAAAAACATATATACAAATCGTACTTTACTAGAACGTTGTAAGTGGTTTTTTGAGCACTGTACATGAACGACGAGCGCATATACGATATAACGATACGATTTCGCGACTTATCTCTTCAAAACCATGCGTAACCCAATTTTCTATTTTAAGATCCATCATACCGCTGAATCACGGTGTGGCGTTGAAAATAAATCTAAATCTAAATTAGTTGATATTCATTGACAATCAGTCACGAGATTATAAGTAGGGCACTCTGGCTTTCAGCTTCAATTTTGTATGGGTTTTATTTTCACGATATGCTTTCAGCTTTTCTCATAGGGGGAACTGAATATCAAATATAATTTTGATCAACATATATAAAAATAAAATCCTTTTATTATTCTATCTGCCCTTACACATTAGCCTACCAGAGATAGATGTGCACCTATAAACCGCATGGATAATATGATATGGATTGTGGTGGAGGATGAATGGGTGTGGTGGAGGTTGGATGGGGTGGTGTTGGGCGTGGTTTGGGAGTGGTGATGGGATGTGTTGATTGCGGGGGATGGGTAGGGTTTAGGATGCTGTGAGGTCCAGTGTTCGGTGTTTTAAAAGTATTGCGTTTTGCTAAATACCTAATTTTATGAAACTTAACGTCGGTCGGAAAAGGGGTCTTATTTCATCAAGTTATATTTTGTTTCAAAGTCTCTTTTACTTTGGGAGAAAATAAAAGAGAACTTTGTGTGTGTGTGTGTGTGTGACTATTAGGGATTGGACGAACAATAAATTGTTTTGTTGAATAATGAACTATATGAAAACTGTATCATTTTCTTAGAATTCAAAATTATGAGGATAGTTAGTACCTCCAATATTTAAGTCATGTATTAGAATTGTTGAATGATGATTTATACTACAAACTTTATTTAAACAAATAGGTTCGTGCTATATTTGAATTTGGAATTTTGCGGTATTTAGTAACCCCAATTTTAAATTATGGCTTTGGACATTAATACCCATAGTAACATTTTAACACTTTGGATGGAATATGATATTATTCGAAGCTGATTTCAATCAGATCATGAGTCGGTATTGTTTTGCGAAGTAAGAGTCGATATTTTTCAAAGTAATAGTCGGTATTATGTGGACGATTAATAGTTATTATTGTGTAGAATGTTCCAACTGAATATTTGAAATATTCGATTCATAAGTTATCAAATCAAATATTAAATTGCATTGAATTTGTTATGCTTCTATCCAAGTAACATTCTGATCGTTTATCCCCTGCTATATGTTATAGAGTGTATGCAACGCAATACTACGTCATTATATCCTCATCCAAGATGGATTCCACGGATCAATATGATTAAGGGAGCAGTTCCATTTATACGCGATAAATTTATCGCGACTGTACCGGGGCCTGATATGTTTTGGACCCGATGTTTTTTCAAGTTGATACGCGATAAAATAGACATCAGGCCCCGATAAAATAGCCATCGGGGCCCGATACGAGGCCTCTGCCATACCCTGGGGTATGTTTAGCAAATAGAGCGGGACATTGTTTAGCAAATACACGAGGATAATACAATTTACGTTAAACATCCAAACCCCGCGCCAAGATGTCGCCATGATCAATAAATAACCCGAAGCTCTATTTACATACCGACCACTTATCTTTCGTTATATTTAAACAAGCGGTAATACGCTACTCGATAAATAATCCTTTGCTACTCGCAACTGTACGCGCTAAAAATCTCATCGGGGCCTGATAAAAAACTCATCGGGGCCCGGAACATTCTCGCAATTTTTATCGCGTACAAATGGAACTGCTCCCTAAGTCAGGTCCGAGCACATGGAGCGGGAAATTTAATTGTTATTCTAAATTCGTGACTATAGCCTATTGCTGCCCAATAAATTCAAATTGTTATATTCCAGTTTGATTATTGCATACACTGATACAGGATGTATCATAACAAGCGCAACACTTTGTTTCCAATTAGCCTATAGAGAAAACCTCTTAAGACTGACAACTTTATGCTAGCCCATGTCTTGAAGATCTTGAAGTAAAATTTGAGTAATATCGATCAGCCAAAAAAAATTGATGATGTTATGACGCACCTTAACAATCCAATATCATTCTGTAATGATGCCTCGTGCAGAGTTGACGATCTTGAACACGTTACAGAATGACCAACTCGCTCTCTAGACTTACTCCAGCTCAAAAATATGCTTTTCGTATCTAAGGGTTAAACTATATTTCAACTTTGCAAGTGCTCCAGGCAGTATCTTGCGGGTATAATTCAAACTAAATACGTCCGCGTTTTTAATGATACACCCTGTATGTACATGTATGTTCCGAGTTATTGCAAGCACATTGTAGCCGGCCAAACGCACTAAAAAAACGGATACGCACCCAGTTTATTTTACTTCAATTCAGTTGGTGCATGACGTCTCAATCCATAACATGAATTACTTTTACCCTGTATTTTAATGAAATGCAAGTACACTTTATGTATCAATAACATACTAACAATGCTAATGAGTCTTTGAATTGCTGTTTTCGTTCTTTATATAGGACTCTCTTCATGAGAAGAATTTGATGACGATCAGCATTCGGTGTTCGAGGAATCGACTAATCGGTTAATAGGCCTACAGCCGTAGGGGTTGGACGTATACTATACGCTATGAATAAGAGCCTACGGACTTTTATTATCGTTCACACGGACTCAAAGTAAACGTTAATTACAATTTGTTTTTATAAATCACACAGACCTTTTCAAATTAAGACCGGTGAAAAACGAAAAAAGGGGGCCGTCATTCTTGTGGCCAAATCCTCTTTCGTTTCACACCGTGTAACCATGAACCTATGAACATTCACAACATTGTAGTGTGACTGATAGGTCAATTAATCTGCTTTTGAAAAGCTTTTAATTTTAAAAGGTCTGTAAGATTTTAAGTAGTGCAGTAAACTAAATAAGATATTTGATTGTAGTCTCTATTTGTTATATCAAGTTGTATCCATGATTATTTCCGAGATAGTTTCGTCAACCATGTCAACGTGAGGCGCATCTATACCTGCGTATGCATGTATGTGATGACCCATGTACTTCGAGTTACGCAACCGGGAATTAGGATTCGTACTATTGACGTCACTATCTAGCAAATGGAAAGAGACTATATCATTAAACCAGGTGAGAATAAGAGGAGAATAAGAACATTTTAAAAAGGATAATTCGGATAAATATCTACTTTTTGTAGCTATAGAACGACCGTCTATGCACCCAGCGACAGGTGCCGACTTTTCTTCACCAACCTTGAAGTGTGACGAAACAGAACGATTTTGACTCTGTTAAGCCTATGATGAACAAAACAATGTACTCCTTTAATAGATTATTTGTATTTACCATCTTATTCATCTTTGGCTTTCCTGTTGTTCATGCTATATATGACCAACCAATCAATTGCACGGTTGGATGTGATAAATATGTACGTTACCCTATTAATGAAGATGTAACTTTAATGGACACACGCTTCAAATGCCCGTTGGGGTGCACATGTATTTTAGGCCATCATGATTTAACAATAAGTTGCCCTAACGGAACCTCATCTGTTTTGCAAGTTTTGTATCCGAGCTCCTTGCATCGATTATCATGGGGAAACACTGGCCTTCATGGAATAGATCCACGCGCGTTTGTAGTTTCTCAGCATACTAGCCCCAGCACTACTACAGTCCCTGAATTAACAACCTTTTACACGTTGTATTGGAGTAGTCTATATTTGCTAGATTTATCCATCAATAATATTGTAAAGCTTCACCCACGTCAATTTGAAGCTCTCACCAACCTGGAAGTGTTGTCTCTAAACAGCAATAACATTTCAGAGGTACACCCACAGCTGTTTCAAGGTCTTGCAAACCTGCGAAGGCTATATATGTCTGATAATAATATTGTGGAGCTGCATGCATTACACTTTGAAGGTATTACCAACCTGACACATTTAGCCTTGTCCAACAATATTATTTCAGTTGTACACACACAGTCGTTTCAAGGTCTATTAAACCTGATGGAGCTGGATCTGTCTAATAATAATATTGCAGAGGTACACCCACAGTCGTTTCAAGGTCTTGTAAACCTGTGTACACTATATCTGTCCGATAACAATATTGTGGAGCTGCATGCACTACAGTTTCAAAGTAATACCAACCTGGAAGTATTATTTTTGTCAAACAATAATATTGCTGAGGTACACCCACAGTCGTTTCAAGGTCTTGCACACCTGTGGAAGCTATCTATGTCTGATAATAATATTGTGGAGCTGCATCCACTACAGTTTGAATGCCTTACCAACCTGGGATCTTTAGTTTTGTCAAACAATAATATTGCTGAGGTACACCCACAGTCGTTTCAAGGTCTTGCAAACCTGCGGTACCTATATATGTCTAATAATAATATTGTGGAGCTGCATCCACTGCAGTTTGAATGGCTTACCAAGCTGAACCATTTATATTTGTCAAATAATAATATTTTAGAGGTACACCCACAGCTGTTTCAAGGTCTTGCAAACCTGCGGACGCTACACATGTCTGATAATTATATTGTGGCGCTGCATCCACTACAGTTTGAAGGTCTTACCAACCTGGCATATTTAAATCTGTCAAACAATAATATTTCAGAAGTACACCCACAGCTGTTTCAAGGCCTTGCACACATGGGGACGCTAGATATGTCTGATAATTATATTGTGGCGCTGCATCCACTACAGTTTGAAGGTCTTACCAACCTGGCATATTTAAATCTGTCAAACAATAATATTTCAGAAGTACACCCACAGCTGTTTCAAGGCCTTGCACACATGTGGACGCTAGATATGTCTGATAATTATATTGTGGCGCTGCATCCACTACAGTTTGAAGGTCTTACCAACCTGGCATATTTAAATCTGTCAAACAATAATATTTCAGAAGTACACCCACAGCTGTTTCAAGGTCTTGCACACATGTGGACGCTAGATATGTCTGATAATAATATTGTGACGCTACACCCACAGCTGTTTCAAGGTCTTGCAAACCTGTGGTACCTATATATGTCTAATAATAATATTGTGGAGTTGCATCCACTGCAGTTTGAATGCCTTACCAACCTGATATATTTATATTTGTCAAATAATAATATTGCTGAGGTACACCCACAGCTGTTTCAAGGCCTTGCACACATGGGGACGCTAGATATGTCTGATAATGATATTGTGGAGCTGCATCCACTACAGTTTGAAGGTCTTACCAACCTGGCATATTTAATTCTGTCAAATAATAATATTGCTGAGGTACACCCACAGCTGTTTCAAGGTATTACCAACCTATACAAACTAGATATATCCAACAATGATATAGTTGAAATACACCCGCGCCAGTTTGAAGAACTTACCAATTTGGGGCGATTGGATATGTCCAACAATCACATTGAGGCCATGTATTCACAGACATTACAATCACTTAATGTACTTCAGAGCATTGACTTAAGTAACAATAATCTGCAGCTATTTGAGCTGCATACGTCAACGCAGTACAACAAATTGATTTACATTTCCCTTAGTAATAATAGGTTGTCGAAATTCCCTAGAGGTGTATTTCAGAACGCGTTGAATTTGAAATATCTCGATATATCTGAAAACAGGTTTAATGAATTTGATACAAAGTTGTATTTTGTGTATAATTCTATGAACCGTCTTGATATATTAGATTTGAGACGCAATACGTTGCACGAAATAAACTCTGAGTCTTTCACATATGTTCCTGACACAATCAAGTTATTGGTGGAGAATGCTGCTACTTGTTGCTTCATAGAATCAGCAAAATGCACTGCCACAATTCCACGATCACAATTTTTGACATGTGACAGATTGCTTTCAAATCAACATCAAAGAATTACTATGTGGATATTGGGGATTCTTGCGGTTATCAGCAACGTTTGCACACTTTATTATCGTTACAAACACAGCGATAACGTGAACAAAGTTCAGCTTTTGATAATCTCAAATCTCTCAATCTCAGATCTTTTAATGGGGATTTATATGTTAATGATAGCCTCAGCAGATATATATTATTGGAACCTTGGTTATTTCCCCTCTGAAGCATGGAGATCAAGCATTGCATGTAAGTTATCGGGGATTCTATCCATCCTCTCAAGCGAGACTTCTGTATTCCTCGTTACTCTTTTAAGCATAGACAGATTAATGGGTATTAGATATACATTTAGCTCTAAGAGATTAGGCACAACTTCAGCCAGGGTAGCCATATCTGTACTCTGGGTAGTATCCGTAATATTGAGTATCATTTCACTCATATTGCCAATTTTTGACCCTGATATATACGACGTATCGGAGGTGTGTACTGGTCTCCCTCTGTCACGACGAAATATTTTCCAAACTACGTATTGGAAATATGATTTAGGAATATGGGATATTAATGACGAGCCTATTGTACTTGATAATACTCTTGATACTGTTGTTGACACTAAACCAGGCATGTATTTCGGCATCGCGATATTTTCAATAGTTAATTTCATATGCATGTTGATAATTACTTTAGCCTATATCGGGATATTCATTACAGTGCGACAAACAGCCAAAAATGCCGGGCGAAATCAAACTCAGAAGGAAGAATTCCGAATGGCTATCAAAATGGGCGTGATAATTATAACAGATATGATGTGCTGGCTGCCAATCATTATACTTTCAATATTTGTACAGTGTGGGAGTCTTACAGTCAAACCTCAGTTGTATACCTGGATTGTAACGTTTGTACTGCCCATTAATGCCATAATTAATCCATTTCTATATTAATTAGCCTCAGTAATATATGAGTTCATAGAGAAGATGAACACTGATAAAACGCGTGCTGTCGATGTGATAGCTCTAAGAAAACGGTAAAGGGTTATTTTGCTCCTTAGATTCCGGCTGGGATGGGGAGGCACTCATGCATAAAAGTTTAATCATCCGTGTGAAATCAATCTAAAAAAAAGGATTATAGCTCGACGAATCATACTCATTAGCAAAGGATATTGGTCCTCAAGACAGCTTAGACTGAAACAATGTATGCAGTAATTGTGTGATTCAGTTTTATTAGTGAATTTGTCTGATACTGATAGGACTAACCATGTTCGGCTATTTTTACATATTTTACAATGATGACACGTTACTATCGGCCCAAGCAACCCTTAGCGCGGATACAGGTTGAAAATGACACCCTTATTTATATCTGCAATTGCTGATTTTGATATCCTTAGCACGGACCCGCACGGTGGTCTAAACAAAACCACACGTCCATTATTCCGCGTTCACGTTCACGTTTTTCGTTCACGCTGATGATTACAACATTATACCTGACTGCCCACCCGGCTTGATTCCCGACGCTTGGGATTACAGCTAGAAAACCAGGCGCGCCACCATGAATCGCGACAAGCCATGACAAGAGTCAAATATTGTGGCAGATGTTCTGACAACTTTCTTCTATTTCTGGCTCTACAGCCAATTAGCAGCCACTTTTCAAAAAACCTAGCCCGCCCTCGCTTTGTAGCAGTACATTATAAAGCAGTAGTTGTTTTTAACATACTGGAAAAAACCGAAATGTACAAATAAATCTTGGCCTCATGATCACCCCGGCCGTGACTGATTTTAGGAAATATCTCATTCACCTTTATCTAGTTTTTACTAATCAAAAGTATACAGTCAGGAGTGCTGATCAACTTTTGTGATGTTTATTAATATTTGTTAGTGTAGGTTTTATGTGCACAAATTATGTACTCGTATAAGAAACCAGTTAAGAACTGATAGTGTATATATTGTAATAACAAGTAAGTAACTAAGGAGATGTAAGCAGAAATATGAGGGTCATTCAATAAGTTCTACCTCAGCCTCACGACATTTGTCATGATTGTCGCTCTGAATCATGGCTAAACATATATAGTAAATACTAATTGATATCTGATTCACTTTTGTTCTGATGTGGTCAAAGCCAATGAAATAATAAGCACTCACTTTGTTGATATTTTGTTGTCTTTCACCCGTTACGGTCACACTCGACGGACATTCGGTATTCACGGCATCTCCAAACAAATACAACCAGCACTCAAACCGATTTACTATATAGCTGAGATTCACAGATACAATGTGTAATAGAACTTCTCAATAACACTGGCATTTGTGATAGCAAAGTTACCTGAGGTAGGAGGTAGAACTTTATTAGTGACTCATCCTCGTATTACCTGAGACAAACATACCAAAGGGATAAGAAGCAATATTCATTCCTATTATGTGCATTGTTCCAGGTCTGATACGGTATTGTTATAGTTTATGGCCAATCGATTATCATCATTTAGTTTAATTTGTAGCACGACTTCATTATGTGAGTTACTGCGCTATTTCAAATCTAGTGTTAACCACACGTGTGTTACGATTTTCTAAATAATCTAAACACACTGTAGTAGCATATGGGATAGATACCGACGCACGGTATAGACTGTGGTAGATTTCTAAAATGATTACGCATTTATATTGCTAGAATTATGGCATTTCAGAAGAGGTATGCCAATTAAAAAATAAACAATATTATTATGATATTCAAAGTTCATGTTTTGTGTTTATATTTAATATGAATTGAATGTTTAGATATGGTTGAGCTGATGAACTTATTTTTTATGCATAAACATATCAAATTTGTATTTCAATTCACATTAAATCTTAACACAAACCATGCACTTTGAATATCATAATACATTATACGCATGTTTAATCAGGTCACTAGTAGGTTTGAATTAGCATATCCTTCTGTAAAGCCGTACTTTTGGCAATTTAAATGAATAAATCATTTTCGAAATCTTATGGCAGTGTGTACGCCAGAAGCATCTCATACTAAAGTGTGTTTATATTATTTAAAAAATCGTAATATACTTGTGGATAAATAGCGCGCTAATTCAAATTCGGTCGAGTTTTGATGTGCTCCCTTGCTTTTGATCATAAACCATGCATTTCATTGGATAAATTTGGTCCACCTTACCACTTTCCACGCGGCTATTTAGTTTTATCATAATTTTTCAATAAATTGAACTGAATGGTGAATATAGATTGACCATCAACTATAACAACGCCGTAGCAGACCTGGATCGCTGCGCGTGAATATTATTAATAATGGATGCTTCTTATTGTCTATAGGTATATTAGTCCCAGCGTATTACTATTACTAGGCATAGCACAATGCACACACACAGAGTCTGCCACTGGGAGCATTACACCAGTGAACAACAACATATGAAAAGCTGTGCTGCATAAAGCCCTACATCCACTTCTACCTGTTACTCATTTTGCATTATTGAATGAATGGCTATTCACGATTTGGAATGAGGTTTTGTATTGTTGCCTCAATTGGCGTGCATGGATGCACTAATCCAAGTTATGAAGACAGCCATACAATATTTGGATTAATTAATCATGCAAAATGAGTAACATGTAGGAGTGGTCTGTAAGCCCTTATGCAAAACAATCTTTTCATATAATGTATGCAGCTCCACTTTGAAAAACATCCCTATATAAAATAAATTATCCTCACAAGAGGCACTTATTGTAGGGCAGTGAGCTTGCCATATATGGTGGTCATGACCTTGGACTATATAACCTTGATCCAGGTATAAATACTTATCATCAGGTTTTTTAGTTATGACTGTTTTTACCAATTTTTGAAATTGGCTCTGAACTTGAATATATTGGGCCGATTTAAATAAACCTAACCTGAGATATTGTACTAAACACTTCAATCAATTTAGTGATATGCTCAGTTTTTGCATCCTTTGAGTGCCTACTGTGAGGAAAAGACTGAGAATTTGAATATGGGTATTTAAGAAATGGAAAAGCTTGTTTAATTTCTAAATCCATCAATATTTGTCAATCAAATTGGGTATACATGTTATATATCTATTACCGATCACTCTTATGATGGGAAAAAAATTGTCGGACATTGCTCATTTGCATATCAATGACTTGAATAGATAATTAGCTAATTTGCATATTTAATGAGCTTATGAAACTAAATTATAGTTTAAAAGATTGGGTATGTACAATTAGCCATAATACCAAGTTTGATTGCAATACACCATTCACATCTGGATTTATAACATTTACGCATATTAATTAGCTGGACTTAGTCACTTTTTTGATTGCAGTCAGTAAAACTGGTCAAAATGACCAATTTCACTAGGTTATTTTAGCTTAATGCAATATAATGTTACCATATTTTTTAATTTAACATGGTATATAGATATTCAATTGTTAAAGAAATATGTGTAAATGGTGTTTTGAATGTTACATTATTAACAAATTGAGCTCTCTAAATCCTGATAAATTATATTTGTGGGCATTATTACTGTTTTTGGCAGGTTTTCGGCCATTTTCTGAGTATCTCAAAACACCGTACCCCAAGAATGCATTGACCGATTGTCATAATTCTTTTTGGAAAATAAATCTTTCATTGCAATCTTTCATTTGAATCCAATTTTGTACATGTCTCAATCATTTGAATGTTATGTGTGCTATGCCTACTATTACTATAAAAGCTCCATATAATAATATACATATACTTAGAATATTTTAAATTTGAATGTTGTAATTGTATTTTGATCTGTTATTTGAGTATCCACATTTAGCTGATAGCATGAGCATCACTTTTGTTTAAAATAATTATATAAAGTGAGAAGTTATATATTCGACGGAGAGCTCGGAGCATTGTTGACATCTAACTAAAATTCATCAATTTCGTGACTTAAAACAGCATCGAAAATGACGATGATGATGATATAGAAGGTAGCAAAGATGATGTCGACAGACGATGATGATGACGAAGATGACGGAGATGATGATGACGACAAGATGATGACGATGACGATGACAAATATAACGAAGTGACGAAGGAAGATGACGACGATAAAGATGATAGAGATGGCGAAGATGATGACGACGATGAAAATGACGGTGATGATGACGATGACGATAATGAGGTTGACGATGACGATGATGAGAGTGACTACGATGAATCTCGTGTCTTGATTATTTGTTTTTTTGTTAAATGTAATGTAAGAACACTAAATATTAGCCATACTATATAAGGAACTAAGAAATAACAGTCATCAGAAAAGTAACTGACCAGGTAATAATGTGCTTATAAATCAACGAGAGCCGCAATAAAGCAACGTGATAATGGATAAAACCATAACGAAATATAGACAATAAGGACACAGCCAGGTGAAAGTTACTTCGTCTTTATATATATAAAATAACACGCAATGGTCAAAGATGTCATTTCCATTTGTGAATAAATAAAGCAACAGAATATCAATAAAACGAAAGAAAATAAATACTGCAATAAAGATGACAATCATCCATTATAAACTGCTACTTGAGTATCAAATTATGTTATAAAATTGTTGAGAAATGTTTTCTCTTTTAAATTTGAGATATTGCATAATTATATGAATAATATTACCAAAAAGGTTCATAAGGATCGTTGATTGTAATATAATATGGAAGGTTCATTATACTGATCCAGTGTAAGTACTCGCGTGTACGTATCGGACACAACTGTATCCTTTGTCAACACTTGTGGTAGTGATGATCTTGACAACTCATGACGCTTTTTACATTCTTGGAGTTGCCAGTTGATTTATCATCTGGGGATTTGTTGCCAGATGATAATAGATCATCAAAAACGTGAGTGATATTCCATGCAGAAATTGTGAAAAGAGCTACATAGGTGAAACCGGACGACAATTCGGCACAAGACTCGGCGAACACAAGAAAGAGGCAGAAAAGGCTAACAAAACAACAACCACCAGAGCAGGGAGAAAGGCATCGCTCACTCAGGTCAACAAATCAGCAATAACAGACCATGTTGTGGACGCTAATCATGTCATCGGGTGGGACGAGGCAAAGGTTATAGGCACGGAGCAAGACAGGTATAAGAGATGGATCCGAGAGGCTATAGAAATCAGGAAGAAGAGGACCTCAACGATGAACCGCGACGAGGGTCAATATACTACCTCACTCACGTTTTGATGATCTATTATCATCTGGCAAAAAATCCCCAGATGATAAATCAACTGGCAACTCCAAGAATGTAAAAAGCGTCATGAGTTGTCAAGATCATCACTACCACAAGTGTTGACAAAGGATACAGTTGTGTCCGAAACGTACACGTGAGTACTTACACTGGATCAGTATAATGAACCTTCCATATTATATATGAATAATAGTTTGATATCAATGAAGTTACTGTACCAACAGTAAGATAAAGCACGGTAGTTTCCATTTTCGCACTTTGCTTTTCTTCACGCGAACTCAAATTGATACCTAGGCAATCTGTATTGATGACTAATTCACAGGTCTGTCAATCGCATGCGCAGGTTAGATAGTTGACCGCATTGTTGAATTGGATCAATAAGGCACGCATGCGCTGCCTGCCATACTGTGCTCCGTGTTAAAAGAAGAATGCGAAAATAAAAAATCGTACTTTACCTTACATTTGGGATTGTAACTTATTCGTTATTAACCGTTCTTAGCGTGCAGCATCTAATTCAAGAGGAGACATATCTCAACAACATTATAGTTTAACATTTTTAAGTAAGATCTTACTAGTCAGTTACTTTTGATGACTGTATATTGTATAATTAATGTACGGTAATAAAAGTAAGAAACCAAGGCGATGTAAGCATACCCGACGAAAGTGTATAACACGCACGTACGATGAAGTAATAAATCAAACTTGAAATTGGAATTGTTTTATTGTTTTCTTCATAAATTCATGTGTACAGTCCATCTTGTCCGCATTATTAACGCTTTCCACGCGGCTATTATTTTTACCATACACACTCAAAACAGATTTTTCAGAAACATTTCATAATTTTCAAAGTCTATCTCAAAGATTACTGACCAAACACTAGGCATGTTTGTACTTATTTCAATGCATTTCTCATAGTGATTCCAAATATGGTAATGAAATTCAATAATTTTGACATTTTTGAAACATTTTGTGATTATTTGGAATGTCGTCTGCAGCCGCCTGCCGCATGGAAAGCGTGTTAAGCATCACTTTAAGTAGAGAATGATGCATACGTTGATATGGTGGCTGTAATGTATTGTAGCTACTAGGACACATTACGAGATCGCCGTGTATAGCAACATACGTCAGGAACTATGTTTTTATTCTCATTTGTATCTAGTCTTGTGGTTATTATTTAGAAAGCAAATCAAAACTCGACCGCGCGGCAACCGGCGGTTCCGCCCGTTTGAACCGCATATCATTGTTTAGAACAATAGAAACCGGCTGCAACCTCTCGGAACTGCACGGAACCGGCGGTTGCCGGGCGATCGAGTTTTGATGTGCTCCTTTACTTTTGATCATAAACCATGCATTTCATTGGATATATTTGGTCCACCTTACCACTTTCCATACGACTATTTAGTTTTATCATAATTTTTCAAATCAGATTTTTCCGCCAATCTTTCCCAACTTTCAAAGTCCGCGCATTCAAGAATTATCGAACCATTTATCATCAATACTAGGCATGTTTGTACTTACTTTAGTATTTTAAAGCATTTCTCATGGTGCCGATTCCCATGATGATGAAATTCGTGAAAATTTTGAAAAATAAATTTAAATATGTTGTGAAACTGCCGCGTGGAAAGTGTTCATTATAATTGCGAAGTCCAAACCAATGATCAATTTCCAGTTTGGCAGTTGTTTTATCAACATGAAGGATAGCGTTGTGTTTGATATGGGCATTATAAGTAAAAGTCCTTTGTAGTGGCTGTTGTGACATAAAGTTAAACGGTATCGAAGATAACGGGGAAAATGTAAATCCTAATCTAACAATAATTGAATACATTACATTGTTATGGGAAAAAGTGTACTTTAAGTCCCAGACTCTGGACTGTACTATATAGTATCGTCCTATACGGGAACACGCAATGTGATACTGGTACAAAGTCAGTGTTCCAGTATTGGCCGATACTGGCACATATAAAATGTTTCAGTATCGGGCGATACTGGAGAAAAAAAACCGCACTGGTATCGCGCTTACTCAGTATCGCCTGATACTGGAACAGAAAAAGAGTCAGGATCGACCGATACTGGAACACAATTTGGAGTTCCCGTATCAATCGATACTGGAACAGTAAAATCGTACCATTATCGACCGATACTGACAACTTGTATGTACTGGTATACCAATAGGCCTATCTGGGATATAAAGTACATTTTTCAAATTGTTATTATATCGTTCGATGAATGGAACCATTCCCGACCCATCCCGCCATCGAATGACGAAGTGTTACTACCAGTAAAGTCAATATTTTGACGGGTATTCTGGCAATTGCTATAATTTACCGAAGCTGAATATAACTAACCAGACGATGGCGGACACGAACGGCCGTAAGTTTTGAATTTCCGTTGGTTTCAATATAACAATGGATTGTGATTACATGACCCCATAGCATTCATCACACGTTAGAACTAATTTATTTCATCCTAAAACCGCTGGAGTTGGATAACCAACTCCAGTGTCAGTATCATTTTTTAAAATTTAATCCGTTGTTAGGCGTTCGTCCCATTCACTTGATCACGTAACCTCGTACGCATAATTTAACCTTAAAATAATATTCGAAAACACGCCCTGTCCGGCATTTTCTGTAACTAACTAGACATTGAGCAGCGCCACCATTGACAATAGTAGCAAAAAAATAACGAAATCATTGAGGGGGTAGTGTTCTTTTCTTTGGAGATGGTGCCGCTTTGATGCGTTTGGTTTACCACTCAGTCGGAGAAAATTTAAAAGATGGAGGCCACGCGTTTTGAACTCGCTATTTTCCGAATCGTGTTCTGTTAAATTCATGATAACTCTGCAACATAAAAAGACATTGTCATAGTTTTGGTCTCATTTGAATGCCAAATAATGGCATTACAAAACCTGTAAATTCGAAGCATTTAGGCCTAACTTCTTAACTGGGGGAGACCACAATCATGTTTGTAGCCCGTACAGAGGTGAATTGCGTGCCCGTATTACTCATAAACTCTATGGGAAAAAAACACAAATTGTCTGCCTTTAAACTTGAGTCAATTCACCTCTGTATGGGCTACAAACATGATTGTGGTCTCTTTCTAAAGATGGACAACTATGCTACAAATGTATGGAGCATTAAAACGAATTTAAAATTATTAACATATGAATTAATCACGGTGACGCACTGCGTATCGTTAGACTGATCACACTTAAAAACATTACATATAGTGCCTGTTAATTTGACACTAGTCTAACAAAAGTAGTAGTATACATACAATTTAGTATAATCCAAGTAAAGGGTGAAACCAGCAACTGGAAAAGTGCTCAACCCGAAGGGAGCAAAATAGATAATTAAAAACGACTTGAGCAATCACATATTGTTCTACAGAACTGTTTCGTGAGGGCCCGATATAGACCCTCACTCCTCAGGAACAAATTGCAGACTGATTTATTTGTGTGTCACACATGGTTAATATATACAAAAAAAACTACTAAATATGTAAGGCCAGCAATAGATCAAATAAATCATTGAGGTCAACAAGCTAAGTACATTCATGATTTCTTGCAAAACAGATTATCTGTTAGTATAGTATAGTAATACATGTTCACAGAAAGTGATTAATATATATGTCAAAAATTGTGTCAAAAAGTCAAGTGAAGGAATTCATGGTAATGTCAAAAGTCAAATGAAGAATACATCCACTGTTGCGTTAAAAGTCAAGTTACCATGGTTATGTCAAATGTCAAGTGGTTAGGCCAAGTAAAATAAATAACATGTTTATCGTCCCGCCGATTATTTAAAATATTTTGATTCTCTCTAAAATAACAAAATAGCAATTGATAAGGGCATCTATCACTTAATTTTTTATATTTTAATATAAGATTTGGCCGATCAACATGTTATTCATTTATTTGGCCTTATAAATTCATCTATTGGTATAATTGCTCAACAAGTGTTTTTTCCTGTGTCTGCACGCACTAGTGAGTTCATTTCTTTTGTTGAGAGAAGATAATAGAGGTCTGTATATAATATAGAATTTCTCCTCTAAGCACAGATTACAGGTCTTGTTTGTTGTTGAATAAGCTTTCGCTCTGCTAATCACTCTCCATTTAGTATATACTTATTTAGTAATTTAGTATATACTTTGTGGAAGGAAATTTCTTGAGGAATTTAAATCTGATGAGAAATCATGAGCAAATGGGGGGGGGGGGGGGGGGGCAGGATTCTGAGATATATATCTTTCAAAAAAAGTCAGATATTTTCAGTCATAACATGTTTCCACTTCACCCCATCCTCTATTAACGCTTTTTTGAAATTTTACTTTAAAAAATATTACTATTATGGTGTAGGGTGCTTGTGGAGATGTGCTGAAACGAACTCGAACGGTGTCACATTTAAACAAAAAAATGCGACGCAACGCTAAGGTTGGCGAGTTCAAAACGAATTAAACATTAGGGCCGTATTTTCCAGGGCCTGGTATTTTCGTACCTATCTAAACGCGGTTTTAAGTTAAGCACGATTTTTTAAAAACTTTAACTACACCGCTTTTACGTAATTCTAGAATAATATGATTAATTGAAACTCGCGCCTAACTCGCTGAACAATGTCTTTACATGGGTGTGGTGGTAGTTGTAGCCAAGCATTTGCACCCAGAAGACGGTATTAAAAAAATACCGCAAACGACTATTTGTACAAAAAACACTTTTCATCTTTGAAAATACGGATTGTAGCGGATGATTATGTTTTCTATTAGTTAAATAAAAATACAATGAAACATCTATCTAATCTGAAAGTCACGGGCATTAGACTATATACTGGTACAATCGTGCACGCCTATTCCCGAAAAAACAACCTCCCAAAACGATTTTATAATCGTCTCTTTGACTACACCCAACGAGTTGCAACAAAAACAACAGCATTATCAACATCACAACAAAATAACGACACTAAAGACACAGTCAGGGTGATATTTACTTCGTCGTTATAAATGTATAACAATATAAAACAAATGGGAGGGGGTAGACTTTGTCAAAACACCTCGCAAAATCACCTGTCGAGCGCCGAGCGAATCGAGGCGTGCGCCGACCTGTCGACCGCCGACCTGTCGACCGCCGACCTGTCGACCGCCGACCTGTCGACCGCCGACCTGTCGACCGCCGAAAGCCAAGCGAGCGGAGCGAGTATACTATTTTCATAGAGGGCGCTCACACTGATTTAAAAGTGGTCACGCACACCACCTCAACGCTATGATGAAAGGCTAAGGGGGGGGGGGGGGGGGGGGGTGTGGAGGCTGAATCAAATATCACTGTACACTCATGACCAAAATACCAGAAGCCAGACAAGTCCCGAGGTTTAGACCAGATTCATCCCCACGTCCTGAAAGAGTGCTGTAAAGAAATAGCAGTCCCACTTTATCTCATCTTCAAACAATCAATAGATGAAGGGAATATCCCGGAGGACTGGCGACAAGCGAAAGTTACTCCAATTTTCTAGAAAGGAGCAAAAAACCTAGCCAGCAACTATAGACCAGTCATGCAGTAGAATATTTTTTGGCAAGACCAATATCAGATTTTTTTCTTCTTTTTCCAAGCTGACAGTTTCGCTGGTCATCGACCAGCTTTCTCAAAGCTACTGATCGGCTGTTGTTGATTTGCCGGGAAACTGACCGGAAATGGTCAGTTTCGTGACACCCTTGGTGGTGTAGGGCGTAATCAGTGGATCGTACACGTGACTGAGATTGTAGACCCCCTCGTCTCTAGTCATGATCTCTGTGCCTAGTCTCCTTATCCAGATGGATTCCCGTATCCAACGTGCCTTTCTGTTCTCTTCTCTACCCAAAATTGAGGCCCCCTCCCAGTTAATAACATGATTAGCCCTGGCCACGTCATCTGTGATGGCTGATTTATTAAGTTCTGTTATTGATTCTTTGCGTTTAGATCTGGTGAAACTTGATTGACCGGCTTTTTCTGCTTCGCGTTTGTGTTCACCGAGTCTGACGCCAAATCGCCTCTTTGTCTCGCCTACATACGTCTTGTCACAGCTGGTACATGGTATTTCATAAATTACATTTACTTTCATGTCTTTCTCTTGTTTGTCTTTTGGATGCACAAGCATATTTCTGATGGTCGTGTGCGGCTTCATGGCGGACGCTATGTTGTGGTTTTTTTCAGAACTCTGCTGACTTTTTCAGAGAGACCTGCCACATAAGGAAGCACGACCATGCCTTTGCTTTTGTTTTCCTGGACGGCTTTCTGATTCTTGACGACTGCTGTAACAGTTTTGTATTTTTGGCTTTCATTTGTTTCTGTCTTTACTTTATCCACTGTCCACTTGGGGTGGGTGGTTTAAAACTGGCTGTAAGTAGCGCAACTCCAACCTTCTGCTCTAACACAAATTACTCCTTTCCTCTATTTCACATCTTGCTCCTTACTCTACATGCCTCTCCTATGCACCTTTTTCCATGCTTTGCTTTACTCTAGGTTGTAGATACAGGAGGCATTTCCATCAGTCCTCCTGTCCCTACTCGCTTCTCTTGCAGTTACCCATCTCCACGTCCTCGAAGACTAAGATGCAATGTAGTGCATGTTAGTCGCGTGCCACCTGGATGGCCAAACCTTGCGGTTAGTGCTAACTGACGGAGCTCTGGGGGCAATGGTTGGTAGTTCTAGGACTATTGGAGTAGTCTGGAGGACTATTGATCATCGCTTTTTAGGTTTCACTTTAATTCACTGAGACCCGGGTAGAATATACTCATTAGCCTTGGCTGGCAGATATTCTAGAAGAATAGCTTTTTAGGTTTCACTTTAATTCACTGAGACCCGGTAGAATATACTCATTAGCCTTGGCTGGCAGATATTCTAGAAGAAGGACAACTTTGATGACAAACCATGCTGCAGGAGTTGCGACCGCAGTGATTACAGCAATTGAAAAAACATGATGGCAAACCAAATCAACACTAGGGTTAAAGTCCCTAACATAACGTCTCCTGGAGCAGACTCGGATTATTCTAAATCAACTGATGACGGCATGCCCCCAAACCCGAAAGGGAAGAGTAAGCTTGACTGCACAGCGCGCAATAGGAGACCTCTGGCAAAGTGCAAGACAAATATCACAATATCTACCATGAATGTGAGAACTATCAGAGAGAGTCGATGTAGGGAGGAGCTTGTATCCAATCTAATTAAATGTAAAATTGACATGATCGGGATACAGGAGCACCGCATTGTCCATGATGACCCAGTGAAATATGAGAGCATTATGGGTAGAACTCTGATCACTACCTCAGCAACAAGAAATAAAGCAGGTGCAGCTGTAGGTGGAGTCGGGATACTACTCAATAACGGAGCACTCAGATCATTAGCAAGTATCAAGCCACATTCTGATCGTATACTCATAGTCAACTTCCATGGTAACCCAGCAACAACTGTAGTGGTGACCTACTGCCCTACAAATGTGGCGGATGAAGACATCGTAGGAGATCACTACAACAGTGTAAAGGGGGCAATAGACTCCATTCCAGCACACAACATCTTGCTTGTTATTGGCGACTTCAATGCTAGGCTTGGAAAGGATGACGCCAAATTCACATACCATGATGAGACAAATAGAAATGGAGAGTACCTAGCAGACCTGGCTAAAGAGAAAGATCTTATAATCGCAAATACTTACTTCTGCACGAAAAAGGCAAGTTGTGGACATAATGTCAGCCCAGGCGGCAACAAACTACAGTTGGACTACATCCTTGTCAGGCGGAAATGGCGAAACAGTGTTCTAAATTCTGAAGCATATAACACCTTTGCTATACTCCCTTTCATAATCCCTTGGACATAATTCCATCAAATCATGCGTACGTGCGAGTTGCGTACGTATGTGCGTAGGTTCGCGTAGTAATGCGTAGGTACGTAGGTGCGTAAATCCGGAAGTGCGTACCAGTCCCTTCAAAAGAATAATCGCGCATTCTAATTGGTCAATCGTGAAATCATCACACGCCGTGATCGCCGGCGCGTGACCTTGTTCATGTTTATCGCGCCTGTCAAGCATTTTGACGCCGCGCCTCGAAAACAACAACAAAATACGCTCGCGTGAAATAACGCGTATTATGTCCAAGGGATTATGAAAGGGAGTATAGTGTGGGGTCTGACCATAGAATCGTCTCTGCTTGTATCCGATTAAGCCTCAGAAAGAGTAAAATCATCAAACGGAAAAAGCAGTACGACTGGAAGCTACTTACAACTGATAATGATCTGCAAGTCAAATATAATAGCATAGAGGTGCATAATAGGTTTCAACCCCTCCAGGATGAAGTAGAAACTGCATCTGAGAAATATTCCAGATTCATCAAAGCCACTCAAGATGCTGCAGAGGAAGTGATTCCTGTGAGGGAAAAAGAGAAAACAACCTACTTCTCAAATGACGCCCGGGTATCAAGGGCGAGATCACAAATTGAAGAAGCGTATGCAAAATACCAACTGGACAGTAACGACGAGGAGAATTGGAGAAACTATAAGGAGGCTAAAAAGAGCCTAGGGGAGGCTTATGATCATGTGAAAGAGGAAGACCTTACCAATAAGCTTAGAGAGGTAGAAAATGCCCACATAAACTGCAAGCATGGTAAGAGTTGGAAACTGATCAACAAAATATCAGGAAGATTGACTACAAGAAAGGGTCAAATCAAAGGATCCACACAAAAGGAGAGACTAGATAATTGGTATACTCATTTCAAAAATCTACTTGGGAGCCCACCACACATAAGTAATGAGGATGAGGAAATTGCCCCAGTTCTATCAAATCTCAGCATAAAAGAAGGACCCTTTGACTTGGAGGAATATGTAAAGGCAAAGAAGGCACTCGTAGAAGGGAAAAGCAGTGGGGAAGATGGTATCCCACCTGAAATGCTCAAAAGATGTGATTATAATAACATCATTTTGGACTTCTGCAATGATGCCTTGCTGAATGGGAAAAAGCCAGACCAATGGTCTATTCTCAACATAATACCAATACCAAAATCAGGTGATCTCAGCTTGGGAGGCAACTACCGTGGAATAAGTCTGAGCTCAATTGTTGCCAAGCTATACAACAAGATGATAATCAACAGAATCAGACCTGAGCTTGACATCCACCTGAGATTTAATCAAAATGGCTTTCGAGTTGGACGTACCACAGTTGGCCACATTCTTGCCCTCCGAAGAATTATTGAGGGAATTAGATCAAACAACCTGCCAGCCATCATAACCTTTATCGACTTCAAGAAGGCGTTTGAAACAATACACAGGGGACGAATGCTGCAAATTCTGAAGGCCTATGGTATACCTGAGCAACTTAAGAATGCGATTGCAGAAATATACAAGGACACCAAGGCAAAGGTTATATGTTATATCACCTGATGGGGAAACTGATGAATTTGAAATACTGGCTGGAGTACTACAAGGCGACACACTGGCTCCATATCTCTTTGTCATTGTTCTCGACTACGCCCTACGAGAGGCCATAGATGGCAAAGAAGATGTGATATGATTCCGCTTAATAAAAAGAAGCAGCAGACGAATAGGACTAACCACAGTTACTGACCTTGACTTTGCTGACGACATTGCACTGTTGTCTGAAGAAGTGTCTCAAGCGCAATCACTACTTATCAGAGTGGAGACTTCGGTGGGTAAAGTCGGGCTCAAAATGAATGCTGCAAAGACAAAGTACATTACCTTCAACCAGAAGCAAGTACCTGTCATCACCACAAGCGAAGGTATGCGCCTTGACAAAGTGGAGGACTTCAAGTACCTTGGAGCCTGGATGAACAGTACTGAAAAGGACATTAAAACACGCAATGCGGCTGCATGGAGAGCTTGTGGCAAACTCAGTTAGTTATGGAAGGCCAAAGCACTATCCAGAAAACTCAAAGAAAGACTGTTCATAGCTACTGTAGAATCAGTCCTCCTCTATGGATGTGAGTCATGGACAGTCACCCCAAAGATTAGTAAACAGTTGTACGGATGTTACACTAGAATGCTTAGAACTGTGTTCAACATCAACTGGAGACAGCATGTGACAAATAAAGACCTGTACGCGGATATGCCCAAAGTCCCGGATAAGATCAGGGAGCGTAGATCTAGATTTGCAGGACACTGCTTCAGAGGGTCCAATGAGCTGGTCTCCAAACTCATACATTGGATACCTAATCATGGAGTTAGAAAGCGTGGTAGACCAGCCCTAACCTACATTGACATACTGAAGCGTGACACCGGATTTCAGGTAGAAGAAATCAAGTCAGCTATGTTGGAAAGGAAGATTTGGAGAAGCATCGTGGTTCGGGAATATCACCCGCCATAAGTCAAGTAAGTCAAGTCACTTGGGGTAGCCACAAACCGCAAGGATATGCCCAAAGTCCCGGATAAGATCAGGGAGCGTAGATCTAGATTTGCAGGACACTGCTTCAGAGGGTCCAATGAGCTGGTCTCCAAACTCATACATTGGATACCTAATCATGGAGTTAGAAAGCGTGGTAGACCAGCCCTAACCTACATTGACATATACTGAAGCGTGACACCGGATTTCAGGTAGAAGAAATCAAGTCAGCTATGTTGGAAAGGAAGATTTGGAGAAGCATCGTGGTTCGGGAATATCACCCGCCATAAGTCAAGTAAGTCAAGTCACTTGGGGTAGCCACAAACCGCAAGAGCTTCTCTTTATGTTGGTCGTCTTTTTCTGTGACTATTTTTTTCATTTCTGTCGAGGCGCGTTCTGACTACACCTAGCTTTTGGTGAAGTGGATGATGTGAGTTCAAAGACAAATATTGGTCTGTATGAGTCTTTTTTTCGGTAAACCAATAATTTGACGGAGTTGTCTGGTTTTCTAAAGATAAGCGCATCCAGAAAAGGAATCTTGCCATCCTGTTCTTCCTCAAACGTAAACTTGATATTAGATGTTGGATCGATGGTGTTTAAATGGTCAGTCAATTCCTGTGTAGTACCACGTTTGATGATCTCCAATATGTCATCCACATATCTTTTCCAAAACCGAGGTTTACATGTCAAGGGTGCTGTTAAAATGGCTTCGGTTTCCGCTATAGGGCTAACGGGTGATCCCATCGCTGCACCAATTTTTTGTTTGTAGATGTTATACCTCTAAAGGAAACATATGTGGTCGTGAGAACAAACTTGAGTAAAGCCATGATGTCGTCCACATCTAACAATGTTCTTTCTTTGAGATCTTTATAATTTTCTAGTCTTTTTCTGATGATCTCTAAGGTCTGTGCAATTGGAGTGTTTGTGAATGACGTCGTGCGAATTGAAAATGTTATCATCTGCCAGTGACACCTCCCCGAGATCTTGCGCAAGATGCTGTGAGTTTTTTCACATGGTGTGTCGTTGTGCCCACTAAAGGTGCGAGAAGATCAGCTAAAGATCTCAAGACATTATATCCTATGCTACCCGTATAGTCGACTATGGGTCTAAGTGGTTTATCTGGTTTGTGTATTTTTGGCGTAGCATGTAACCTCGGGATCGATTCACCAGAAGGACGAAGATACTCATATTGTTCACGGTCTCAGTCACGTGTACGATCCACTGATTACGCCCTCCACCACCAAGGGCGTCACGTAACTGACCACTTCCGGTCAGTTTCCCGGCGAAACAACAGCCGATTGGTAATTGATTGACCCACTTGTGTGAGTCACATTACCCACTGAAAGTTCAAATGACTCAAGTAACCTATTCAAATAGGTCAATTGACCTGCCTTTGTGGTTCACAGTTCACACTACTCACTTAGGTGGGTATTCATGTTTGGTGGTGATCCGTTTAACAATTCAAGTGAGTCAATGAACACACTTTAAACTCAAAGTGGGTCAAATGACTCGGATCTATTTTACAATTCAGGTGAGTTAATGGACACACTTCAAAGTGAGTCAAATGACCCGAATCTGTTTTACAATTCAAGTGAGTCAATGGACACACTTCAAAAATGACTCGGATAGATACTTTCAAATGATACACACATGACATGTTCATCTTGTGTAGATGAGGGGGGGGGGGGGGGGGGGGGGGGGTGGGCAGGAGTAGTAACAGACAGGGGCGTATAGTTGATGTAAAATGTAGAGTAGACGATGTGAAAGTCCTGTCAAGATCGCCAATTGCAACGGGGATAAGACTACGCCTACAATAAATTTATAATAGTCCAGGTTCCATCCTCTATTTAATTCGTATCACTCACAAATATCAACAAGAAAACAACAAGCCCTGTAAATAAAAAGAAAAGATACAAAAGAATACTAAATATTTGATAAACTAAACATTGAAACAATATGACGCATTATCATCGTCTTTAAATTAGAACTAATTGATGACAATTTAAACATATGCATTGGCAAAGTATCTCGTGCGCTATATTTCATTCTTAATTGATATCTTTAATTATGAAAGATGCATTATAAATACATTTTAACTATATAATTTGGTTTTAAACCTAAGTGACTGCATTTATACTATTATATAGTAAGGCAACTCCTATCATACGATATGCATGTCTAAATGGTGTGTTGCTATATCGTACATTGTATACAATGAACTCGGATCGTACACAGTTAAACCTCACTGAAACAAGTATCTCTTGAACTTCTATCTTAAAATCAACTTAGTACATTTATACAGTTTGATCAACTTAGAAATACATTGGATTTGTTATTTAGATACATAATAATAACGTTACATACCCTGGCTGTCGAGAAAAGGTGGGTCTTTTATACAATTACATTACACTGAACCATCATACGTGAGTCGACGTGTCTACCGCCCCATTAAAATGCATTGACTCATCTTACGTAGGTCATTTCAAATGGGTCAGATTGCACTGACCCATCATACGTGAGTCGCTTCGCTGGTACAAGGTTACTTGACAAAGATATACGGGTAATGTGAGATGACCCACTGCAAGTGAGTCACTTGACCCATCTTTGACCCAGAAAAGTTTTCTGTGTACCTATTTTCATAAAGTTGAATAACTCAGCAAGTTTTATTTCATAATGAAATAGTTACAGGCCTATGACGTCATTTGGTGTTTCATAACATGTGTAAGTTCTCAACTGATGACATATTAAAGTTACTCACAAAACTAATTTGAATTATTAAAATGAACGCGGAATCCCCTGTAAAATTAAAATTCTTACCACCTATTTTTAAATACAAGCCAGGATATTAGCGGCAGGCCTATAATAGTTGCCTGACATTTGACTTTATGAAACTAATAGATGCTTACATACAAGCCGGGACATTAGCAGTAGGCCTAATGTTTCCTGACACTTGACTTTATGAAACTAATAGATGCTTAACTTGTCGTTGACCTATTTTGCCATACCTCGAAAGCTAAAACATCGGTTGAAATTACGTGTTTGCTCCTTATGATCCCCGGAACAGTTTGATATACATTACACCGTAATCTCAGCGTTTGTGCAATTTTTGTAGAATGTTTCCAGGGGAATTTAAGGGACCAATTATTGTATATTTTCCTTAATTCGAATTCCCATTAAAAAAGTGATAACAATTGACAGCTGATCATGTCCAGCATACCTATTTTTTTTAAATGGAATAGTTAGAGGCCTATGACGTCATTTGGTGTTTCATAACATGTGTAAGTTCCCGGGGGGGGGGGGGGGGTTCTCACATTGAGATGGTATACGTATATGTGCCTGCCTTTTGGGATGCCTTTCCGCAAAAATTGGTACAGCGATGGGGTATTTTTGGTCATCACAGACCAAAGTGCCAAATTGGCATAAATTGGGTGTTTTTTGAGGTATTTTTGTTTGTAAAAAGCACCCAATTTGTGCTTTTCTAACAAAATTGGTATATTGACGGGTGGGAAATTGGCCCGAAAATAGGTATAGAGAAAGTCAAATTGTCAAAGTCCGGCAGGCACATCCATTTACGATTTTGGAAAAAAGTACCGGGGGGGGGGTGGTAAGTTGTAAGTTCCCAGCTGATGACCTACTAAACCTACTAAAGTTACTCACAAAACTAATTTGAATTATTAAAATGAACGCGGAAACCCCTCTTTAATTATAATTGTTACAGCCTTTTTTTGGATACTTAGCCAGGATATTAGGTCTATAGTTTCCTGACTTTATGAAACTAATAGATGCTTAACTTGTCGATATGGCAAACTATTTTTTTAATGGCACATGGTATCCCTCCGAACAGTTTGAGATCATTCTGATCATAATCGGAGCATTTTAAGAATTCGATCCCTGTACATAGAATATTAGGAAAACCGTTGACCTATTTTGCCATAATATACCTCAAAAGCAAAACATCGGGTGAAAATACAACCGTTTACGTGTTTGCTCCTTATGATATATCCCATGAACAGTTTGATTAATATACATTACACCGTAATCTCAGCATTTGTGAAATTTAGGGGGGTCTGGGGCCTAGACCCAGCTGAGTGGGTTATTCTAACAAAACATGACCTAAGTAACTTTAGGGGTCACATCTATTACACTTTGTTGGTTAACATAATGTGTGGCAGGATCCCAGACTATCATGATATAAGATATTTTTAGGGTTAAAAAGTCAATTTGTTGACACATTTTTATGAACAATTAAAAAAAGCGATCCTAAAGAAGTGTCTTTCGATGATTTATTGGTGCAATGTCGGTATTTTTGACCAAAAACTGATTTTGTTACGATTTTTCTGAGAACCAATGAGAATTGCTTAAACTTTCTTAGGTGTTTAAGAATGTATCTTATAACAGTCGTCAAAGGCCTATATAACTTGTACCATTTCAAAAACGATAACTTTAAATATCGCGCGAAAGATAGAGATTGGCTACCATAAAGCAGTGTCCGAATTAAGGAAAAAAATATGGTTGCCCGCCGGGCAACCTAGCAGAAAATTAGGGTTGCCCGGCAGAAATGTTGGTTGCCCGTATTTTATGCGTTTATTTTGTTTAACTTAGTAATCTACACCCAATGCGATTATGCTCCGCGCTAGAAGTTACATTTGTGATACTGTACACAATTATTACATTTATTTGAAACATGAATATGTTACTAATAACTAGTAATCACGTCACAGTCAGTCACACCATCATCATCTCGTATTACCAGGGAGCTTATGTAATGGGAGAGGAAATTCGAATAGCAAAATTGAAGCCTCCCCATATATGGGCATGTGGGCGTGATTACGCGCGATGTAACTCTTGAGATGACGGCGAACACTCATTAACATACTTTAGACGCGTGATGTAACTCTTGTAACTTATTAGCACACTTTAGACGCGTGATGTAACTTTTGGAACGTGGGCGCTGTCACGCTAGAGGCTTCAATTTCGGCAACGGGAGTGGCACCGGTCTGGTATTACTGCTACAAGTAATAGTATCCAGACTACGGCTACCACGCGTACGGTATAAATAGGATACATGTATTAATAAGGCCCAAAATTTTGGTTTCCCGCCGGGCAACTGCAAAAGTAAATGTTGGTTGCCCGGTGCTAATTTTGGTGGTCTCGGGCAACCGGACCACCACTTAACGCGAACGCTGCCATAAATTGCGGTTAAGGGACTAAACATAACACTTGAGGGCTCAGTAGACTCCACAACGTTCCAAAGCTGAGCGCATGCGTTGACCACCGTTAACCAATCAGGCTGCGTCATTTTGTTCTGGTAGAGCTACTATGCATGTGTGAGAGCGCAAAGAGTTCGAGCGTTGAGGAGTCTGCTGAGCCATTCACTTCCTGCATCAACCTATCTGCGCAGACTCTCATCAGGATATTAAGTCATTTTCTATTAGAAAAATACAAATACCTGGTTCGTTCGCATCTGATTAATAATTGCAGAATTACTAAATACAATATATACAACTTGAAATGTTTATTTTCGAGCATGACGCAAACAGAAAAACGTTTTTAGTCAGAAGCTGTTGAGGAAGAAACCGTTTCAGAGATAGTGCCAGTGTATGGGTACGGTACTACGCATGACTCATCGCACGATGAAGTTTATTATTGGACTAACCCTTTTGATTGTATACCATATAGCGGAGATAACTGAAGGTAAGTATGTTTTATTCTGACATCCATGTGATCTACTGTATAACTGTTAAGTGTTTTATTTCACTACTATGGCGACGAACACAAAACAAGATGCTTTACGGCCCTTATTGACCCCTATCATGCCTATTGAACCAATTCTCCTTTACAAAATGAATACTGATACAAATTTCTAACGTATCTTATATTTCAAAAACACGGCAATATTGATAGAGGTTTTGATTACAGACACAATAATGCCCCGCTTGTAACTCTCACTCAATTTTATCATGTTACAGTAATAATATTATTGCTTTAATATGTAGCTGAACACGCAATTCGGGCAAATGTCAATATCAAACTGAAATTTCCCAGGAGGCTAGAAGCCATTATTCGGTTTATACTTCATGTAAATACTGCGCTATAGTCTATTTTATCCATCACGAATGAGTGACGTAACTGTGTATTCTAAATAAAGTATTAGGCAGCTTCATTGCGTAATAGCGTCTTTCTACACTTACATCAATGATACACCCACTTTGCTTCAAACGTCTTTGCCATGGACAAACTTATAAATCGTCGCTATTCTATCAAAACCTTGTATGTTTCCTTCAGCATGTATAAAGGAAAACTGTCCAAGGGTTATACATAGGAAGTGTTGCTTTATACATGTTTAGGGGCAAGATCACTTACAAGGTTTTGATAGATGTGTTTTTGGCCCTTGAACATGTTTAGAGCAGACTCCCAAATGTTATACATAGGAAGTATGACTTTATACATGCTGAAGGGCCAGATGGAGATACAAGGTTTTGACGAAATTTCAGTAGTTTTGTCTCTGTCTGTACATGGTTGAAAGGACCAATGATCGTGTACATGGCGGAAAAGGTGTTCCATTTGGCACTGGATTTTGTTTGGCCATGAAAAATATAATACAAAAACCTTTAAAAGGGAAGTACATGTGACAAGTGGATACATATGACTGCTATTTATTTTAGGGCGTAGCCCGCAACCGTCTCCGCTTACACCGCCTATTGCTAATTTGACCCTCGTCCTTCTAATCACCAAGAATTTTCGCCGGTGGCGCCAAAACGCAACAGCCAGTCCTACCTGTAATCTCTTACATCCCTTGCGCTGATTTTGACGAAAAAAACATTGAGGGTACCAGTATAGAGTCGGAGGGTGGGGAGGGTGCGGTGGTTCCCACCATTGCTTGCTTGCTTAAGGTGGCTCTATTGGCCGATGAAACATTTAGATTTCCATTAAAATCTAATATGTTCTAGCCCTTGGTCTAACGATTCTGGAACTGAAATTTGTATTTCAATCGGACAATCGGTTGCCTAGATATGGTAGGTCAAAGAGGCTTAATACC
>CM069449.1:19097864-19241695 GCA_035610835.1 Ophiura sarsii
CTGTTTACAGCAATTATAGCCTTCTAAGGCCAAACCAAAAAAAATGGTTGTCTCAAATGACATGAGAGACTGAAAATATAATGCGGTCTGCTAATTTATTTATTTTTTCTTCTTCAAGTTAGACCTGATCGTCATTTGTTTGGTCAAAAAGTTGGATTTTGCCAGATTTTTTTTGAGAAAATTGATAAAGAAAAGAAAAAATGGAAAAAAAAGAAGAAAAAAATGAAAATAAAAATTTTAAAAATTTAAAAAAAACAAACAAAAAAACACTAAAAAAAATAAAGACAATTTAAACACTGTTAGTGAAAGTGGGTTCGCACATAACATGTTTAAAACTGGGATTTTCTGTATGACGACACATATGAATAATATGGCAAATTGCCAGATAATAACGCGAAATTGGAATGATGAACGCTTCACGATCTTACAACAAAACCTTGTTGTCCCATGATTTACAAATGTTTGCACGCGATCGAGGGAGTTTTTCATTGTAGTTGCCGTGACGAACACACAAACACCATATTTTTAGAGATTAACAAAGAACATCGAGACCCATGCATATTATAATGAATAATGAAAATTATGATCGAATAATAGACAAAAGAAGACCATTTTGTGGTAAATTTCATCTGCACAATAACTTTATAATTTACGTCAGAATTGTTTTTCTTCGTAGTTAAAAAGCGTATCAATAGCGTACCGTGGGGTAAATATCTAACAGGAAACAGCTAGGAAATTTGAATTTAATAAGAACAAGTTTAAATGTTGCATAGCAACGTACATACATGTAGCAACGTACACGATGAATCTAGGTCGATCCAACCATGGTAAAAAAAAATTGTTTTCGCGAGCTGTTATCTTATATCGCAGCTTATACATGAATCAGCATATCACTGATTTGAATATAACATTTTACGTTGTACAAGAAATTGAAATATTTTATCAGAAATTGTTTAACCCCCCCTCTAAACAAGATGGCTTGAGGAACGTTTTTCTGGACCTTTTTTAGTGCAATAATAGGCAATTTATTTCAAGCTTCACGCGAATTATTTTCAATGTTTTATGGTTTAAGAATCAAGCATAACAAGGTTACTTCAGGAACGTTTTCAGGACCATTTTAGTGTTAAATTAACCAACGCGCAACTTTATTTCAATGTTTTATTATTCAAGCTGAACAAGATGGCTTCAGGAACCTTTTTCTAAACCTTTTTTTTAATATATATACAATAGCCAATCTTTAAGCGCTCGAATTATTTTCAATATTTTGTTAGTCAAGTTGAACAAAATGACGTCAGGAACCTTTTTTGGGACCATTAAAATGTATACTAATCAGATCCCATCCACGCAGCAAAACGCGCCGCTCACGCCACTTCGCTCGCGCCGCTTACCTAATGATGTACATAGCCGTGGAATTTCAAAACCTTACACCGTGTTGTTTGCTTTTGCAAAATTGAAAGGGAAAAATCAAATTTTGAACGATATGGATAATAAGCCAATATTGATTAGAAGTGAAGTGAAGACTTTTCAATAAAATATTGGTCAAAAGTACACACCAAATCGCCTCAAATGGGTTCGAAAATTGAAGAAGAAAAAATCCAATTCCGAGAGGGGCAAATCCCCACTAAATTCCCCTCTGTCCGCGTTACCGCAGATAGCGGTTCACACCGCTTTGATTAGTCCATCATGCATACTCAATAACATTTATTTGTAAGCCCCCCCCCCCCCCAAGTAAAAAAAACCTGCGCACGCCTATGCACATGATGTAATCGTTTGAAACACCGCCGCTGTAAATTAGATACTTTGAAACTTTTACACTGTATCAAAATAAAGGTTTTTTATGTATTTTATTAAATATGTATACGTAATTAGACTATGAAGTTCAACTCGAAATGTTACTAAAATGGGTTTTTTTATTTCTTAATTTTTTGAATTAAAATCGAAGCTACCCTTTTCGAGATATAGCGATTTTTTCTATTTTGTATAGCTCACTTGTCCAAGGCCCTTAATACACTGTACAGGGTGTATCAAAAAATTAGGACACTTTTTCATGACGGTGTAATACTTGTTATAATCATTGGACCATGACCAATTTAGTCTCAATGTAAAGCTTAATTAATTATTATGATATCCTGAAAATATGAGATCAATCCGATGAAAAATAAGAAAACTAGCATAATTTGCGTAAACCATGTCATTTACTGGTTTGTACAACGGGATTTACATGTACAGTTAAGCCCACAATTATTCATACCCGTTGAAAATATGAGTGTTTTGCATTTTTCTCATATCTATACCAGCTGGTGTGGTGGAACTTTTGCTTTACACTAAAGACAATTAGTTTGCGAGTACAAATCAATATATCTGGGCTCAACATTTTTTGCATAACAATAGAATTGAACAATAATTGTGTTAATACACATGTTTTTGACATTCCAAACATTCTTTATATTGTGTGATAGGCTTTTATATTATGTGTGCATACAATGTGGATGCATTAAAAATGTGTCCTATTGAATGTACAGCGAGGGATATTATAGGACAATACTGCCCTACCATGACAAAAGGAAGTAATGGACAACAGGAAGGTTTAGAGCTATGAGGCAAAACATGTTTTTGTAAAAAAATTCTGCAAAATATTCAAAAATGTACATTAAATGTGACATTAAACTGATATAACATTAGCAGAACATCACTCATCACTTTTCAAGGCTCTTACAAAAAAACATGATTTGCCTTGTATCTTGTATCTCCTGTTGTCCATTACTTCCTTTTGTCGTGGTTTATTTGGTAAAAAGTGAACATGCTGCCTTTTTGATATGCTAATTACTCATTAATTAAGAATTTTTGAGGGTTCCTGCTATGATAGAATTGTGTATCAATATTATTTCTATCATTTAGTATAGAAAAACCTATTTTGAAAAAAGTTCTTTGACAGCATGGCGAAGGGGATCAAATAACTCAGTGAGGACCTTTTTTATGCATTGTGAATGCTCACGAAGAGGGCAAAGGCTACAAAGCTATTTCGAAGCAATTTTAAGTGCCAAATTCCACCATATAAAGCATAATTAGGAAGAACAAGACAGTTCAAATCAGTTCAAATCAGTGAAAAACCTTGAAGAACACGGTCGGAAGCCCTTGTTTGACAAGAGAAGTATGGTGAAAGGATTGAACAAGCATAAAAACACAATTCTTGTTCAATTCTATTGTTATGCAAAAAATGTTGAGCCCAGATATATTGATTTGTACTTGCAAACTAATTGTCTTTAGTGTAAAGCAAAAGTCCCACCACTCCAACTGGTATAGATATGAGAAAAACGCAAAAAACTCATATTTTTCAAGGGGTATGAATACTTGTGGGCTTAACTGTATATATACAATGTAGACCAGTAAATAACATGGTTTACGTTACAATCATTATAAACATAGAAAATAGTCTATCAGTCAATAGCAAAGATTAGTTTGGTAATCCATTTAATTCTGGCACAAATCAATACTGGCTAAATAATCCACAAATCAGATGCATGCATATTATGTGCAAATTAAAAAAAGTTCTCGAACCCACTGTAGGTGGTTCATTTAAATAGCATGATAATAAGTAGAATTGGCATAAATAGTGTGCCCGATCATGTTTACTCTACTGTTACTGTGTGAATGACCATTGTACATACTACAAAATAGATTGCCTTGCCTAATAGGTCACAATTTCCTTAATTAATGATGGATTTTTCTCATCTTTTCAGGATTTTATCTTTATCGGTTGTACTTTACATTGAAATAAAAATTGGTCAAGCTTCAGTGACTGAACAAGGATTTAAACCATCATCAAAAAGTGTCCTAATTTTTTTGATACACCCTGTATTAAAGCATTGAACAAATTATGTACTAAATTCAAATAAGTCCTTGTAACTACATTAAAAATGTTCCACATTAGCTCATATTTGGCAATATTAGACATCGATAATGTTCAAAACTGTTGGGACACTTCCTGCATGTCCTCTGAAAACGGTGGTCCCTCCCCCTAAACCAAGGGCGTATACAGCACTGCACAGCGGCTGGGGCCCAGGGGCCGCCTTATTCCCCTGGTTGGGGTCAGGGGCGAAGCCCAAAAATATAATGGGTTTTCGGCATTTTTATGGCAAATATTCAGCTTTCTGAAGCAGTTATTTCGGCATTTTCTCACATGCCTTATACTAACTAAAGTAAATAACAAGTATTCCTGCATATAACTTAAACATCATCCACATCAAGTGGGTGGGGTCCAGGGCCCGCGTCAGAGCCCCTTGAAGCTCCTGGGTTTAAGGCATTTTAAGATTTAGGGTGCTACGATATCCATTATAATGTTGAAACCTGTATAAAAAAGTGCGCGAA
This sequence comes from Ophiura sarsii, assembly GCA_035610835.1. Classification (NCBI taxonomy): domain Eukaryota; kingdom Metazoa; phylum Echinodermata; class Ophiuroidea; order Amphilepidida; family Ophiuridae; genus Ophiura; species Ophiura sarsii. The sequence goes on from CM069449.1 coordinate 19,102,233, forward strand.
GCTAAAACTAAAATGGTCCAGAATAATTTCCTGAAGTTATCTTGTTAAACTTAAATGTTGAAACATTGAAAATAATACGCGCGAAGCGCGCAAAACTTTTGATATTTAACAATAAAAAGGTACAGTATGACGTTTTAAATGTCCCCCACATAATATTTAGAATATTTGGTGGTGTTCGAGAGCCATTATAATGTTGAAACCTGCAGAAAACAATGCGCGCAAAGCGCGATTAAATTATTAGGTTTTTTATCTAAAATGGTCATGGAAAACTTTCCTGAAGCCGTCTTGTTAAGCTTGAATATTTTTGAAAAAATTGCATTTCTAACACTTAAATGGTCCAGTATGACGACTTTAACGTTCCCACACAATATTTTGGTTTAAGAACCATTATAATGTTGAAACCTGTAGAAAACATGCGCGCAAATATGTCCTTTTTTTAAAGTAAAAGGGTTATTGAAAATTTTCCTGAAGCCATTTTATTCAGCTTGAATAATGAAACATTGAAACTAATACACGCAAAGCGCGCACAAAGCGCGCACAAACTTAAAGGGTCCATTATGAAGTTTGTAACTTCCCACACATATTATTTACGGTAGTTCGAGACCCATTATAATGTTGAATCCTGTAAAATGAGCGCGAATCGAGCAAATTTCAGTTTTTGAACTAAAATGGTCCAAAAAAACATTCTTGAAGCCATCTTGTTAAGCTTGACTAATGAAACATTGAAAATAATATGTGCAAACCATTAACATTTTGGGACGTGACCCCGTAACACCCCCTCCCCAATCATTTACGCCGCCTATGCCCCTACCTTCCTCCCCTACCTTTATCGTCCTCCTTTCCCCCTCGTCCTCCTTCTTCTCCTGTTCCTCCTTTTTTATAAACTCTTTTATCAATGGGGGGTGTGGGCATAATCTGCTGGCCCACTGGTTATGAGCTCGTCTCCCGGTATGGTGGTGCTGTTACACCTTTTAGTTCCATGCGCTCATATTCCTTAATATTTTTAAAACCACAAAGGCTATCTCAATAAATGTGGGCTCTATCATTTCAAAGCCCTAATAACAAACTATCTGCATGCAACATGACAGTACAGAAGGGGAGATACAGCTGTTTGAAGTTTTGGGACCAGGGGTGGTTGCCGGAAGGGGTGCCGCCGGAAGGGATGCCGCCTGTACAAACTCAATGGGGATAATCCCATGTATCGGGATTTTTCAATAACTAGTCATCTCCTGCTGTTACAAGCACCATTCTGGTCCCATTTTAAAGGATATTTAGTGGTCTTTAGGTATGTGGTTCAACAGACTTGTCAACTATTTGTAACAACTAATTAATTATGGATAAGACCATGATCATCAGCTTTCTTCCTATTCGCTACACAGTCAATGTGAATAATCGGCCTCAATTTACCGGATTTATAAAAATGACTATAACAGAAAAAGTGTTCAACCCATAATGGCAAAAGTACATTTTTTGGAAAGCTTTTAACTAGAGGATACAGAAATGCAGTTTAGACCAGGGAAGGGTACATCCTTAAAAAATATTTCTGAAAACTCAAAAAATATATAAAATAAAAATTGGAGATATTCACTAGCCGGCCGGTATAATTACCTTACCGACGTAGTAACCTTTGACAATTATATATCATCTGATGGGTAATATCATAAGAAATTCAAATATGTAAAGTAAATAATGTTAGAATCAGGTAAAACAAATATATGGATCTCAAATTAAAAATCTGATATTTTTTCCGAACATTGTAAATCATACCATTTTTCTTGGTCGTACTATAAATTCAATGGCATATTATTTGGTTTTCTCGTGCAATTTCCTTTCAAAAATGTATACATTTACGACATCAGGGGGGTATACAAGCAAATATAAATGTGTACAGTTAAAATCGTGTCGCGAATTAAAGGCAAAGTCCGTGTGAGCTTCGAACGCGTAACCAGCATCGTCCAGCAAAGGGCTGTGGTATATACATAAGCTCCAACTTTGGTGTGTGTGTTGGGTTTTTTTGGGTGGGGGGTGCAGCTTTACATAAACTAGTTTTGACTATCATAATTTCAACAGACAACTATTTACTAATTTTGGAAGATATTTCACGTGCACGCGCATAGTGTCCCAACAGGTTTTGAACAATATTGTAGCTGGTTTCTATTTGATAACACGCTTTTTAACCACGAATAATATAATTCTGACGTAAATTAATTATAATGTTATTGTCCTAATGAAATTGACAATAAAAAGGTATTTGTGTCTAGTTTTCGGTCATTAAATGCTCATTATTGATTACAATCTGCATGGGTTTCGATGTTCTTATTAATCGTTAGAATTGTGACATGGTTTGTGTGTTCGTCACGGTAACTACAACGAAAAACTCCCCCGCATGCAAACGTTTATATTTAGTAATGAGACAGCAAGGATTTGTTGTTAATTAGTCTCGACTTTATAATCATGCAATTAGCGTTCAGCATTCAAATGTCACGTTGATATTTATAATTTTTGTTGCCATATTATTCATATATGTCGCCATATAGAAAACAAATCTAAGTTTTAAACATGTTATGTTAAATACGAACCCACTTTTAATTACAGTATTTTATGTATCTTCATTTCAAAAGAAATTAATCGTGGATTTGTTTAAAATTAGTGTCTCCCGTTGAAGTTAATAAAGAACATAGAGACCCATCTTCAACATAAAGTTATCAGTTTTTATCAAAATAAGTTGATTTTGTTGTCCCTAAATGGTCAATTTCATGATAATGTTTGGATTCATTGAACTTCTTGCTTCACGAAAATGTATACTTTTATATAGTTTAAATGAATAATGAAGGAGTTATAGCGGTTTTACGGAGGCTATGCTGAGGGTCCACACCCCTTAATGCCAACAAAGAACACCATTTTCTGGAAATAAATGTTAGCACTTACAGATTAATTTTAGTAAAATATAGCTTGCTTTCCTATTCTATTTTGATTCAATCATTGGTTCTATTATAGGCCTACATATGTATTGAAATCAGAAAAGACTAGAAAAACAAATAAATGCGCAAGAATCACGCGTCTCCAATGAAATGGAGACGCGTGATTCTTGCGCACTACTGGAAACATGTTTGTGTGGCCTAATATGTATGCATACGTTCTAAATTGCTGGGAACAGTAAGGATATTTTGATTGACAACATACATTGACCAATAAGAGCTACGATGATACTAAATGATCCATGTTGTGGAAGTATCGAAAAGGGATAAAAGCAGTATTTCCACCGGTTTATGCTCATACTCTGATCTGAGGAAACTGATCACTACAAGCTAACTCATCTTACTTTAGAAGAAAGGATCAACGAATCACGGTAAGTAAACTTAATAGTTTAAAATCAGATATGATGTTAGTGTTGTTTATATTTTGGTGTTGTAATCAGCGACAAGATAACTCATTTATAATCATGCACATTGGCTCTAATAATATTACTGAGAACCTCAATATGCATATGAGCTGGTTTGTTTAATTTATTGAATACAATTTGACGGTGTGTGTAATTTTGTCGAATTGGAACGACGTAGGTTGGATAGACTAGGCTATACCCGAATGCACATCGCACAGTAAATTGCCTTCATTTAAATATTATCTTCAACAGTGCTCATTATTCTTTTATCGAGGATTGAACATCGATCGCGTTTATGATTGGTTTATTTTAATTGCGTGTGGTCCAGCGGATTCACCCTCGCTCCACAATGCAAAGATTGTGGGTTCGAGCCCCGTTGGTGCCAACGTGTTGTGTCCTTGGGCAAGGCACTTTACCGCACTTGCCACGCTTCACCCAGGTGTATAATTGGGTACCGGCATTAATTCATGTTGGGAAGTAAAACAGACTCGCTGTGCGGGAGGAGTGGCGAACCCCCCACAGCCAAGTATTACATGGGGAGTCTGGCCCAAACGCTAATGAAAGAGAGATGGGCACTCCGCGCGCGAGCTTTGCTCGGCGCGAGTCTTTACTTTTACTTTATTTTAATTGCTGTAAATTTACCTCATGTATGGAAGTAAAACAGACTCGCTGTGCGGGAGGAGTGGCGAACCCACGAAAAAGGTAACACTACATATTATGGGATACCAATGTACATGGTGCAATCAAAAATAGCATAACAAAATAACCGGTGCTCCCGGGTATTTGGTGGACTGAGAACTCGAGAAAATTATAGCATAATCATCGCATTTACTGCTCTCTGTCGTACTGTTATTGGCTCTTGCATTAGGAAAACGCCTCTTTTTATATACAGTCATAAAAAAAAAGTAACTTACCAGGTAATAATTATGCTTATAACTCTAAAGGTTTAGGCCTTTACTCCTACTTAGAAATATCCAATTATAAAGCTGTTGTGGAAATGTCTCCTCTTTAATTTGTGATATTGCATGTGAAAAATGGTTTGATATCAAGGAAGTTGAAGTACCAATAGTAAGATAAAATACGGTTTCCATTTTCGCATTTTGCTTTTATACACCCGCACTCAGTTATGGATTACTGGTAGTGCTAATTCAACGGTCAAAAGTACGATATGGATCCATTGTTGATGGATGCGCAGGTAAGATTTGATAGTCGGCCGCATTGTTTCCGATGAATCAATACCTGTCATATTATCCGGCGTGTTGAAAAGAAAAATGAGAAAATAAAAATCGTACTTAACCTTATATTTCGGATTGTAACTTTGTCAATAACCAGCCATTCTTTGCGTGCAAAAAATGCTCAACAACTTTAAAATATAATAGTTCCAAGTAGGAGTTATACTTTTAGGTTCGTATGCACAAAAGAGTTAGACCGGGTCTAAAGTTAGACCTGGTTTAAGTGGATTTTGGTGTTTGTGAAATGCACACTTTCATTACATTTATTTGTCAAATTAGCTAACAAATTGTAAAAATTCGGATGCAAAGTTCAAAGATAGCACAAAATATCTTATGAAAATGCAGAGGAAAACAGCTCTTGAGGCATGAATAAATTTCACTTAGACCAGGTATAACTTTATACCCGATCTAACTCTTTTGTGCATACGGACCTTATAGTTATAAGCACATTAATTACCTGTGGTAAGTTACTTTTTTATGACTGTATACTTTTAGTATGTGCGCAGGAACGCTGCGCACGAGTGGCACGGATTACCGGTCACCTATTCCTGCAGTACACAACCATACGTATTTATATACACCACTAGTCTATAAGTATAATAGGCGCATACGCACCCCACATTATAAATTAACACACCTGTGATGCAAGTTTTGAATATAGTCGTCATATTAAACGGTGTAAGGTAAGTGTTTTATTGTATTACATTTTTATATTTGAATTTATCTTGATCCTGGCAGCCTATATCTTTGTGATAAGTTACATTTTTGTTCTGTTTTTTTTCTTCTTCATTATATTCTATATCATGCACCACTTTAAAACGAAGTGTGTTGGCATATGTATGCCAATTTAACTGTACTTAAAACATGGTACCAACCATGCACGGAATAAATCTATATTATAATTCATTGAGCATTGGTTTATATTATCAAAAGCCAATGGACACTCAAATTATCCAGAATATTTTTCTATAATGTCGGTACACTCAATGTTCGATTCAACCATGGAAATAGTAGAGGGAGAGGAATAACGAGATAACCTAATCCGATTATCTATTCAACTTTACAAAGGATTGGACATTGCTACGTACCCTATGTGTTAAATCATATTGCCGACTATTAAGCAATTCGAAAGTTGTGCATACATATGTTGCATGGCTTTATACATTTCTATGTCAAATAAATGCTCAAAATCCTACGAGACGCGCCGACACATTGCAATTGGAAATGTATATTTGTTAAATGTAATCCAATGACAACAAATATATCTCCTTGAATAACATAATACCGATAATATTAACCTGTTTTGACAAATTGAATATTATAAAATTCCATTAATTAATAATAATTAATATTCTGATCAAATGCGGGTAATTAAATGGCTCGCAAATTATGGCTAAATTGACAAAACACACAATCAAATTTACCACATGAGTGCCCCAGACTCCCCCTTCCAGATGTAATGCACCAAAGACAATCACATTTTATAAGCCAAGCATACTCTGCCACAACTGTCATTTTTGTGTGTGATCCATATAATTCAGTATAGTTTTCATATTGCAGGGACAAACACATCATTGTACTATCGCTATATCATTTTAATGTATTCATATTCAACAATGTTGTTGATACACCTGTTCAAAACTCCCGCCAACAGACACGCTACTATTCCCATGGCTATACACAATTGGCATTATCGCATTATGCTAAGCTAGGATAATGCTCTCTTATAGGATTTAAATAACGATCATGTTAAAGATCGGCAATGTGATTAGAGGTTTAATCATGGATCATTGTTATTCCTTTTGTATCTTCTATTTCTATGATTCAACTTATCTAAGTTAAACTCATCGAAGTTTTATTGTCAATTTTCTTCAAAATAATTGTAATACTTGTGGCCTGTTTTACTAAATATGTTCACAGTCGTCAATAGTACCCACTGCTTTTTAATGGGACTTTAACATATCAAAGGAAAAACATGTAATAGTAAACTATTTACAAATGGACGGAATTTAACAAAATAATGCTGTCCTGACTCTGAGCTTTTTGAAACAGCTGGTGATGGCATAATAAATACAATACTCTTTTTCTACTGTTTTAGATTTAAGAGCCCCAGTTTTCTTCATCATTAAAATATGTATTGTTTTGAGTAACAATTTGGAACCGAAAACCCGCAACTTCTGTAAAATATTATGTGTATTATAAATGATTGAGCCAAAAGATGCTAGACTAATTCAGTGATTATGAATTATATCAAATCAATTGTTTAAATTTAAAGATTTGGTGGTCGCTTTTCCACATTTAAAATGTTGCTCACAATGCTCTAAATTAATTTATGTTATATACAAATGTAGGCCGGCCCTATCTCACATTTTTAAAACTCTAAGACATCATAAATGTGATCAATATTGGTTTTAAACAATTTTTCTTGGAAGGCCCTAGTAGGCCTACACGTGTTGTTCACCATAATACAATCATATTTTTAAAATGTTATGAAACAAATGTAACATGTGATAAATGAAATAACTTATTCATCATAATAACACTTTTTATTCACCAAAATACAAGAATGACATCAATTTAATGTCATAGCATATCAAGTCTTAATAATCTGATATTTAAAAAATATAAAGTAAAGTTGTCAAAACTCTTCAAAACAACCTTCAGAAACTCTTTGTAAAGTATGCATTTTAGCTGCGTACTTCCCTATTGACCGAGATTGGTGATGTTTTTCAAAACAAATAAATGAAACTTACAAGTTCAGTAAAGCATTTATTTACCAAACATACTCTGCTGCGTATTAGAGAAAATCAATGAAGCAAATTGATAATTCCTAAGAGAAGTTATGCCTGTTTTACTGAAAGCGCTCATGTTTTGTCAAGCTAAAATGCACTTAGATTTTCTGAATAAACTTGTTACTCAAGATCATGAATTCTACAACTTTCGCAATAATGGACACAAATTGTGTAACAAATAATCGCCCACCTAAAATGACCTTGCTAATCGCCCTGGGCACTTATTAGGGTAATACGGTATTTTGTAAGGAGCCTAGATTAAAGAGTTTCTCGTTTTAGAATGTAGCCATCACTATATTACATGTAAGTAAACTATATTCAAGAGTTTCTCGTTTATTATTAAAGCCATCACTATACCGCATGTAAGGAACTTATATTTACGAGTTGAACCCTGTTAAATAGTACTACAATTTTCAAAGATCAGATTATTACAAATGTTTAACATTCTTATCACATGTTATCAACATATCAATTTGTTTGCATTATGATGAACAAAAGAACATAGTTAAATACAATAAACCTACACAATCTAGCATTAGGCCAACAACAAAAAAGTTGACTTACCCTTTCAGGGCCAGAGTAGTCTGGGTAGGACGGTCGGATTTTTTTGTTGTTGTTGTTGTTGAAGATTTTTGAAAATGTACTGCTCAAGATGTTAGTATATATTTCAAGTAATATCAAACTACACATTTCAAATAATATCAAATTGATTGTGGTAATAAATGTGGTAATCATATCTGTGTGTGTACTGTGACCTATGTGTGGTCAATATGATATCAGACTTTCTAAATCACCAAAAAGTCATCAGTATCCAAAAAGGTCTCTGAATTAAATATATCCAAAAGCCAAAATAGGTTTTCCAAACAATAAAACTGAAATTGTCACCAATATATAAAGAATAAAATATAAAGAAATGATTTGGCATACCTGCACATGTTGGAGAAAAGGTGGAGACATCCAAATTATATCCAGGGTTCAATATTGAGTGAACCCAAGCATAATTTGGACAATAGAGGATGAATGGTTAGTGGGTGGAGATATGTAAATTAGTAAGATTGGGCCAATGAGAATGGTGATTAGGCGTTAATCCATCTCAGCTCCAGTGTTGCCGGATAATAGGTTGCTGGTTGCAGGTAGCAGGTTGCCATGGTTGGAAGACTGGTGACACAAAAACTGGTGACTACCACATCAATGTGGAATTATTTATTTATTTATTTATTTATTTATTTATTTATTTATTCGGAAAACACTTTCAAAGCAGCGGCACCCACCTGGAGGTGGTGCATCCAAAGAATACAAAAACAAGAGTAAAATACACAATTTGAATTGACTTTGCCCCCGTATTGTTACGCCCCTGAATAATTACGATCTCCGCAACTGATAAGGCCGGTATATGAGCTTTCATAATGAAAATAAATGTTAACATTATTTCCCTTAACAGAATCAGTACAGAATGACGTGCAATCAGCCGGGCAGTGCCAAGGTCAGTATCATTTATTTTCAAAGACTCTAAGTTTCATTTTCAGTATTTGTTTATCATATAAACCAATTTACAACCATTTCCCATAATTCATACCGTAAGCCGGGCAGTCCCAAGGTCAGTATCATTTATTTTCAAAGACTCTAAGTTTCATTTTCAGTATTTGTTTATCATATAAACCAATTTACAACCATTTCCCATAATTCATACCGTAAGCCGGGCAGTCCCAAGGTCAGTATCATTTATTTCCAAAGACTCTAAGTTTCATTTATAGTATTTGTTCATCATATAAACAATTTGCAACCATTTCCCATAATTCATACCGTATTCATTAGTTACGTCATCATCGATTATACACATCACATGATTCTGTTAGTGGTCCGCGTTGCAATAGAACATAATTCAGTCTGTATAAGAAATTGAGCACTTATGGACACATAGTCACATAGTGATGCCATGTAAAATGAACTCAAAATAATATGATAGGATATATTTGAAAGATTGTTTGAGAGTGCGCAAAGTGACGATGCTTATTATTTTTATTTGTTTGGTTTTGTTGGCGTTTTTCTCGGCCGGACAGGTGTTTTGTTGTTGATGCAATCGACAAATATTAGCGGACAATGACATTTAAAAAAATGCATTAGGGTCAAAGACGCTTTTTTTAAGACTTACTGCCAAACCGCAATTTTTGTCCGAATGTTATAGTAGAACACAGTTCGCCCTTCAATTGGTTGGTTTAAATCACAACTCGAGACACACTTAGTCAACATTGCTTATGAACAGGATTAGGTTGTATGTAATTACTGTTTATGCCACATTTGTGTATATTATTCATGTCTATTTGATTGCATCTTTCTGAATTTATGTTGTTTATTATTTTGCTCTATTGATCCTTATCTTGTTTCCTGCTGGTTTTGTTGCTCTGCGTGCGCCATGAAAGAAAAAACAAATTTCGAATTATTATCCGCAAACATAATTTCCGTTCAACATCAACTGCTTTAATAAAAATAAAAATGTATAAAGAATATTCCCAACACGACCGTACATTTGGATCAACGTTTTGATTGACCACTTTGTCTTGATATAGATTTTTGATATGATATTTTGTTTTTCTCACAGTTAACAGTTTATGAGGACGTTAACTTTGGTGGAGAATCCATGGTTTTCGAGGGAGATGTCAAGAATTTGCTAGATTTTGGATTTAATAATAAGATATCGTCCATCAAAGTGTTTGGTGGGGTGTAAGTACATGAAAATGAAGCAAAGTAAATTCAAATTAGAATCTCTACGCTCATTTTTATTTAATATCCGTCAATTTTTTTTGAAAATGATACGATTCGTTTCTAATTTATAGAGAGAGTATGTCATCATTAACTCCAAGATGGATTCCACGGAACAATATGATTTGATCAGTTCATTTCGAATACGTGACTATAGCCTATACCTCAATGATGGCTGCTCAATTATTATACCGTTCCGCTTGTTTTATCATACTTTTTATTCTATACACATTCAACAATCAAAGTACCGATCACATTCATTGTTTTTACACAGCCAATACATCTAGAAATACATGGTATGTAACACGGGATTATGAACATTCTGTGTTCTAGAATAGAGGATATACATGTAACAGTTTAGCTGTCATCTTGCCCCGAATAATAATTGTGTTTAAGATTTTCAGAAAGAAGACACCTGTTTCATGATATGTAGATCAATTGGTAACTCGGTTCATGCAATGACGTATGCTATCAGAATACATCATGAAACAGGTGTATCTTCTTTAAGAAAAACTTAAATGCACCGTTTAGTGTTCCCAACAAGATTGCTGCTACTCCATTACATGAATAACCTCTATAATAGGACTACCATTTCTGTTGTATCTGACAAGTTTCTTTGACCTATATTTCTTCTCTTCACGTACATTATAGATGGGTGGGATATGATCAGGCAAATTTCAACGGTCAACAATATATCTTGGAAGAAGGGGATTACATATCCGCTGCAGCTTGGAGTGGATCAAATGATAACCTGTCATCGCTAAAAAAACTACCATTGGTAAGTGTTAAAGCAGGTGCTTAAAGACAGTGATATAGCAATATCCTTTGGAAATATGAACTGAAAGTGGAACGCCCCACGCATGTATGAAGACTTTGATGGAACATGAGTGCGCCATAACTAATTTTGTCAATAGACAAGCCTGTTGTCCCGGGGGAAGCGGCAATTCCAATGTTGATTTTCATAGATGATGGAGGTACAGGTTCCGATCAGGAAGTCTCAATGGGTAGAAATTCGAACGTTTACAAAAGTGAGCTTTCCATAGTTTGCCAACAATTTGAATGTAGCAATGTTACCATCTGGAAGGCGGTACTGTGTAATGCATGGTGTGCGTTGTGCGCGGACTTAGTACCAACTAGCGACAAATAATAATTAAGGCATTGTATAACTTTTCAGTTTCATTATTCAATGACCAAATCAAATAATAATGAGGTATCCGTTTCGAAGAAAATGGCGCTTCAATAATTCTCGGTAACCAGGCGTGACTTTTCTCACCACTTTGCTATCTCCTGGTTCCTGGTTGTAATTCACTAAACATGCTTTGATGCTATCCTTACGTATCTTTCATTGATAATGTCTACAGGATCTCCCATCAATCACCCTCTACCAACACGACCACTATAAGGGAAGGCACTTGACCTTCAACGGAACAGTAGACGATCTTAAAGAACGCGGTATGGACAATATGGTGTCCTCAGTGAAAGTACATAGTGGAGCGTAAGTATTCCATATAATGACAAACGTATACAGAACATGAGGCAAGCCGGTGTTCGTTGGACAAATTAAAGTCGAGGCTCTTGAAACAGTCACACCTACCAAATGCATGACCCAATGAGGTAGGGAAGTATGAAATGGATGAATGTTGTGTGTAAGGCTGGCACCTCGGAACATTGGTGCATTTTGTAACAGAAAACGTGCACTTGAAGTAGAGGTCGTAGGTGGGAGCCTGCCGAATTGCCGAAAATAAAAGTGGTCTTTTGGTGACAATGTTCGAAAACTTGGCAAACGTGTCCAAAACGTGTTCAGATCTGATCTCTCATGCCCACTTGAACCGTAAAATGCATAGAGTGTGATTAATATGAAGCCAAGACCACATATTAGTTATATTTACTTGAACCACATACATAAAAAGGAGATCCAGTACAAATTGTATTGCCCTATCTCTCCGAATAGTACAGCCGGTGAGTATAATGCAATAGAGTGTTATTAATACGAAGCCAAGACCACATGTTATTTCTCTCTACTTGAACAGAACCACTCTTAGCAGAATCAATTCAGTGCCGGTAGTGTAACTTGCAGATTGTGCGATTAACAAATGATCAATGAACATAATGAAACGTAAATCCATTCGCATATCGTTATTTCTCGTAGATGGGTTTTGTACGACAACCCCAATATATCTGGACGCCAATACGTTGTTGCGGTTGGCAACTATCCTACTCCATCTTCTTGGAACAACCCCAATGACACGATTTCGTCAATTCGACCAGTCAAAGAGGTAAGTTAATTCTTTTATAGAGAACCTTTTCTTAGTGTTGTCATACAACAAATATAATCACACTCGATTTAAAAAATATTTGTATGACTAGTGCAATTTATCATGTCTAAATCGGTTGTTGAATCCGTTTTAATCATATTGTGTGGCCCAAATCATCTATAAACGATAACAATGGAGTTGTCTGATGCTTGTTAACAATATCCGTCGTCATTCAGCATGATGACTTAGATCATGACTCCTCCAACGAGAATTTAAATAATCCTGATCATAAAATGATGGGTATCGGACACGCTCTGATTTAGTGGTATGGTACCTGGTTTCTGAAGAGTACACTTGCCCGCTAAATATTGAATAACTGCACCATTGCTTAATTGGATATCACGTGCGAGAAAATGATATCAAAGGTTATTCTAAAATAGAATACCCTATAACGGATTGCCGACAGGCAAAACGCAGACGTCTTTTCCTTATATGCTTATGTGGTTAATTGGTTATCATGCACCTAACTGACGACTTCTTATTGTTTTCCCATATTAGCCCGGTCAAATCTCAGAATAGATTGGTACCTTCAAGGGAACAGAGAGCTACAATCTGCAAGTCGACTTTAAGGAAACAGCTCTGTAGAAAAGTTAGTTATTACACTAATGACAGATGAATCCAATAAAGGATAAAGAATAATGATATATACTAATAATTACGTAATTATGGTTGAATCAGTAATATGATTATCAGCCCTTACACTGAAAAGATAACTTGGTTATACGTTGAGATTAATTCTTCAATTAGGTGACCGACCCAATTTTTGCGCTTTTCAAGAATTGGTTGGGGTTTTTTAGATACTTTTTTCTCAAATTATGTAAATCAGCCGTTTTTTGGCCGAGAACATGTCGAAAAAATGTTTCACAAATTTGTACACAAATTCCCAATGATTTTTGCAGATTTTGGTGACATTTTAGGTTACTTGACAGGTCCGTCCGCCCGTAAAAAAAGTGTGGTTTTCTTTCTCGTCTCCTTAGGTCAAAATATAAGTCTTGCGATCAAAATGTGAATGAAAAGTCCCAAGGTCTATATATGACAAGTATTATCAATCTTTTCAAATCACATTTTGATCAAACATCCTCTTTATAATGCGATTTACTACAATACAAACATAATTTTTCCCTTAAAATGACACATTTCTGAAGGAAAAAGACAAATTAAAAAAGGCCATGACAAATTAAAATGTTGCAATGACAAGGCTTACAAAAGATTTGTCAAATTAAAGTACTTTCTATGACAAATTAAAATTAGTCATGCTGTGGTGCATGACAAATCTATAATGGCAAATCGTTCACGTGACAAATTTATCAATTTGCCAAATTCAACCTCAAGAATGGCAAAGTTATGTTTGCCAATTGACAAAGTTATCTTTTCAGTGTACGATAGAGTAAGAAAAACATATAGCAGGATGTACAGAGTGAAGTATGAAATCCAATGATAATTATACAAAACAATATTTTATATATCTATACTTGATCTTCTATCAAATAAATGAACATAGGAATTGAAAATGTAAAATTAAAATCATGATGTGGGCTATAATGTAATCAGTTTAATTTACATCCAAACTAGAACACCTTATAGGTTGACATATCTACATATTATAGCTCATCTGCATTATGCTCTTACAATATTTAGCCAGATTTGACGAATAGGTACAATACTCCAGGCAGGCATGGTTGACCGATCTACTGGGGAATCAAAACTACTATCTTAACCCAGGCCCAGTGAGAATATGGACAGTGGGATGATTATTGACAAAATCAATTTACTTAAAGAATCTGGATTATGTGCTTGGAATATCGTTGCACAATGTAGGGACTGTAGGGTAGTTGTCAAATTTAGCCCATCGCCATGGTTCACACACACAGTGTGTGTAGGGGTTTAGGGTTTGTATGAATCTTGTATGGTTTATGTATCAAATGATTTGTTAACCCCTGCATATTATAATAAATAATCAGCTGACAGTGTTGTGACGACCCGAGTCAATGACTTGACTTAACTTGGATTTAATTCTCTATTTTTGATGACTTGACTTGAATTGAGTAACTGAGTGCAATGATTACTTGATTTATCTAAAAGACTTGACTTGACTAAAGTAACTTTTCAAAAAAGATTAAACATGACTTGACTTGAGTCGGATGCTAAACTGACTGAGTAATATAGAAATAATAGGCATATACGACGGGTATTAAACAAATTATAAATATTTTAAACAGGTTCGCCGTCGTGGGTAGAAAAGAGACAATAATAGGATAGGATAATAATAATCCTGGGTTCGACTCCCGGGCGAGATCGTTTTCCTATTATTGTCTCTTTTCTACCCACGACGGCGAACCTGTTTAAAATATTTATAATTTGACTTGAGTAAGTTGAGTCAAAATTAATATTAGTATGCCTTAGCTACTTACAAGAAGTGACCTGAAGAAGACTTCATAGATAAGAATTAATATATGAAGCAAATAATCTCATGTTCATTATGAGAATTATGTGAATTATGAATACAACAAAATTAGACATTTGTCTTGAGCCGACTAGCGATTTGACTTGACTTCACCTCTTGGATTGATTTGACTTGATATAAATGTAAAAAGAAGAAGAAAATTGACCAGAGTCACCTCTGTTAATAGTGACTTGACTTTACCAGAGGTTTAGAGGTTTAGTAACATAGTCACAACACTGTCAGTTGACATACTGTAATATAAAAACAAGCTATATAATTATAGTATTACAGTTGATGTAAACATTGGAAAGTTATATTCATGGTTATAGATAATAAAGAAAGAAAAGGTAATAATAAACATTTATTTCTGGAAAAGTCAATATTTAGCTTAAGAAAATGACTATAATGCTTCCTCCCACCTGAGCTAGGTACAACTGTGACAACGGTGTATATTCCAGTGATAGACACAATATTTACACATCAATGCTGGCGTTCATCTTTGATCCTGCAAGTTCATATGCAACCCCATTATAACCATCTGCCCTGATTTTAATTTGGCGAATTGGACCTCTAGTGCTATAGAGAAAAACATTAAACTGCTAGTGAAATAAGATGGTTTTAATGATTGATTATGAATTTGCCGTATCACTGGAACACGAGGTCATGTTCTTATCCTCTCATATAATAATTCTATGATTGCAATGATAGATAATTTCAAGTATCTTGGTGTCAAATATGATAAGACTATGTCATGGTCATAACATGTTGATTTTTTATCAAATAATGTTTCTAAGAGAATTGGTATAATCAGACATGTTAAACATTTTCTTGAACATAATACTCTTTTGATGTTATTTAATGCTCTTGTAATTCCTCATTTTGATTATGCTAGCCATGGTCAAACTGTTCTCTGACATACCAAACTAAGCTGCAATTTCTCCATAATCGTTTAGCCAGAAGAATACTGATATTAGAACACCTATTAATGATATGATGAATTTACTCAAATGGATAAAACTAAATGATAGGTGGACTGATCATTGTATTCAAATGTTTAAGGAATATCAGTCCAAATTATTTATCATGTCAACTTGACTTTGTACATAACAGTCATACTTATACAACCAGATATCACACATCAAAATACTCTATTGATTCCAATATTCAAAACTAATTCTGGTAAGCGTACATGCTGGATCTTTGGAACAATATTTCATCAGAAATACGTATTGAGTTAAGAAATATGTCACTGTGTCAATTTAAGACATGTATCACCACTTAAATTAATCTTTATTATTTTATGATTATGTTATCACATGTTTATATATATTTAACAATCTGTGTATAATTATCATGTAAGCATAAAATGAGGGCCTACTTGGAAAGCAGTGCTGGTCACTGAAGTATTTTACCCTCAATAAATAAAGCATCAATAAAAAAAGTAAAGCGTGAGTTTGTTGTATAATTGAACCGCTGAAATACGAGGGTCATCATTCAATAAGTTCTACCTCCTAACTCATAACATCGCTATTATGAATGTCAGCCTAATGACATTTGTCATAATTATAGCTCCAAATCATAGCTTCACTCATTTATAGTAAATGATAATTGATTTTGGACAACGGACACGGAAAATTACCCTAAAGATAAATACACGTTTTTTCGTTTTCTCTCCGTATTACATGATTAAATATAACAGCCCGATTTAAATACTGAAAATAGAAAACAATGGATGTTTTCTGAATATAATACTGTATTATCATGTATAAATCAGATCGTAGGCAATATCAACCTTTGTAGGCTTGAAAATAGTATCTTATCAACTCGAATGTAATGCTACGTCTTTAGCAAACTGGAATACTGCTATTCAGTCAAATGTTCGTTGTTACAAGCCAAGCCACATTGATGCCTCGAGTGTTAAATCTTAAAATGACATTCACTTTATGAGTTGTCCTTATATATAACCTTTAGAATAATCAATCAGGTAGTCAGTGATAGAAAATCTTCTCTTTGAGAGACTTGAAATCTATCCATTAGTCCTGTATAATGAAGATCCATTAGTTCTTATGAAAAGCAAATAATAACTTTTGCAGCATAGGGTAGGGTTAAAATTAATGGCTGTCCTGGTCTGGTTCTGGATAATTCGAGGCCATTTCCCCCCAAGAAATCAGTCACTGTTATTATTTATAGTCTGTTCAAGAGATGTTTGTAATTTAGAACGGTTTTAATTAACCGATTGGGACGTTTTGTCTATTAGAATTGGTCAAGTGAATAGCACTTGGGCACTTGGGAGACATTTGGCTGTGTTTTTGCCGTTTCCGTCGCTCTAAATGGACGTTTGGTTTTCCCTGCATTTCTGAAAAAGTGCAACGACTACTCAGACCAATTTACTATTAATTTGTAGCTGAGATTCCGAGCTACAATCGTGTAATATTTCATAAGACTGGCTTATATAATAACAAAGTTATGAGGTAGGAGGTAGAACTTATTGAATGACCCTCGTAGATTTTCTAGATATGTTGTCAATATTTGTTTTTTAACAATGGGTTGCAATCCGTAATAATGTATATATAATAATCCCAGGTGTAGACACAAGAAGGAACTCTAGATCAAAAGGAGAAGTAGATATGTCAACTTCTTTAAAATAACAACAGTATGTCATCAGAGAGCGATTGGATTCAAAATATGAACGAAAATGACTTCATTATCGTTGCTCCTCAATTGTTTGTACACGTTTGCTCCTTCAGATTAATTTTAAATCACTACCCCCTCCCCACTCCTCCCCCTCCCTGACCTGCCTCTTTAACATTAAAGATATAGAGATATAATCCCATGGAGCCATAGTCCACTATTATTCAAGGAAGCCTGACTTATTTATTTTTAAAAAGCAGCTGATACCCCGATAAATACGAGAACATTATAAACTAGAATGCGCGGTTCTTGGCTTACGCGATTTGTGGTTTGAGCTCGTTAAATGACGCAATAGGATCCTATCGGAACCGTATACGACGTGCGGGTTAAGTTGGTGTATACCGCATCATGAAATGAGCACAGATGAAATAGGTCATACCAATTGTATGGAATGGATTTTTAAAAATATTATGTATTTTAGAAGGAGTGATAAAATCAATCAATCAATCAATTAATCAATATATCAATCAATCAATCAATCAATATATCAATCAATCAATATATCAATCAATCATATCAATCAATCAATATATCAATCAACCAACACATCAAACAATCAATCCATCAATACATCAATACATCAATACATCAATAATTCAATACATCAATCAATCAATCAATACATCAATCAATCAATCAATATATCAATCAATCAACATATCAATCAATCAATATCAATCAATATCAATTAATCAACACTTCTGTGTTGAGTTTTTAAAATCTTGTCAATGTTATATATATCCTACAGGCCTATACATAGGGGAGAATTCCCCCTCCAGTTGTTTCAAAAGATATGTAGGAACCCTGAAATGCTTATCATTATAGGAAAAGGGTTGAAGTGATGGCTCTTTATTATATACATAGGGTGACGCTATGTGCGTCAGGGGTGAATTTCCCTTCCCTAGAACTGAACTCGGTCACTCGCGGTAATCTAATACACATGAGCCGTTCGAAATCAGTTTATTAGACTACCGTGAATGACCGATTCTAGTTCTACCCTTCCTGGCATTGGGGGAGGGACAGGGAGAATACCTAATGCAACAATTACTAGCCCAAAATAATACTAAGATTTCATTGGCTACCAATTTTGAGGGATGGTGACCTGTCCCATCCGAACTTGGCTTAGAAAAGTCTAGACAGTAAAATGACAAGCTATGTGTGCATGGGGGGGGGGGGGGGGGGGGGGGGGTGAGTTCTCCACCCTGCCCTCCCTTGCATTCGGGGGTGGGGAGGTTGTCTAAACACTTTCTACCCCACCCTCGATATCTAATGGTGCGACTATAATAACTGCTCATCATAAATTATTACATCAATCAGTTTTTCCTTGTACACTGCAAAAAGAAGCGTTTATATTTCTGATAACACTTAATAAACACTTCAACACGTTTATTTTTGTGTTTTACGTGTAAAGGTATAGGAGGCATTGCATACGATAAACGTTTGCATAAACACTACAACACGTTTATAGAGGTAATTGTGTAATATTTATTAACACACCAACATGTTTATATCAGCAACAAGAAACATGTTGGGGTGTTAATAATTATACAACAAATACCTCTATAAACGTGTTGTAGTGTTTAACTGTTTATGCAAACGTTTATCGTATGCAATGCCTCCTATACCTTTACACGTTGGTGTATAACGCATCGCGGAAAGTATAGCACAGATGAAATACGTCAGTGTGTATTTTGTAGATAAATATTTATTAGAATTGTATGGAATGGAATTTGTTTATAAAAATTGTTATGTAGATCTATATAGTATGAAAGGATGCAAAAGCTTAGGTATTTCTAGTCAAGACAATATTAATGGTGTGATTCTAATATAGTAGTATTACAAAAAGAAAACATCAGCTCTATGACACCAAGTGATTTATATGATGACCACCATCATCATGCACAATGCCCAACCATTGACCTTAATTTTTAGGGTCAATGGCCCAACCTACTAAAGTGAGCGCCTGGATAAAATTAGTCCAAAGATGTTAAAGGATATCCCACAATTATGCACTTGGGGGAGCAGCAGCCAACTAAAGCTTTGTTCACATGATTAATATGTGGAGCTCTCAACCAACCAACCAACCAACCAACCAATTAACCCATCCACCCACCAACCCACCCACCAACCAACCAACCAAATAACCAAATAACCTATTTAAATAAACAGACATACCAACCAACCATCCAACCAACCAACCAATTAACCCATCCACCCACCCACCAACCCACCCACCCACCCACCCACCATCCAACCAACCAACCAAATAACCTATTTAAATAAACAGACATACCAACCAACCATTCAACCAACCAACCAATTAACCCATCCACCCACCCACCAACCCACCCACCCACCCACCCACCATCCAACCAATCAACCAAATAACCTATTTAAATAAACAGACATACCAACCAACCATCCAACCAACCAACCAATTAACCCATCCACCCACCCACCAACCCACCCACCCACCCACCATCCAACCAACCAACCAAATAACATATTTAAATAAACAGACATACCAACCAACCAACCATCCAACCAACCAACCAATTAACCCATCCACCAACCCCACCCACCAACCCACCCACCCACCCACCCACCCACCCACCATTCAACCAACCAACCAAATAACCTATTTAAATAAACAGACATTAGTCACATTACATAATATCAGGGTGGAGAATTCCCCCTCAAATTGGTTCAAAAGAAAGGTGCATGATGTAGGAACTCTGAAATGCTTATCACTATAGGAAAAGGGTTGAAGTAGTGGCTCTCTTATCATGTTTATAGACATTGGGTGACGCTATGTTCATCGGGGGTGGGTTCCCCTTCCCTGGCATTAGGAACGGGGACGGGGAGAATTGTGCAATGTAGCAATTCAATATTCTCCTTCCTTGTCATCATCTTCTCATTACTCTGTAACTGCTTGGTTTACATAATGGGGAAGGGGGCGTTATTCAAAAACGAAAATACAAAAAAATGTACATTTTTACACAAAGGACCTTTTGCAGACTTGGGGGGGGGGGGGGCATCATTTCAGTACATGTATTCCCACCATGCCAAGAAATCTTGGTATGAGGCAGCAGTTCAGCGAGTGTGTTATATCAGTGCCAGGTACCATGGTTACTGGTAATAGTCTATTATACTGTAAAACCACTTAATTTCGCTAGCAATTTAATTTCGCTAGGAGATCCAATCGCTAAATTAAATTGCCACCAGTTATATTAATTATAATGGTTTTATAAACTTAGTATATGAATATAGAAGATGGTACAAATCAGTGAAATTTAATTGCTGCAAAAGGTTGGCCAAATGATAATTCGCTAAATTATGTTTTCCTTGTAAATTTATAATTTGTGTTAACTTGAGAACATATAAGTTGTATGAACGTCAAATCAATCAAACATGGGCAACATCGACCGCTAAATGACCCTATATAATGGATATGTTGACAGGATATTTACCCCTACAATTGTTGTGTTATTTTGTAGCGAGTTATAATAAGCTATACCAGTTGCTTGATTGTTAACACCTGGGTTTCAAGTATCTCTAGTAGGAGTACAAAACCTGAAAATTCCTTTGCTGTACCATTTTCAGTTAATGAGATATGGTGTGAAAACCCTTCGTTGCGGACGTAGGCAGAGAAAGTGATTTTTTCAGTACACCTGTATTCCTATCAAAAGTTCTCTGAAGTGTTCAGGTCTGTAATGAAAACTAATATTGTTTTGTTTGTAAGAGGGACAAACCTAAAGAAAACAAACAGAGAAAATTATCAGAATGTCACAAATGTATACTGCTTTATGCCTCTTATTTCATTAAATAGTTTGATCAATCGTTTGATTACTTTTCGCCCAAAATAAAAAGGTTAATATCATAAACATCATATTAACTATAACTCCAACTATACATTCAACTATAAATGTGTTTCCATGCTCACCAGAATATAACTCTCACATCTGCTGTGGATTGGCTGATTTGGCTCAAACAAAATTCGACCCAGAGCAGGCTCAGGTATGATCCCACAATACATTGCAAGTCAACAAAAACACGTCAAAACACAAGTTCTTCAACATATTTTTGACCGCATGATGCCCGCAGCACTGGATGTCAATCTAACACAGCACATATCAATGTTGTGGGTCTCCAATTGCCTTACTTTTCCGGAAAAGGGGTCGGGACTGACAAAAAATAGAAGGTTGTAACAGACAAATCACTACATAACACTTGCTGCTTTCTATTCGGAGCCAATTTTACCAGATTTAAGCTAACGAATTCAATAATACTCGTGACACTGTGTTCACACGTCGTATAAATATGATTTAAATACAACTTCGACGGTTCGTGCGTGGCGCTCGACCCAATCCATGTGTATCCCTTGGTTGCGCTATTATTTCGGGGGCAATCGATCGATGTGCATGCTTTTCAATGGACGGACACTCGCAACGATTGTCCATACTCTGATAGTACGACTGCATGGTTCTGAATGTAAAGACGCTATAATTAGGGTGACTATGAAAGGTGTATTGTGTATCAGTGCTAATTTCTAAAGCCGAAGATGATATGACACCTGATTTGACTTGATAGTGCGTATATGGGCGATTAGCTCAATTAGTTAGCGCATTGGCCTATTCATACTTAAGGGCAGAGACACTGGTTCAAATCCTCATGGCGGGAGCCATTAGAGGTTTTTAATACTGTATTAATATAACATTTTCGTTATTCGCCGCGTGGCTCATTTACTGGTTTATTTTATTCATCTGTTTGTCACAATAATATTGTTATTGTGTTTTCTCTCTTTTGGTTTTTGTTCTTTATTTTTGAACTTTTTTCGGTGGTTGTTGTTTGTCTTTTATTCTCTCTGTCTACCACATGTAAAATGACCAGTCCGTCACAATTCATTTCGTACTTTTAATGCATTTATTAAACACGGAAGATAAATTATAACCGTTAAGTAATTGCAAAGAAAATACAATCATTCCATGACTTCAATGGCAA
This sequence comes from Ophiura sarsii, assembly GCA_035610835.1. Classification (NCBI taxonomy): domain Eukaryota; kingdom Metazoa; phylum Echinodermata; class Ophiuroidea; order Amphilepidida; family Ophiuridae; genus Ophiura; species Ophiura sarsii. The sequence continues at coordinate 19,124,849 of CM069449.1, forward strand.
ATACAACGCTACAATAATTGACACAATAGTTATTACTTTATAGCGTCTATAATGCGGTTGTGACCGGTCCCTTATCAAAAAAGAAACGCATTGCGATAACAAAAATGATTTTAATTGATTGTTGCATAATAATAAACTACTGCCATATAATTAGTTTAAATAATGCATTTCACCCGTTGCACCCTATGTAAGACTACATGTAACACTCGCGCATTCCATATAAATGGGCCATAATCACGCATAAAATGACCAGTCCCTAACAATGTACATGTCGTATTTACGTTATCTTTACCATATATAATAAGTATGTCTTGCCACTCTCCAAATTAGAAGATTATGCAATGTATAGAAGACGAGATATTCCCTATAGACGCCCCACAGGGTGTGTGCATTTCAAATAGTGTTAGGGGACTCCATTTTAGATATACACTTCCTGTATGGAAGATTAAGGTCCTTAGGGGTGTGTGGATTTTAAATATAATAGTCAGATTACGGCGGTCGGATACATTTCAGTATGGGTAACTTTGCAAACAAGGCTGGTTCTCGTACGATTTGAACACACATTACACAAAATGACGGTTGATCGTAGTCCTACCTATCTTTTTTTGACAATTCAGTTAATTCATGTAATCTGCAATACTTTATCCTGGACATATAAGATCAGATTTCATCTAAAAACTTGCAATTGGAAAGCTTTTAAGCAAATACTTACACTTTAATACTATCTTATTTTAGCAACTGTCATCTCTAAAGCGTTTAACGTTATTATTCCTGGGTTTTTCATACTTAAGGGGGGACTTAAGGAAGTTTTTGATTTGATGTTTTGAATTTTGTGAGTGCTGTAATTATTGAACTATTAATCAAATGTATATAAAAGTATACATTTTTGGAAAGGAAATGGATTAGAAAATCCAAATTTGAAATTTTTGAGAAAATCACAAAATTCACTTTTTTGACCCACATTTTTTGAATTTGAGTAAAAAATGGCCAAATCAATTTATAATGATGTTAAGACACTAATGAAGGGACGATATTTTTTTTAAAAACCTAATCTAATATTTTTGAAAATGTTGACCAAAAAGTGCCAAAAAACGTGAAAAAATGGATTTTTTAAAAAAAATTACACTTTTTTGTCAAAATTTCAAAAAATATTGGATTAGATTATTAAAAAAAAATCGTCCCTCCAGTAGTGTCTTAACATCATCATCAAGTGATTTGGACATTTTTAACTCAAAATTATGTTTGTTAGCTTTGTTCAAAAAATTGGGTCAAAAAAGTGATTTATTTGTGATTTTCTCAAAAAATCAACATTTTGGGTCAACATTGATGCCAAATTTGGATTCTCTGATCCATTTCCTTTCAAAAATGTATACTTTTATATACATTTGAGTCATGGTTCAATAATTACAGCACTAACAAAATTCAACAAAAAACTTCCTTAAGTCCCCCCTTAACTTAAACTTGTTGCCGCCTAAAAAAGAAAATAATTAAGTGTTGTGTGTCATTTGCGGTTACGCTGATGAGGAAAATCAACATTAAATGGCCAACAAATGACAAACAAATGACATTTCCTTTTCTGTATTAACCGGACGTTTATAATGGGCTATTTTAATTGAAATTCATACACCCTATGGAAGACATGACCTTAACCTCCTACAGGAGTGTGCATTTCAAATAGGGTTACCTGCATGATACTCAATTGGAAATCTTAATCCTGAAAATATGTCTTTATATATATATAACAATTGAAGCAATAATAAACACGCATTTTACCGCGGAGAGTAACCTGTTCTATACACTCTTTTCCCTAATTCTTTTGCCCGGAGGTACTCAAATTATTTTTGACGGGGATGTGCAGCAGGAGGTTTAAAATCTTGACTTTAATGGGTGTTTTTACCTCAAACAATGGCTGCTTTTACTGTTTTTTCGCGATTTGGGACCGTGTTTGAGTTTGTAGCGATGTTGGGTCGATGTTTAAGGTTTTTCACAAAAATATCCTTAAGAAACGGGAGCTGAGAATTTGAAGGTTCTAACTGACACTTTGGTCATGAGATATGGCCTTATAAGTTCACAGAAAACAATATAAAACATAACAAATTGACCGGAAGTTGCGTCTATAAGAACATTCTATCTTATAAATAACTCGCAAAGTTGTATATCATTATAAAACTTACCAAATGAGGATAATAAAAATTTAAATATCTAAAAAAAACCACCCTGAAATGTCAGTTATAACCTTCAGCTCACGAAATGTTATGGTATTATTGCGAAAAATTGACTCATTAAAGCGGCATTTACTAGTTCCTGTTTCACTTTTACACGTGAGTACCCCCCCCCCCCCCCCCCCCCCCCCCCCCCCCCCGGGCCCGGGTGTTTGCCCAGAGAGAGCAACACATCCACTATACCCACTCCCACCTGTTTACGCTTTTGTATGTCACTTTAGAATCAAAGCGTGATCACTTTAGAATCCGACGTGAATTTTGAAATTTCAGGAAAACATGTCTACCATCTTCTGGTTACCCCAGTCATGCTGGTGCGCCATCTATGACAGTTGTCGCAAGTGAAATAAGTCTCACGTAGCCGGGATTTTATTGAAAGATACTTCTCCCATCACTTTAGATTCTATAGTCATACTCGTCAATCATCATGAATATCAATGTACAGAAATAATCATTTCCGTTACATGAGGGGCCGACCATAAATGTGCAAGGCAGAACTAAGGTAAACTAAAAAACCTCTCACAATGTTGACGTAAATACTCCAGTACAACAGGTTAATAAAAAACCTCTCACAATGTTGACGTGAATACTCCAGCACAACTGGTTAAAAACCCAATGATTTTTGTGTTAACCCGGGCGTTTAAAGGTCAAAAATCTCATTTGTTTCATTTTGCGATTTTCGTTTATTAACACAAATAAAAGTTCGTCTTATTATATGAGAGGATAGTCGCATATAAGCGATGAGTCCTACTGGTTAGCGGGTATGGAAATGTACAGTGTGAGTCGAAAAGAAGTTTAACGGGAATGAATATTTTTTCCAAAAAAAAAATGAAACAAATTTGACGAACAAATTGATTGCCCCTTGCCATCAAGAGTTATGCCTGTTTTAATAAATGAACTCATTTGGAAGCTGTCCACGAAATGCTAAATCCATTGAAATTATCCGTCTCAGTGAGGAGCTAAGAGCGTGTTTCTACTGGGGCACTGGAAGGTTATAGCTAAGTTAACTTAACGGTAATCACCGTTAACTTTTTAATCCCCCCGGTTCTACATCTACGTACAGCGTGTACGTGTATACTTCAGGGTCACACTAATGTAGCGTTATGATTGTAATGGGTGGCTGTTTCTACTGGGCAAGTTAGCGTTAATAATTACCGTTAACAAACCTGGTATGTGCAGGTTTTTGCCGATAGAAAAGTTAACGATAATTAACGTTATGTGGCTGTTTCTAAAGGGCAACTTAAAGATAATTACTGTTAATTTGCCCAGTAGAAACAGGGTCTAAGAGTACATGTATTCAGATTCAAAAGAAAGCATAATATATATTCAAAGAACATATTTTCCACTCATTTTAAAAACATGAATCACGAAAATTGGGTCATAATTTTCTCGATCAGTTTGCAGTTATGTCTGGGTTACGTATCAATATCAATAAAACTAACGTTGTATGGATAGGTTCAAAGAGGAATGAACAGCCTTTAAGTAGTAGGGGTCATCTCAACTGTGTCAGGAATAGATTCTCCATACTCGGGGTTGACTTCAGTATTGATCTGCGTGAGATGCCAGCATTAAACTATTCTATTATTACTGAAGATATTCGGTCGATGAAACATGGTCTAAGAGATACTTGACAGTTCTTAGTAGAATAGCAGTGGTTAACAGATAGGATTAGCAGAGACCAGATGTCTGGAGATTATGAGGAAGGTGGCACAAAAATGTCTACTTAGGGCTAGTATTAAAATTCCAACAAAGCTGTTACCCTGTTTCTGTATTTCTAATATTATCTGCGTTGCTCGTAGGTGGATAAGCTCTATTAACAGGAAGGAAGTTCTTGTCTGGATTTTGTTCCAGCACCACCTGAAGCAAAAAGACAGCAGCGACGTTCTACGGTCCTGTATCTAAAACAATCCACTGATTAATATTGGTGGAAATGGTGTGTTTTTTAGTCTCATGGATGCATAGGGAGGTTTCTACTCTTTGGATGCACTTATAAGCAATTGATTACAACACAACCCCTAACCTAAGAAGGCCACAATTACTGTCCTGAATCCCACGGGGTACAAATTATGAATGCATCGTTGTAGATTTTACAATCGCATATATCGATTATCTTCATTGATAAATAGATATCATACACGATTTCTTTACATATAGTATAAGTTGATGAATCCTGTTTAATTTGCCGTGTCTTTGCCATTATTAAAAATGTCAAATATTTACTAATACATAAAACAACAATATTTAGCTTGCGGTTATTTTGAATGCTCTACTGTTCACGACAACAACACCGTACAGCACGAGTGTTTCCATGGAGCTTCATATAAACAGAAACTATAATCTAGGCTGAGCCAATAGGTTTTTACTTTACAAAGTATGAATTATATTTACAAGAACATTGCATAATACTAACTTTGATTACAACCAATCATGTGTGTCGCAATAACTAGGTGACGAGAAAAAAAACACGTGTTCTACGGGTCCGACCAACACATTATTTTGTCGATTTTTAAATTTTTTAATACAAATGTTGACTTGTTTTGAAATGATATAAATCAATGTAATTTTATTTTATTTGAAATATATTTCTTTTTTTAAAGATCCACACTCATTTTTATGAATACTTTTAACTCCTCCACTTTCAAAGAAAAAAGAAACAAAACGATGAAAAAAGACCGGCCGACCGTGAGAGTTCTGTTCGCCCTTAGAAAAGGGTTTATAACATTGGTCGCCTTAATATAAACCTATCAGAAATGCGCCTCGACTGCAAAAAAAACCCCACCCAAATACGTAATTTTAAGGGTTGCAGATATTGAGCAATGACGCAACAAAAATACAAACGAAAATCGCAAGTGAAATCAATATCGATTTTATTTCCAATAATTGAAAACTTTGGTATCTTAAAAAGGTTGTTTTTTTACAAAATCAGATTCATTTTATACCATTATCATGATCAGTAGTGACTCTCTAGATTGAAAACTCATCACTAAAATGAAATAGAATGTTTGATGGGGGGGGGGGGTTATTTATTATAAATATCAATTGCAACTGAAATCGATTGCGATTTTACTTTCAATAATTGAAAACTTTGGCAAAATCAGATTAATTTACCATTTATATCAGTAAAGAATCTATCTAGATTGAAAAACCATCACTAAAATATAGAATGTTTGATGAGAAAAATTGCAAAAATCTATTAAAGGTATGTATATTATGTGATCTTTTTCAGGGAACACCCTCAATCCTCGAGAGAAAAAAATGAAAGCAGATTTTCTTGCAGATTTACATTCCTGATCATAAATCGTACATAAGGCGATACGATTCTTAATTATTTCAAAATCATGGTTTTAGAGTGAAAATAAACTGTCAGAGTCTGCACTGACAACTTATTTGTTATTTTTACTCTAAATTCACTCTAAAACCATGATTTTGAGGTAATTAGGAATCGTATCGCTTTGTAACTTGGTATATATTCATAATTTATGACCAGAAATGTAAATCTGCAATAAAATCTGCTTCCAATCCAAAAAAGGACTGAGGGTGTCCCCTAGAAAAGGATCACATGCTATACCTTTAACGGTATATTACAGTGACATTATATACCCAGGGGGGGGTAAAATAATTCCGTGGGCACACACAAGGTTCCGTCGGTACATTTGCGATTTCGACCATGCACTTTTTTCGGCCGGTTTTGAGGGCAACCACATCGCTACCCCCATGAGTGCTTTGTTTTTTCTTCAAATTTGTATCCACATTTTTACATTTGATAAATGAGGCTCTATGTGAAGGATGAACAATTTTACAATGGCGTTTTGTTAAAATTGAACGCTGTTTCAATGTGTTTGTTCAATTATAAATCTGACTATAATAAGTAGACCACTTCGTCGTGGGAATGTAAGAACATCGCAAGTGACATTTTGCAGGAGAAGTATTTTTTGTTCAATTTTGTTAACTTTAATTAAATTGTTTTACAATCTTGTATATTTGATTGAAAATTAATTAATTCCTATTTCAAGGTTGGTTAAATGGATAAAATGTGTGGATTTGCCTTATTTTCATAAAAACAAACTATTAATAACTCAATTTGGCTGAAAATGTGACTTACTACTTACGTTCTTGCATCCCCCGCGAGTACAGATTCCTTATATAATTCCTCAAACAAAACAAATTCATAAGTTTAGCATTCAAGTGCAAATTTATTAAAACTTGTAAATCTCAAGAGAAACTTTGCAGAAACTGTTCCTGCAAATTTGTTGCAACTTTTATTGTCCACACACATGTCATTTGGAGAATCCAGCATTAGATGATATCATTATTCACTTTATTCGGGTTTTTTCCAAGAGTACCAGACAAAGTCACATTCCTTATCATCACTTTGCATTTTCCCCTCAAGAATAAAAATTGAAAGTCCTGCGTAAATTATCCGAGAATTTGGTCACCCACGATCCTTGAATATCATCCTGAAGTCTTTCCATGCTTGCTTTGATCAAGAAGCCTTGATGGGTAGTTACTGTCTTTTCCTTATTATCACTTTACATTTTCCCTCAAGAATAAAAATTGAAAGTCCTGCGTAAATTATCCGAGAATTCGTCTCCCACGATCCTTGAATATTATCCTGAAGTCTTTCCATGCTTCTTGCTTTGATCATGAAGCCTTGATTTGTAGTTACTGTCTTTTGAAGCGGATATCCGGCAGGTACTGCTGGTATCTGTAAGCAAAACATGGAAATTGAAGAAAAGAAAAAGGATTAATAAATAATACATTTCATTCAGACAAACGCGCTGTTTCGAGCCTGAAAAAATATATATACACAATTACAAGAATCACCTTTCGCCCGTTTTGGTTTTCAATCATATTCCAATATATGTATGACTTTGACACGATACATTAATGTTTGATAGATATACACACACGGTACGGTAACGGTGTAGGCCTACACAATCAGTGCATTCGTAATTTGATTTACATTGCAATGAACTGGAGTAGCAGAATTCTGCAGCTTCAAAAGAGCATGACGTAAACACGGGCACCATTTTTTCCGAAAATCATAAACTTTTAACATTCATTTTCATAAACTTGAGAAAGGTCGTCCCTGTCAAAATTGATATCACTCGTTAGGACTTTTCGTTTTCTTCACAAATTTCGTCATCATAATCTACGTAATCTCACCAAACGGTCCAGTCCACGGTTACAAAAACGGCATCATGAGAAAGCATATTTTCTACTCATTTACTTCATCGTACTGTAAAATCCTTATTTATCATGCTTCAATGGAAATTTTGAGATTGTTTTGAAGAAAAATAAATAAATATTGTACTAACCCCACCATCTTTGATGCACACTGATCCGAAAGGCACCGATTATGCCCGAACATGGCGATCGTCCGGAAAATCCCGAACATCGCGACTTCGGAAATTTCCGGAATCATTCGATTCCTGAAAAAGAAAAGTTGACCTCGGACGCTCCACAGCGTGACCTGCGGGCTGACTGGTTATGTTGGAAATTAAGAAGATTGACGAATTATTGCAGTTTCGAAAAGAAATGTAAAAATAGGAAAAAAATAAGAAAAACAAGATGAAAATATATGTTAAATCAAGTTTTCTACGCAGCATCACATTGGATTAATATTATAAAATAAGTCTCATAACGTATGATATCTATATTAACATACTATATGTGTATTATTATAATTTAATAAGATATTATAAGATAACACTTGTTGAGATGAAAATACAGCCTTAAAAGAAAAGAAAAGAGAAAAAAATGTGTCCTACATTTTGAGTTAAGTTCTCCTGTTTTGTTTTGTTTTGGACACGCTACACTTGGTTAAAGCCTAATTTTTCCATTTTACCCTAAAACTGTAAACATATTTCGTAACAAAATACAATTTTTTGAAAACGGATGTAGCTCAAAAACATAAGTGACCTCATTATTTATTTTAGATTCGTATTGTCAACACCGTTGAAAATATCAACATTTCAAGTGTATTTCTTCGTTAATTCTATGTGGTCAGAAACTGAGTTTTCCCCTGATGTCACCCAACATTTCACAACGGATTGACGCCCCTGCAAAATACATCAATCATATCGCATCACGTCATATATTATCATATCTTACAAACAAATAACAGACAACGTCAACGTTAAATTATTTCAAGTAAATATTCATATGATACCAACGCGATGCTTTCTTACCTTAAAATTAGATAACAGTGTAATTAAAGCATTTTTATGTTTCATCATAGCGATTATAGAGTTGAAACATTCCCAAAAATTGTCTCACATTACATAAGGGAGTGTTCAGAAATACTCTGGTGGCGCTGGCCAAAATGAGGGGGGCGGGGGCAAAAGCGTTTGAAGTTGCCGAAAAGGGGGGGGGGGGGGAAGTGTTGGATACTCAAGGAGAGGGGGTCGAAAAGGTTTGGCCAAATGGATAGAATAACGAAATTTCTGCGCGCTTAGCGCAAAATTAGGTTAAATGATTCATCATTCAAGCTTAAGAGGGATGTGGACCCTCAGGTACTCCGTAAAACTGCCGTAACTTCTTCATTATTCATTTAATCTATATAAAAGTATGCATTTTTTGACAGAAAAGGGTTCAATGAATACAACCATGATCATGAAATTGACCATTTTGGAGAAAATTATAAAAAACACGTTTTTTTGACCCATTTTAGGTTCTGCTAAGATAACTCAAATATATTTTGTCAAATTTTGTCATACTAGTTTTATTATATTTCTTATACAATATTCCATAGGTAACATTTTTGTTGTTGTTGAAAATCTTTATTATTTTTGGAATTATTGACCAAAAAGTGTCAAATGTTCCCATTTATATTATGTAGAACACTAAAGATCTTTTCTCGTATAATAACCGCTATATAGGGTGCGTTTCCACCAAAATGGCTAGCATGCTGCAATTTACTGCATCAAAGCCTTTCGATTTATTTGCAGAACCCTAAAGATCCTCTCTCGTATAATAACCGCTATAGGTTGCGTTTCCACCAAAATGGCCTAAGCATGCTGCAAATGTATACTGCATGTAATCAAAGCCTTCCGATTTATTTGTAGAACACTAAAGATCTTCTCTCGTATAATAACCTCTAAAGGGTATATCTCTCGTATAATAACCTCTATAGGGTGGGTTTCCACCACAATGGCCTAAGCATGCTGCATGCAATGTACTGCATCAAAGCCTACCCATTTATTTGTAGAACACTAAAGATCTTCTCTCGTATAATAATCGCTATAGAGAGTGTTTCTACCCAAATGGTCTATGCATGCTTCAACATGTACTGGATGGAACCCTGCCGATTTATACTAAAGATCTTCTCTCGTATAATAACCTCTAGTAGTACATTTACTGTGCGATTTTTTTGGACTGTGCGATTTTTTTTTTGGACTGTGCGAATTTTTTTGACCTCACCCCAGGGTTAGGGTTAGGGTTAGGGTTAGGGTTAGGGCCTTATTATTGTTTTTATTAATTAAAAAACTGATAAAGCCAAGTTTCAACATTATTGTGAGTGGAAAGGTAGAACTAGAAGAACGAAAAAAAATTAAAGCATATCGTGCCGTGCGTGGTCTGGGGATCGAACCTGGGTTCTGCGGTTAACAAGTAAAGGACAAGGTATCCACGCCACGGAAGTATTTGTGTTTAGAGATTTACTGTAGGCCTATAGTGCGTTAATGCCCAAACGATGCTAACTTTGGTCATTCTCATTCCTTACTTTTATTCAAACAACATGTGTAATCGTTTCTATAACATGCCCTGAAATCCATCCCTGCTCAATTTAACCCCGTTGTTGTCCCCCCCCCCCCCCCCCCCCCCCACACACACACCGTGACTCCTTTCCCCGACGGCCTCCCCTCCCAGTTCGTTCTGAGAAACCCTTGCCCGACACACGTCCCACCCCTTTACCCCCCGTTCTCCTGGTCCTCAGCCTCATCCTGGTCCAAAGCCAAAGTTATTCTTAGTCCTAACCATAACTCTAACCTAACCCTACCCTAACTCTAACCCTAGTCCTAAGTTTAACCCTGAGCTTTTCGTTCAAACCATCGGTGTATAGCCTTTTCCAATCATATCTTAGGCATGGAGATTTCTCACCATGCTAAACATCATTTCATTTAAAAACGTGGCATACAGAAACGGGAATCAAGATATTAGAAAAGTAGTTCTCAGAATGTGTTAAGATAATACATTTTTTATTATCACGATAATCACGACAATGCATGTAGCTGATTTAATTTAAACAAAAATGTAGATAACCTTTACTTTTTCCGAGATTTTAAATTGTACACTTTCTATGTACATGATGTAAGTTTCGGGTATCTATCAGTATCACCGTATGACACAATAGTACATAGCTTTTGGCTTTTTATTTTAATCTAATGAGATCGAATCTTTATGGGATTTTTTCTATCGGAATATGGCTCTTTAAAGTACAGGAAGCCGAAACCACGCACATCACATCACCATAAATCCGTTGGTTTTTTTTTAATTTTTTTAATTTTTTTTTTAAATTTAAAGTAAAAATAAAATTAAAAATATTAGCTTTCATATGCCGTTTATTATATCAAATTTGGTTTTGTCAATCCTGAGATATGATCAATTAACTAAAGCTACCTAAAATCGACTTTGTGCCACTTTTCCAGACACATAATGCTTATAAGCATTACAACCCTCGTCCTCCTTATGGTGGTCGCCGAGTGCGCTAAAACGCAAAGAACAGTGACCTAGGGCATCAAGGTGATCGCTTTTACATCCCCTGCGCTAATGTTGACGAAATAAATTGAGGGTGCCACGTTACCCGGTGGTAGGGTAATAAGCCGTCAAAGTTCGATAGTAGGGGTAGGGGGGGGGGGGGGGGGGGGGGCTTACAATTCTTTTAAATCGCCATTTTGAAAAATATTTTAATTGTATGGTCCTGAATATTATAGCATAGGCCTATGTTAGAAACACCATTTCCCTCACTTATATAAGGCAACAAAAAAAAGTTGACTTGCTCTTTCCGACCGACCCTAATTCTCGGAAATCTAGGTTTTTGTTTGTTTTTTTAATTTTATTTTTACTTTAAATTTAAAAAAAAATTTAAAAAAATTGTAAAAAAAATTGAAAGAAGCACATAACAATAAAGAAAGATGAAAACGTTTTTTTTTAGTAGTATCTGCTTGTTTAAAAATAAAAAATAAACTATTTTTTATTTTTTTTAAATAAAAAAACAAAAAACAAAACAAAACAAAAACAACAACTTTAAAACGTGTTTTTGGGTAGTATTTCCCTGTTTAAATGTTACAACAACAACAAAAAAAAAACCGTCCGACCCCTGAATGGGCAAGTCAATTTTTTGTTGTTGGCCTAAGCAAAAACCCGGGTGAATTTCCGATATTTAGAACTTTTTGGGCGAAGATTTCTATTTTGGCCTATTTCACTGCCTAGCGAATAAGGCGGGATTTTGAGGTCGACCATGTTTGGTGACGTCATTGTGACGTCAAGCGTATGTTGTTTATACTTGTTTTGGTATGTATGGATAGAGGAAACCTCTAGCTATACCATGGTACCCAAATAAGCATACTCTGCATTTCGGATTAGATTTGTTTAGGGGGTGGTAACCCCCCCCCCCCCCCCCCCCCCTTCTCCGGAGTAACCCTTTCTATTCATTGCAAACTGTAAAGTGGCACAACGTCGATTTTAGGTAGCTTTAGTTAATTGGTCATATCTCAAGATTGACAAAACTAAATCAGATGAAATAAACGGCATATGAAAGCTAAGCGTTTAGTCTATTAAAATGCTGACAATTCTTACACTAAATTATAGAAGTTCATGGTCAATAAGTTGGGTAAACACGTGCACGGTTTTTATTGATACACCCCGTATTATATATAAATATCACAAAGTGATGGGCGACACCACTTCTACTAAATTTAATTTCACATTAAGTTTTCAATCAAACGTATTTCCACAAATATACATAATTTCCAGGTTGTCTTTATTATATCCATGAAGAACTTGCTAGTAGTTTTATTTAAACGAGTGACTATTAATAAATTGTGTTCTAATGCAACATGTTATCAATGCCATATCTTATGTTGATGTATTGTCTGCACACAGGAAGTATATTCAACAAAATATGACCTGACAATTGTTGATAACTTTCTTACCTTAAGGGTCAAAACCTTGTTGCACGTGCATTTGACTTGAATCTGGGATTTCTGTTTCTTCTTTATTTTCTTCTTCCCTCCTTCCTTCATTTTTTTGGCCGCTATCTTTGGTCACCTCAGAGTACGTGCGCGCACTCCAAAGCCTCCCCTTCACAATACGCTCTTGCATCTATGTTCACGTTTGCTAAGATATGATCGATATTCAACCACAATTACATATCGAATAAAGTTCTCAAATATCGTATATTATATTAATACAGCTGAATATTCGCATTAAAAATATTGTCTTAATTTATTATTCCAGATGAAGTTCGTCAACGTTTTCGCTATCATTTTTCCGGTGGTAATGCTTTTGGCCAATGCCGATAACGAGTCTGCTGTCGGCCAGAGCTTTTATCTCCCGGATATAGATATCCTCAGTTCGCTCTTTGGTGGCGTTCACATATTCAAGAAATTTGATGGCAGTTGTTATAAATGGGAAAAGCAACACGAGACCAGAGATTATAAATCGAGCTACGAAGACACCAAATCCTTCTATAGTCATATATCTAGCGAGTCACATCTTTCCGCACGACTCAAAGGAGAGTTCACCATGGGCACGACGCTAAACGTGAAGACAAAAACGATGTCTTCGGGAAAAACTGATGTCAAGGGTACGTCAATTGTCATCCTCACCTACGTTAACGCATCCTACTTACATCATGATTGCTTCACAAACTCGGAAGGTCAGCTGAAAGATGAGGTACTCAATATGTTTGACAGCCTCCCGTTGACTATCAAAAGTCCTTGGAATCTGCAAAGTTGGCAGCATTACGAAACTTTCTTGAAAACATTCGGGTCACATTTTGTGTCTAAAACTAATCTTGGTGTCGTCGTCCGACAGTGGACCTTCGCAAAAGCCACGTCAGGTTACTCTTCTAAACAACTGGAAATACGCGCATGCGTTGACTTTGCCGGAACTACAGAAGATGGGATTTTGGATGCGGCTGGCTGCAGCCATGTTACTAAAAAACAGGCAGATAGTGTTTCCACACTTCAAACTTCGAGTTACTTGGAAATTCAAGGAGGCTCTGACGAAACAAGAAACCGATTTCGTACCTCACGAAGTCAAGACGACCTCACTAAGCTTCTCAACGAAGGCCGAGCATTGCAGACACCGACTACCTTTGAGTACTTGCCAATCTGGGACATTTTAATGATGAAATTTTATGATGACCCTATAAGATACGCTAAAGCGATGCAATTGATGCAGTATTACCAAGGATACAAAGATTTCGGATGTAGTCTAATATTAGAAGGAAACGATTTATTGCGCGCGTTCGACTACAGCAAGGACACCACACAAGACTTGCCGGTATTTCACTGTACATTGATCAATGAAGGATGCCATCACGACAATGACTGTTCTGTAGGTGGCTCTGGATTGGTCACATATTGCTACGGTAACTCTTGCTACGAATACAAAGATCCCGACTTTGGCTCCAAGGCTAAAAGCGTTATTGTCCGCAAAAAGAAATCGGGAAGCTATGATAAAGGGGTGAACCGAAGTTGTCAATACCATCACGTCAAAGGCAAATGCGACAAGAACTACTCACACGAGGATGTCATTTGGAATGGTGAAGAGCTAGCACTGCATCCATCCTTTCGCAAGTCAGAATTTTCAGCATTCCGAACTATAAATTCCACTTAGTCTATCATAAATATAAATGTCAATATTATTGAGCACACCCATCATTTTTAGGATTTGTGTGTTGAATAAGCGGGTTTATATATTCCACAATTGTCTGTAAAAGAAATCAGGTAGCGTGGCAACGTTAATATATTTGAGGTGGTTTAACATATCACTGAGAAAAATTGACAATTCGCCATTTTCAGTGTTTTGATTCTGTGGGCAATGAATGACTATGATATGTTAAAGTTTGGTTGCTATTATAACATAATGTCGACCAATATCCAATTCAATACCTATTCACTGTGTTTGATAATAAAGGTAATCGCATTGAGTTATTTTTGCGGGGCGATAAAGCCGATTTATACCCGATTTACCGGTCACAAAAGCGACATAAATGTTAATGATATGTAAAAACTTGAACTTGGAGCTTTCATGTATATATTTTCCATAAATGATCTACCTATAGTACCTGTAGCTTTAAAATACTATTTCAGAAAGCGTTCTGATATTCACGACTACCCAACAAGACATGTCAATGATTTTAACCTGACAAATAATAAGAATTCTTTTGCTGACCATGCTATTTGAACAAGAGGCCCCATGTTTTTAGAATTCGCTACCAAAACCAATTAAAGAATCTAAATCTTTGAAACATTTAAACGCAACCTTATTTAAAATTACGATTTTGTTTTTATCCTGTCCTTGTCTTGTCTGGTCTAGTCGTTTTCAGATTATTGATGTATGTTTTTTGTTTTTGTTTTGTTTAATACTACTACTACTACTAATTATAATAACACTAATATTAATAATAATAATAACACTAACACCAACGCTAGTAATAATGATCATAATAATACTAATAATAATAATGAATGTCTTATTTTCGTGTGATGTGTGTGTGCCGAAATATTAAGTTCTCGAATTTACTGATTTCTTTAGGGGCTGTTAACTCTCCATTTTGGATTTTCAGAGTGTTATCTATCAATACACTTCTAGAGCTCATTCCATTGTTCATTATCCATTGTTTTTAACGTCGATTATATCAACGAATGCACTGCCGGAAGTCTCAATCGTGCAAGGTCAACATAATCTCTACCCTTTCTAATGTTGACCCGTGCGTTATCTAAAAGCTTTGTCATATAATGCACGTTGCGAGGGGCAACGATTATGTCGACCTTGCACGCTTGAAACTTCCGGTAGTGCTTTCGTAGATATCGACGTTAACAAACAATGGACATTGATATGACCATTAAAGCTGTGGAAATAGAAACACTGATTCACATAGTTAAGGAGTTAACAGTTTAAAATGGATCAATGCTAAGGATTAACGAATCAGTTATTGTTGTCAAGTAGTTAACTGTACTGGTAGTCGTTCAATTGCATTTTAATCGGTTGACTTCTACGATTAAATTACACTGTGAATGATCATGGCATCTAACACCTCATTGGAATGACAGATTATCAATCCCTTTTACAAAAATGTATACATGACAATGATACGATGTTTTGTGTTCTGTATGATTGTATTCCACACGATTTAAACATATTATAATAGTACATCAAACTCGAACCATGTTATAGTAATTATTATTTAATACATTTAGTTAGGCCAAGTGAAAAAATAGAGTTGTTTATCGTCCCACCGCGCATCCCTTTTCAGGAATTATGTAATGTTCCTTCATTTTCTTGTACAATTTAGCGTTTTGTTAAATATAGCCATTTGATCATGAAAGGTGGACACGAAAAGTGACAACTAACCATCAAACTTTATATTATGCCAAAAATGTTTGATAAAAGTGAAGCTAGGCTATAGCTTTAGGCCTACATACATGACATCGTAGATCAGAACCTATTTGTATAAGTTGTAGCCCCGGGTTGCATCCCGTACTTACGCCTCAAACTCTATCCGGCTTACTCTATCAGAATAAAATTATTTCCTGACTAGTGCATGTATTATTATGATGTACAAACACCAACACCTTGAAACGCTAATAAATAAGCTTATTTATTAATAACAAAATAAAAATGTCATTGTCCGCGCGCTTTGTACTTCGCCAGTGGCACAGATTTATCTGTTTGCATGAGAGTATCAAGCCAAAAGTAGACAATGCTAAACTTGTTACCTTTATTTCTCCAGCATGTCCAGTCGATGGAGTAGAACAATCATGTCACTTGTCAGATACGTTATAATATTCAATGCCCCGTCATTGAAATTGCAGCCAGCCCTACCGGTGGAGTGGAGGTGATGCGACCTTTTTTGCCCTATGCCGGCCATGCGCATTCGGCGGCGCAAGTTTTGTTTAATCTCAGGCCCAGCTTTCTTTCTCAATGGAATATAGATATCATATCATACAATACACATTCAAAAATACAATGCTGCTTCATGAATATCCTTATGACTTTGCATTAAATACAATAGCGTAACGCTTGTCAATGGGAACATCCCTACCCCTTTAGAACAATCCAAACAAAGTTTAAACCCGATTTTGTTTAATAAACAACAACCCAGTTTTTGCTGAAGACTGAACAATAAATATTATCGATATACAGTTACCCAACATTGGTCAAGTCCAAACCACGATTTTGATTATTAAAACCACTCTCTTAAGTGATTTTTGGAGACGAATGCTATTGCCTAAATTTACCCAATCATCAGGATATTATAATATTACAAGTTCACTTGAAACATATTATAAAAGTATGTATTTAACCTTATTTTTATGAAACCATATAAGTGTGCACACTCCCGACTTTAACCGGCGAATTAATCCTTCGGGATAATCGTTGACGGTTCTACAGTTAATCCATAGTATTTATATTTGATTACAAAACACACCTATGTACAACGTTTTTCGCTGTGTATGGCAAGTATTTTGCACGATTCGATTGTCATAGTTTTTCGAGAAACCAGGTTTCTCGACCGATAAACCAGGTTTATCAAAAACTATGACAAAAATTCGAAAAACCAGGTTTATCGAATCGAAAAACCAAGTTTATCGTCGATTGTCATATAGTTGTTTTCGAGAAGAAAAAAAAAGGTTTCTCGACCGAAAATCTTGGTTTATCGAAAAAAACCTATGACATTCGACAATAAACTTGGTTTTTCGATTCGATGAACCTGGTTTTTTGATTCGATTGTCATAGTTTTTGATAAACCTGGTTTATCGGTCGAAAAAACCTTGTTTCTCGAGAAGAAAAAAATATAACAATCGACGATTAACTTGGTTTTTCGATTTGATAAACCTTGTTTTACGATTCGATTGTCTTTTTTATAAACCAAGTTTATCGCCAAAACAAGGTTTATCAAAATAAAACTATGACAATCGAATTCGAAGCCATTGGTATCTATGGTAGATAGCTATTGGTATATTATATGGTAGATAGCTATTGGTATCTATGGTGGATAGCTATGGTATCTATGGTATATAGCTATTAGTATATATGGTATATAGATATTGATATCTATGGTAGATAGCTGTTTGTATCAAGTCAATGATGGCTCAGCACAGTCAATACAGATTATCTCAAAATAATCAATTAGTCTGTTATGCCGTTTTGTCATGGGAGGGCAGTATTGGTATCTATGGTAGATAGCTATTGGTATATATGGTAAATAGCTATTGTTATCTATGGTGGATAGGTAATTGTATCTATGGTAGATAGCTATTGTTATATACCGCATACATAGATTCCTGTCATTTGATTGGTTAAAAGTGAGGGGATAATCAAGCTTTTCGCAATTATTCGTCTGCTGTGTAAAGTTTTGTTTACAATTTTACATGATCAGTTTCGTGTTGTTGTACAGTTTTAAGAAATGACTAAAAAGCAAATAGCGCTTGTTGACGAAGAAGGTATCAAAGATATCATGGATTCAGCTAGCCTAAATGCAAAGTGTCCAGTAAAATACGCTGTTAGAATCCTCGGCCTCTAGCAGCAGTTTAGCGGTAAGAATATACAGTGACAAACTTCCGAATTCGGAAATCGATATTTTTGTCCGATTATACTTTTTCCTGTGGTAACAGTACAATGAAGGTTTCATTGGTTGGCCTTATGTGAATAAGTCTATAGGTAATGTTCTTTTAACCAAAAAAATGACAACAATCTATATATTTGGTATATAAATCAAATATTGACTGCTTTCATTCGGGTCATGTTCAAATTATAGGCCCTCGCAGTCAGATGCCAACGCCAGTGAGTCTATTGTATACGACGCGATTTTGTTTTCCCTTGAAAAGAGGATGTCGATCTTGTGCAATTCAATATGCCAAAATGTCAGCCTTATACAATGCCAATATTAAGGCATTTAAATGTGGATCAACGCCATGTGACTAGGGGGATTTTCACTAAGGGGAGCAATACAATATTAATCCATTATTTTGATATGCTAAAGTTATGTTTGCAGGGACGTTTCTGCTTGAAAATGCCATTTTCTGAAGAAAATGTTTTTGTCATTACTGAAAAAATAAAGTATATTTCCCGTAGCCCTGACTCCTGTCTCATTAAAAGCTTTAAATTAATAACCTTTTACGATCATCAATGTATTGCTCTTTACATTGAATCCAAACCTAGCTTGCAGCGACACCGTTTTCACATTTAAAATACAATTTAGAAACTGGGTTCAATTTGGCTAAAATGTCATCGAATGCTCAATAGTTCACCACTAGTTCATTATATAGAGAACACATACATTGTAGACACGTCAATGAGTAGTTATGGCCGAGCGGTTACGACTATGGACTAGTAATCAATAATGGATTCTCTCCTCCTCGGTTCGAATCCTGCTGAATACTTTTGTTAGAAAAAACGGTTTAGTCTCTGTGTGTTGGAAAATGGCGTATATTTTTTAATGAAGGTAAATTAAAGTCGTGGCCCTGACCCCTGTCCAAAAATGAATTACAAATAAACATATTTTTGATAAAGTTTAATACGTTAGGAACATTTCTTGTGCACAATGTTTTTGCTGCGACGTCTAAAAATCAACAAAATTACGATGTTTACGATCGCATTGAAAATGCATCTTTATCGACTCAACAAAAGTAACGAAAATCATGTTTTTCCTCTTCAAAATGAGCCTACGATGATTAATATTGATGGAGGCAATCCGTCACAATCGCGAGTTGTAAATTACCCGATTTCTATTTGTTTTCTTGAAATCTCGCTTTACTGTCGGGCCGGTGCGAACAAAATAGACGGTATTTTCATGCCTTGACTTCTGACTGCTCGGTGATCTCAAAACCAGACTATGCCCCGAGGCGGAGCCGAGGGACATAGTCTGGTTTTGAGAGGTTTTGAGATCACCTTGGGGCTATAATTTGACCATGCCCCTCATAGCAGTAAATATTTGTATAATATAATGGTAGATATAGCTATTGGTATATATAGTGGATAGCTTTTGGTATCTATGGTAGGTGGCTATCGGTATCTATGGTACATGGCTATTGGTATCTATGGTAGATATCTATTAGTATTTATGATAAATAGCTATTGGTATGTATGGTGAATAGCTATTGGTATGGTAGATAGCTATTGGTATCTATGGTGGATAGCTATTGCTATATATGGTAGATAGCTATTGCTATCTATGGTAGATAGCTATAGGTATCTATAGCGGATAGCTATTGGTATCTATGGTAGATGGCTATTGGTATCTATGGTAGATAGCTATTGCTATCTATGGTAGATAGCTATTGGTATCTATGGTAGATAGCTATTGCTATCTATGGTAGATAGCTATTGGTATCTATGGTAGATAGCTATTGGTATCTATGGTAGATAGCTATTGATGTCTATGGTGGATAGCTAATTGTATCTATGGTAGATAGCTATTGGTATATATGGTAGATAGCTATTGATATATATGGTAGATAGCTATTGGTATCTATGGTAGATAGCTATTGGTATCTATGGTAGATAGCTATTGGTATCTATGGTGGATAGCTATTGGTATATATGGTATATAGCTACTTTTGGCCCAAAAAATTGCGTCATTTTTTGTCCTGAACGCAGGCCGACTCAACGTGATTCTGTATGTACACTCACCTATGACCTAGCGAATGACGACACATTTTAAATATTACGGAGGACCATTCACATCCGAATTTTACAGTAAACTATAGGTTAACACTTGGCATATGCGCCAATTAATTTTGTAAGGGGACGATGCTGATTAATGTGGATATTTACCTCGCTAGTTGCTATTCTGGTGTTACTCGCCAGTTATGCTTTAATAATTACATCGTTAGTAAGTTAAGGGGAAAGAAAGGAAGAAAGTGGAAAGCGGAATCGTTTATCGTCAGGACGGTGTTTAATTCAGATTGGGAATTATTAGGCGCGGTGCGCGAAATCATAGTTGCAAGACCGTGCCTTGGTATCTTTCAAACACATCGACAACACGAAAATGCGATACGCAGTGTTTTTTTCTTGAAAAAGCCGTATAATTTGCAATTCTAATGTATTTCAGAGAAAAAACATTTGTAAAGTATAAATAAAACTCCAATGTTGAATTGAATAACGTAATTTGAGACAAAAAACTCTCATGAAAACATAATAAATAATATATAGACTCGGACAAACTGGCGAGAATTAAATTAACAAAGACCTTAAAAATACACAGCCTCGAACCCGGTCCCCCTCGCTATCGCGGCGATTGGTTACTCCACTAGGCTACAGGGACTGTGCTTACATGGATACCAGACGAACGAGCTATTATGTATACAAAGTCTTTTGTTGAAAGCCTCTAGCAGCCGAAATACATGAGTAAATAATAACAATTGATGATGGCCTATAAGCATGATTCTAGCAGAATCTATGACGAGCGAAACTTAATTAAATAAACGTGAGGATCAAGCAGATGATACCAGCCGAGTAATTGAAATGAATAAATAATATATAGACTCGGACAAACTGGCGAGAATAAGCACAGTCCCTGTATCCTAGTGGAGTAACCAATCGCCGCGAGGGGGACCGGGTTCGAGGCTGTGTATTTTTAAGGTCTTTGTTAATTTAATTTTCGCCAGTTTGTCCGAGTCTATATTATTATTTATTCATCTCATGAAAACAGTGCAAAATTAACTTTTTGATGTCTTTGGTCCAATACCGTTTTATACAATGTTTTCTTGCTTGAAAAACTTATTTTCTGGATAGATCTCGATGTTTTCTATTTGGACATATATACTTTGCTATACTTCTGATCGTGTTTTCACTACAAATGTTGAGCTCATATACCCCAAATTAGCGAAATGTCCATGTCCGCGGCATAAAAGTATATGTTGCCTTTATTAATTACAATACGAAAAGCACAAGGCTTTCTACAAAACGTGTCCTAATTTGTAGGGAATATATAGCGATATTCTTGGTTAGAAAAAAATGCACATTTTTTACGATGTTAACCTGTTTCAATTTGATATATTCTGTCCGAGATATTGATGTTTATTACGTTACCTGCGTTATATAGAATATCAAAGTTGTTCAAAATTACCATTTAAACATTTAAATGTACATATTCTGAATCTAAAAGAACATGAATGAATGAATGAATGAATGAATGAATGAAAACGTGATTTATTAAGCGCATTTCCAAAAACACGATCAATGCGCTGTACAGGAATTATATAATATAAAAGATAAGCATAATAAAAAATACCAATCAAAGTACATTAAAGATAGGTTAAAAGATAATTAAATATACAATGTAATAATATACAGATACAATATAAACATTAAAAAGCATGGATTAAAAACACACACATTTTTTTATATAAAAGGGTGCATTTGCATCCGAAATTGACCAACAAATTACGCCTGCGGAAATAGATGAGTTTTAAGCATCTTTTTAAAAGATTTGACACTGCATGCGGTGCGTATGGAGAGTGGGAGATCATTCCACAGCCTTGGACCGATACATGAGAAAGCGGTTTCAGTCTTAGTATGTTTGTTGAAATGTACAACAAGGCGGAAAGTGTCGTTGGAAGATCTCAAACCAGCTCTTGGACAGACATACGGCATCAAAATCTGAGATAAATAGGTAGGCCCCAGATTATGTACACCATTGTACACATGCAGCAAGATCTTGAAGTCAATTCTCTGCTGGATAGGCAACCAATGAAGCTTCCGCAAGAGTGGTTCAGCACTTGTGCGTCTATTTTTACAAAAGACTAGACGCGCAGCACGATTTTGAAGTTTTTGCAGGCGCTGAACATTAAATTTAGAAATGCCACCTAAAAGAGAGTTGCCATAATCCAGCCGAGAGAGGACTAAAGACCTTACCGCATGTGCACAAGTATCGTGATCACTAAAACGACGGATACGACGATTGTTCCGCAGGTGAAAATTAACCGCGTACGACTTATGGAACTGACCTGCAGATCCATTTTGAGAAAGGTGTCAAATGTAACTCCTAAATTTCTGATGGAGGGGGAAGAGTCAATCACAGATTCACCGATCTTCAAGTTAACCTCAGACAACAAATCTACCTGTCGAGGCGAGGAAATGAGGATAAACTCAGTTTTATTGTCATTCAGCTTGAGCTTGTTTGCCAACATCCATTTCCCCACCTCGGCAATGCACATCGTTAGTCTGCTCTGCGCATCGTCGAAGTCACCAGGCACTTTTGGATCAAAACTAACGTACATTTGGGTGTCGTCAGCATACACGTGGTAAGGAACATTAAAGCGGCGCAGGATGGCAGTCACAGGTTTGGAATACAGGGTAAACATCGGTGGACCAGCAACTGACCCTTGAGGAACACCGTATTTCAGTGGATGAACAGATGAGTAACTATCTAACACACGAACTCTACTAGTACGATTAGTAATATAAGAATTGAACCAGCTTAAAACACAGCCGTCGATACCGTATTCACTATTGAGCCTATTAGCAAGAATGTTGTGATCGATAGTATCGAAGGCTGCTGACATATCTAATAAAACGAGCATGACAATCTTACCTCTACCAAGTTCATTTATAATGTCATTTTTTTACACGAAGAAGAGCAGTTTCAGTACTGTGAGCAGCTTTGTAAGCGGATTGGAATTCATCAGTAAGATTTTTGGATTTTAGGTGTTCATTTAGTCTGGAAACAGCGGAGTATTCAAGGATCTTGCCAAGGGTGGGGAGGTTCGAAACTGGGCGGTAATTTTTAAGTACATCTTGGTCAATGGCCTGCTTTTTAATCAAAGGAGTGATCACTGCTTCACGAAGAACAGAAGAGAAACATCTTGGAGTCCATTAGAGAGCTCACCCTTGAAAGCTTCAAGATCAAGGTCTTTATAATTTCTCACCTTCACGATCTTCCTTACTTGAACAGGCTTCAATTTGTTTATCTGACATCCAATCATATGGTGATCAGAGCCGTATCTATTGGGTGAAACTTCACAGGCAGTCAGCAAGTCATCATCAGGATGACAGATCACATGATCAAATGTATGACCTTTCTTGTGCGTAGGGCCATGAACAAATTGAATCAAATCATACTGCGACAACAATGCCAGATAACGTGAAACTTCAGGTTTGGACGGCTCATCAACATGAACATTTATGTCACCAACAATGAGCGGTTTACCGGGTAATTCTGTGATTTCACGTAAAAAGGTGTCAAATTCTTCCAAAAACTTGGTAGTAGTGAAGGCATTTTCTGTGCTAGGCGGAGTTCGGTAGATTGCAATGAGGTTAAATTATTTCGTAACATCAGTCCACACGCATATTCAAAAGTAGAGTACATGTTCAAATCGGGTTCAGTAGATATTGGAAAAATACTCAGTTTTAAATTTGACTTGAATAGTATTGCAAGTCCACCATGCTTATCAGTGATTCTGGGAAAATTGAGAAAGGAGTAGCCTGATGGTGTGCTTTCACCGATTACAACAGGATCCTCCTCACCAAGCCAAGACTCGGTGATGACAAGTATGTCTAAATCAGAATCAAGAATAAAGTCATGAACAGTTGTAGTTGTATTGCACATTGATCGAGCATTCCAGAGGTTGATATCAAGATATCTCTTCGGTTTAGATCGAATATGAACGAGATTTGAAGGGTTAACACTGTTATTATTTGGTTTCATGGAACGAGACGAGTCAGCAATTGTGGGAATTCTTTTATTTTTCCCACCACGTTTACCTCGTTTGCGCCATCTCGAACGAAATCGGCCAGCTCTATTATTATGACGACAAGAGGGATGAGTGTGAAGTTGATGTCCATGACAACAATTTGATAAAATGTTCAGCGGTTCTAAGTTCTTCATCAAAACAGCTGAAATATTGCACGTTGAACCTGGTACACAGGCACTCCTATTGAGTAGTAGATAGTCTGTTGACATCGTATCAGTTGATTGGACATCATGCATAATAAAAGGTCTATTGAAATTGCAGGTAATGGTTCTGTAACAATTATTGATCGATGTCTGTGTTGTTACTTGTACTATGGGTAAGCTTAATACATGTACAAATAGTATACACTGTATGAGGACAACCATTTGCAAAATACATGAAATATATAGTTCAAAATGTAGTCTCACCGTTCCAGTCATCTCCTTGGACATTAAATACATATACAGAGTTAAAAATTACATACCAATGGTACATTAAAAAGTCAACATTTGAAGCCAAAAACAGAGCGAAAAGCTGGCCGATGTGGCGCTGCGCAGTGTTTCTAGCATTGGTGTTTGAAAATAATATTTTCCAAATTCTTTAGCAGCATGTCTGACCTTGAGAAAAAAAATCAAAATGCTGCAAAGCATGCGACCTTGTTAAGGATGTTTATTACGTTATTCAGATTTCTCCCGAACTATGTATCAAAACACACTTTTTTGTTAAAATCCTATTTGATACATATACATAGACTCTGTGGTTACTTGGAGCACTCGCTAGCTCTTTCCAGATCGTCTACATGATACTATGTGTACGAAAAACGTTTACTACGTTATCGTTTATTACGTTATCGAATAAATCGATCAAGAGACAGCCACACTCTACGACTGTATTAAGCAAAGAAATGTGGCAGGCCCTTTTCGCAGGCAAACATGGGGAGTACTTGTTGAAAGTACAGTGCGAAAAAAACACGACGAATGGTAAGAGTTCCTTTTTTTTCTTCTTGTAAGTAATATGAAAATTAAACTGAATGAAAGTTGAAGTCATATAGATCTCAAAAGAACATTGAAAATGGACCTATGATATCAGAATGGGGTTTGTAATGTGAAGAAATGCAGTAGGTATCGCTAACGTCTACATTGATTGCTATATGTTATAAGCTAGCATTAGGCACTGTTGCTGTCACCAATAACGTAATAAACAGGATAACGTATCCAACTCATTGTGTATTCTCATGTCAATGTTGGCGTCAATTCAGTAACTTTCATGATTGATGTACTTGAGTATCATACATTGTATCCAATGTTATAATTTTAATATGTGGACTATTCTATGTCAGCACTGAAACCACCTTAGAATGGATAACGTAATGAACTTTTCATCATTTGATAAATATAATTGCACCCTGTTCACAGTGATTCAACATTTATTATGTGTTTATGAATGTTAACTTAGTGTACATACATATCGTCTCACATACTGACACAATCTCATTTGTTTGCATGCTTCAATGATGCATAGTTCTATAGCTATTGGATAACGTAATAAACCAATTCGTATAATTGTGTGAGTAAATACGGTATACCTCAACAGCTGCAATATTTGTCATCAACTTTGTTTTGTTTTTGTTATCATTATTAAACAGGAATATGTGCGACACAGTGCAAAAAACCAATGGCGATACCGGCAGAACCAAATGCAATAGTGGAGACAAAAAAGGTCATCAGAGTACAGTCTTATTAACAAATCTACTACCATCATTTAAAATAAAACCAATCAATATCCTACTAATTTTAAGAGATAAGGCTATGCAATATTTAGTGCTATTAAAATTTATATAAAGGTAATAATGTCATGGTCTAACAACATACCTGTAAAGTGCCATGTTACATCTGTCGATTTAGTGACCATGTTTATTACGTTATTCACCATATTTATCGACAATATATAGAACTGTCTTTCGGTGGACTTTGGGCAACTTAACTTACTAAAATACCATTTACTAGGTATTGCTGAATACACTGATGGTGCTTAATACATAGAAATGCATATTTTATTTGATAGTACTTAGTTCTGTTTATTATCATTGTGGATGTTTAGAATTTGAGGTATAGAATATGTGCTTGTGTCATTTAAAACAAGTTAAGTGAGATTATGTATAGGGTGAGCATTGTTACTTTTTGTTTGTTTTTCCGTTGGTAAAAGAAGATTGAATATAAAATAAATGTGTTGTGATGGAAAACTAAGCGTTTGAAAAGTATGCACTAAACAGTTTTGCGACTATGTTTATTACGTTATCCATCCTCGTCGTTGAAATTGCATTATGGTGTAATTTACAAGTGTGTATACTGCTTTTTACTGCTTTATATTGTCAAATGGGCGTCCCTATATGGCGACAAGATGTGTTTGTGTACAAAGTAAACTGCCTTGGTCGATGTTGAATATATTTGTTTACATGTGTTTGTATATATATGTTTATTACGTTACCCACCCCATAAAGTCCGAGTACCAATGCCAGCGTTATTAGTAAAGCATAATATTATTGTTTCTGAGCTAACTTTTAAAGACACATTATAACGATTGGAAAAAGATAATATTAAAGATATATTTTATACTTTGCACAAAGATATTCATTTTGGAAAACCGTGCATTTTTTAGATTTAAAGCTGAGGTTCATACAGTTATGTGAAGACCAAACACGATTCATAATACTTGCAATTTACAACATTACAATGCATTTTGTTCTCTGTAATTGATAGAAGTATGCTTTCGTAACTACAATTTTGTGTTTTTGGCATCACAGTTTGAAAAATCGTTTTGATTTAGAGCTGATAGGCAGTAGACAACGTAATAAACATGGAACAAAATCTGCAAACAAGTGATATTATAATTTGAATTCAACGTTATATTGTACAAAAATGGAATGAGTGTTGTACACAACATTTTAAATCAAGTATCCAGTACATGTCTACTATTAAAAAATAGCGTAATTAATAAAATTGGAGACAATTTATTTTTTCAACTTCTGAAATCTCATTTGCGCTATTTTCATGAGAGTTGACCAAAAGGGAGAATGAGAGAAAGGGGGAGGGGAGAGCCAATGGCCGGCAGGCCATGCCCCCACCCCCCCCCCCCCCCCCCCCCCCCACATTGACGAAAGAGTAAAAAAGGAGGAAGAGGAGAAGAAGGAGGAAGAGAAGGAGGTAGGGAAGGAGGAGGAAGAGTAGGGGCATATGCGGCGCAGGGGGGGGGGGGGGGGGGGGGGGGTTACGGCTTCACGTTCCCCTTATTTTAATATGGGGATCGTTAAAATATTATACTGGACCTTTTTAGTGTTAAAAATGCCAATTAATTTAATGCATGCTTCGCGCGTATGAGTTTCAATGTTTCATTTTTCAAACATTTTGTTGTGGACCATTTTAGTTCAAAAACTGATTTTGTTTTGCTCGCCTCGCGCACCTTTTTTCTACAGGTTTCAACACTATAATGGGTCTCGAACCACAACAAATATTCTAAATATTGTGTGGAGGGCGTTAAAAACGTAAAGTATCAAGCTGTATAAAGACAAATGTTTATGGGCCATTCCTCAAAAATGGGACCATTTGGGTTTTTATCATTCTTTGATAAGATCCGGGAAATCTTACTACAAGTATATATCACAAGTTTTTATTAATATTATGGCAAAACTCGACGAGTTCTACTCAGAACACCATGGCTGCCATACTTCTAAAGACATTATAACACTTTCCACGCGGCTATTGGTTTTACCATACACAAACAGATTTTTCAGAAACCTTTCAAAAATATCAATGTCTACCTCAAGGATTACTGAATCAATACTAAGCATGTTTGTACTTATTTCAATGCATTTCTCATAGTGATTCCAAATATGGTAATGAAATTCAACAATTTGGACATTTTTGAAACATTTTGTGAACATTTGGAATGTCGTCTGCATGGAAAGCGTTAAGGTTCATATTTGTTCTGAAAGATTCTCAAAACCACCAAAACACTGTTTCCACAGCTCGATGTCTCAATTTTATGCTGCTGAATTTAATTATCAATTCAAGTTTTTGTAATATTTTGATACGAGAAAATGTAGCTAACGTATAAAACCAAAATATAAAGGCATTTAGTTCTGCCTACATTAATCTTAATGTGCACTTTTAATATCAAATGAACTTTCCACGAAATGTGTGTAATTTCCGATATCCGCACAGCTAGCGTTCCAACATAAACTGAACTAGCGGGCACCAGCGCTTCGCGCTGGACCCGCTAGAAGATTTCACGGGGAATAAGTAAACAAAGCGTAAGAAAATTTGATACAATAATATCAAGAACATGTCCTATACATGTATACATAATCCAGACGGGGCCCTAAATAATCCGAATATCGCAGGTGCTTTTGATAATCCAGGTTATACATATACATTGCCTTAATCTAGGTAGGCCTACGTTTGTGTTTCCAGATACCTATGTAGGCCTCCCATGAGACCTGAAATGCAGGTACCCGTTGTCCCATTACAGGGACCCCATAGGCCTAAGCCCTACCCCCTAATCCAGTTACCCCAGGTGCCCTTAATAATGCACTGGATACCACATAATCAAGGTAGGCCCACTGCAGTGTGCCGTTATCTCGAGATACCCAGGTGCCCTTACTTTATCATAGTCAAGTAAATTAAACGCGGGTGCCGAAGATAGCGGACAGTAAAAGTCATATCACAATAGGCAGAGGTCAGTAATATCAAAGCGTTATAAATGTTTATATAAATATCAATCAAGAGTATGTCCTTAAATAATTCAGGTACTAAGGTGCCCTTGATATAATGTAAGTAACATGGTGCCCTTAATACACCATGAGCCTAGGCCCAATGTGCTCTTAAATAACACAGATACCCAAGATCTTAATCCGAGTAGGCCTACTCCATCAACGTGTTCTTAATACCCCCACTCCTGTCAGCGCATGTCTCTACCTATTTTGTACCCCAAATAATAAAAAGTTGAATTTAAATGTCAAAATTGAAAGTTACTTAAAATTAACTTTTAAATGTCCCCCCCCCCCCCGATTCTTTTATTGCCCTGCCACCCCGTTTTCCTCCTTTAAAGGTATAGTATGTGATCTTTCCATGGAACGCCCTCAACATCGAAAAAAAATTGAAAGCAGATTTTCTTGCAGATTTACATTTCTGATCATAAATCGTACATAGATTACATTCCAAGTTACAGGGCGATACGATTCTTAATTACTTCAAAATCATGGTTTTAGAGTGAAAATAAACTGTCGGATATCCGACAACTTATTTTATTCTAGTCTAAATTCACTCTAAAATCATGATTTTGAGGTAATTAGGAATCGTATCGCTCTGTAACTTGGAATATATGTACGATTTATGATCAGAAATGTAACTTATCTGCAAGAAAATCTACTTTCTAAAAAAATCACGAATAGAGGGCGCTCTCTGGAAAAGATCACATAATATGCTTTTAACATATGGTGCTGGTGCAAGTGTCGCCACTGCCCATATGCACATACTGTATCCAGGTAATTCAGTAGGCCTACGTTCTGAGCGTTATAGTTTTATAGTCGGTCGTTTAGTGTTATGGTTGGCGGAGTCTATCATCAAGATCACTTGTACCATTCCACGCTTGTACTTGAGCACAATGTGTGCCATCCGGGTTTTGTTTGGCCTATTTACATTAAATACATTATTCCTCCAATAGGCATGTGGGGCCTTAACGTATAGTATATGTAGTCCCTTTATAATGTTTGCTGTGTTCTATAAAGCCTCCCGAGATACTACCTGAGTGTACACCCTTAAAATCCAGTTATCACAGGTGGCCCACAGTGGCGGATCCAGGATTAAAATTTACGGGGGGCTGAAACCCAAAAAATCGTAAAGGTCCCCAATTTTTGTTTGCCGTCAGCTCGTGAAAGGGTACACGTTAAAGGTATATTGAAAAAAATTACGGGGGGCGCCCGCCCCCTCCGCCCCCCCCCCCCCCTGTATCCGCCACTGGCCCACCTGCGCATAGTATATCCAGGTAATTTGAGACTCGTTTTATAGTGAACCCCGTAATCCAGATACCACGGATGCCCTGAATAATCCAGACACTCTATAATAATCATGATAATGTACCACACGTTCCGTTTATCCAGATGCCCCGTGCCCTTATATCCAGATTATCAAGTAAGGGAAGTGCGGAGAGGAGGAGGTGGCTTTAGGGTACACTATTAGAAAAAGAGTGCTTCAGAGGGGTTCTTGGCTGTCCCGTATAATGGTTTAAAGGTTCTTTGATTTTAAAGGCCCCAAAAGGTAAAGGTTCTGTAGAGAACCTTTAGAGGTTCGAAAGACCAATGTTTGCCCATATTTTGCCTATTTTGAACCTTAAAATGGTTATTTTTTTTTCAATAAGTATAATGCACAGTAGTGCGGTCACTGATCTGTAAAGATCGTTTGACGCTGTAACGAACAAGCCGGGTATATAATGGTTCATTGCGGACCTGGCTGAAAAAAATTACAAGACTAGATGACGCCGTTCACCGATTGAAAAAAACATATAAAATACCTGAATTACATGTTTCGTGCATAAACATGTCAGCAGTGGTGTTCGCAAACATTATTGTTATAGTAACTTTAGCATATTGGGTTATCAAAAATAATCAAAGTAAGCAAATTTGAAACAATTTATTTTCTTAATTTTGTCCAAAGCTGAAATGGTCCAATTTTTGTGGAATGGCCCTTATGTAGGCACTAGGCCATATGGAAATCATTGTCAAATAATGTCATGATTATACAGGATACGAAGACCAAATGCATATACAGTTCAGCAAGGAGATATGGCGTTGGTACTCTATTATCTTATGAATATATTTACTTGAAATCATTTAACGTTGACATTGTCTATTAATTGCTGATAAGATATGATATAATATGACATGGTATTACATGCTTTAATTACAAACCCGGGCCAACTTATGGACCTATATTCTCTATGAAATTAAGGTTATCAGGCTGGTACCCTATTATCTTATGAATATTTACTTGAAATAATTTAACGTTGACATTTCTGCGAATTGATGATAGATATGATATAAAATGGCATGGTATGACATAAATATTGCTTTAATTACATCAAGGCCAACTTATTGACCTATATTGTCTATAAAGTTAAGGATATCAGACTGGTACCCTGTTATCTTATGAACATATATTTACTTGAAATAATTTAACGTTGACATTTCTGCTAATTGATGATAAGATATGATATGGCATGGTACGACATCATGATAATGTGTCTCTAATAACCCGTTTGACATAGTTAATCAAAACAAAAATCGTGCACGGATTCAAACGGCCATTTAATCTTTTTGTTATAACCATACATTTATGTTTGTTTCCTTTAACGTATTTAGTCTTGTTCATCTTCCGAAAAAAAGGTCATCGACTGAAAAATAAGCACAATGTGACAGATTTTGAAAGCTGGCATTTTTGTTGCACTACGCCAGCAAATAATCAATGGTTAGAAATACAGCTAACACAAACAAATCCCTGATCAGGTGCTTTGATGTTGGCTAATCCAAAATCAGTCATCGGTAACAAAAACGAGGTTGCACTAGAATTAGTTTCCAACGGGATATCATTGATTTGCATCATTGATTCATTTGTCCACTATGTGCTATCTCAACCAGTCATGTATGGGGACGAATGGGTGGCAGGCATCGACAGGGAGTCGGTACAAACACATTTTCAATGTGTAATCACACACAAATCAATGATATCCCATAGAAAACCATTTATAGTGCAACTTTGCTGTTGTTATGCGCGGTCATTGAAATCGCCATAACTTTAAAAGTACCCATTCGATTTTTTTTGAATGAGGTCAAACTGCGGAGAAGAAATGTGCTCATTTAATATTTATCTCAAAATGTTGGTACCGATTATCAATTTTGAATTAGCCAACATCAAATCACCTGGTCAGGGACTTTTTGTGCTAGGTGTAGAT
This sequence comes from Ophiura sarsii, assembly GCA_035610835.1. Lineage (NCBI taxonomy): Eukaryota > Metazoa > Echinodermata > Ophiuroidea > Amphilepidida > Ophiuridae > Ophiura > Ophiura sarsii. The sequence continues at coordinate 19,156,980 of CM069449.1, forward strand.
CATCATGCATTTGACAGCGCGCTTGTAGACCTGCTTCCCCGAAATAAAATTAGTATTTGGGATTCTGACCCCGTTCGGGGAGCAGATTCCAAGGTACCAATAGCGGAACCGGCAATTACGATACATACATTGGAATTCGTGTGCTAATATTAAAAAAGATAGTTTGAAGTGTCTGCCAGTAAAACCAACAATCTGGGTCATTGGTTTTGAAACAATAGTATCATTTATATCAAATTTGCATAATTTTCCTGTCGCCAAGAATACACGAATTAACCCTTGTAACAGGAAAACAAAACAACATAGAATCATGCTGATTTTCTAACTTGAAGAACAACATATAAACTGTATGTCAAAATAAATGTTGACATTAAATGAAAAACATAAATATCCATACTTGTTGTCAATTTTTTGAAAATGACCTAACATTTTCACTTATTATAGAAATTCCAAAACAATAGTTTTAAATAATCTTTTAATTTTATGATTTAGATAAGATTTCTGATTGTCCATGTCAAATATGGTGGTTGTACTGCAAATATTGTGATAGTTGTGGTAGAAAACAGCAATTCAGTTTGTTTACAGTTTTGAAGATATGTACATAAAGTCATTGTCAAGTAGTGTCAAACACGAGGTGGCAGCTTAAATTGAAACTACGCGATGTTATATACTAAATGGTGTTCAACATGTTCAAACTGGAGGATATTTAGATATTCCAATTTATATATCTAAATTAATATGAGTGCTATGGCACAGGAATTAAGCGTTACATCCTTTAAATGTGTTGGTTGTAGGTTAGAACAGCATATTTAAAAGTTCCAATGAGAGGGACCGACACTTTCGATACACTTTTTGATTTTACATTTTAACAGTTTCAAGTTTTTTGTAAGTAAATTGCGTCACCTGTTTTAAACAATGGCACCATTAGCATCAAATGTGCAAAATATGAGCATTCTTGTTCATTAGTTTGACAAATTATGGTATTGACATAGATTCATATTTTTCATACGCAATTTAGGGGTCATATAGTAAAACAAGAAGAGTCTTCAAAAAGACGAATGTCCCTCAGAGGGATTGTGTTTGAACGCATTAAGAAAGATTATGAATACATTGTGTGATTAAAAAAAAACCAGCAATCTCAATTTCAATTAAATCAAATTTCACATCTTAAATTTATTACATAGACATTATTTCAAATTGTACTTGATTGTTGTCAGTTGTCTACATAACAAACGCCCCCCCCCCCCCCTCGAATTGTTTTTGGGAGTCACTAAATTTGTATATGTGTATATGATCGATAAAAGAGTATATCTATCACATCAAAATCAATCAAGTGCAATTGAACTGTCTCACTCAATGATTTTAAGGGAAGAGAAGACATGAGGGTGAGAAGGCAATTATAGAGGTCAATGGATGGCATCTTCCACTGAATTTCTATCAGGAGAGGGCATGTGTATATATTAATGGCCGTAATAATGAATTTAAATAGTTAATGTATGAATACATTTTAAAAAAATGCATTTATTAATTTCAATTAATAATGTATTGTGCACTACCATCCTGGCACTTTTTCTTCTATATTTGTTTTTTTATTTTATTTATTTTATTTATTTATTTAATGAACAATTAATCTAACGATGAAAGTTGTATTTGTTCTGTAATTTAGAATAATAAAAATTCCCGTTAAAAGGGATAACCCATTCCCAAGATGATTCCATTTATAAAGAGAAAAAATAAATAAATGGAAGGCACCGATTTTTATGAGACAAAGTGTATACCTGGCATGCCTGGTCAAAGACAAGTCAAAAGAAGTTTTAATTGCAATCAAAACTACATACCGCCAGCTATTCCAAAATTGAAATGCAAAAAAACCTCTTTTTATTATGCCATAATTATTTCATGATGTCAATTTTTAACTTTTGATTTTGCGCGAAACATTTTTGCATTTAAATTATTGAACCAAAATAATAACAATCCATATTGTGAATGTGTACTTTCTCAATACCTTTGCTGATTAATAATGACATTAAGCAGCCTCTACATAATTTAAAATCATCTTAACATAATCTTTAAATTCAGTTACACATTTATAGTAGATTGGGCTTATCTTTTCTGGAAAACCGACTGCCCTGTTCAATGTGGAAAAACAGTAATCTTCTTCGCAATCGATGCTCATTTTGGTTTGTTATGAGCCAAGACAGTATACATATCGTTCAAGTTTGACCAGATAATCCGAAGATTAGGATTTATCTTAATTTCGGATATTTTCAAAAAAATACTTATTTGGTGAAGAAGGTACGCCAAGGTAAATTTATTTAGCAAGTATCAGGGTTAACAATCTCTCTTGGAAAGCAATGCCACACTTATTGCTTTATACCAGTGGCGGATACAGGGGGCGGAGGGGGCGGGCGCCCTCCGTAAAATTTGACAATATACCTTTTTGTGTGTACCACTTTACCTTTTTCAGAGGCATAGATAGGTTTCGTCGGTACATTTGCCAATTTCACTAGCTGACGGCAACAACAATTGGGGACCTTTACGATTTTTTGGGGGGTACCAATTAAAAAAACCTTGGTCAGCCCCCCGTAAATGTTAATCCTGGATCTGCCACTGTATACAGAACTTAGACTTCTTACTGAAAGGATTCTAAGTGTCTCTAAGAAATTGTTTCCTATACCCGACCCAGTTTGACTAGTCTGGTGGTTATCTACTACAAAATACAATGAAAGAGGGACAATATTAAAAAAGGCTTACAAGACATTATTGTGGCAAAGGCCTAAAGCTACAGGGACCTGTATATACAGTTCAAGGATGCCTTACAAAACACTCTTACAAAGACTACAAGAATTTGCCTAGCATTTCTTGTAATCTCAATGGTAAAACCATATAATGGACTTCCGTAAATTGTAATACAACGCACACAATTTAACCAAAGATCGACCGTAAAGAGACGGTCTTTGAATATGAATTTATAAGGCTATATTAACAAAATCTTTTGTCTCAAAGCTCTTCAGTTTTTCAAAACCTAATACGAAATGCGGTTTTTTTGTTTGTTTTTCTATTTTTTTATAAATAGAAAATATTGAAATCCTTGTAAAAGTGACCTTTTGTATTTAAAATGATGTGATCAATGAAAATCTGAAAAATCGGTGAAACTTTGGGTTTTTGGGGTTTTTTTCTAACGCGCACCAATTAACTAACGCGCGCGGGAGCTTCGAGACAAATGATTTTTTTTTTAAAAGCCTAATGTATTAATTTACCAGAGCAGTGATTCACATTTTACATCCACATTTCCAAACCTGGGCTGTCGTTTAGGCTGTATTTGACCATAAATTCCAGTTTTATGATTTACTCACATACACTGTATGCACATGGCTCGCAGCTGACACAACTGACCATGCTGAGTAAATAGCCTGTTCTGAAAGCTGATGCCTAATTTGGCACAATGTAGATACCACATATGTAGTGGTCTATACCCTAGGCATGTTAAATTATATTTTATTAGAAGTGAGAATATGTTATTTTTTCAGTAAAAATCACAACTTTGGTAATACTGAATGGAATTCCTCCATTCAAACATAAAACTCAACCAACTTTGGCACTTTCGTTTCATTGTTTGCACTTAAATTGCTGAAATCAACAAAAGGTGTGTTATTTCATACACACATATGTGTTCACTCACATGCCCTATCTTCCTTATTAGACCTCCTCACTTCACTCACATGCCCTTATCTTCCTTATCAGACCACCTCCCTGAGCGAAAACCAAGCATGGGGTGCAAGCATGGGGTGAAAAGAAGCAAGTTGACCGATAATGATATGATAGACTTCCGAAATAATTGGACAAACTCAAGACACTGAAAAATATTGGTTTTCAAAGAAGATATTAAGGGGTGTGTGTGTGTGACTTAAGGGGGCTGGCATTTTCTTCGGAAGGGGGGGTCCCAAAAATGTGGATAGACCCAGACAATTTTTTCATGACCGCCCCCCCCCCCCCCCTATCCAAGAGCTGCATATTTTTATGACCCCCCCTACCAATACAGTCCATTTTTGTGACCCCCCCCCCCCATTTTCAATGAAATAATTGTATGACCCCCCCTGTTTTCATGTCAAAAAAACTATGACCCCCCCCCAGTATATTTGGGACCCACCCCCTTCTGAAGAAAATGCCAGCCCCCTAATCATGTTGCTTCTTGCTTCGTGCATTTTATAAGCTTTACTTTCATACTGAGAGGATTGGACCAAGCCGTTTTGCTTCCTCATGTTTGCTGAAGCATATCTCCCGTTCTAAATAACCAATTGGAACGCAATAAAATGCAAATGAAAGCTTATTTACTCAGCTTTCATAATATATACATCAAGATTAGACCCGTGTGTTCCTGTCCTTTTAAGATATCTTATGTGTTAACATTATGTTGGGTCACCCTGTATAAAGCACTATTACTACATGTAGTGCTTCTGGTTACTCCTGCCAATCTCTTTAGATGCTTTGTGTCGGTTACCTCCAGTTTCATAATATACAGATAAGACCACAATTATTCATACCCTTTGAAAAATATGAGTTTTTTGCATTTTTCTCATATCTATACCAGCTGGAGTGGTGGAACTTTTGCTTTACACAAAAGACAGTTAAAAAATTAATATATTTGGGCTCAACATTTTTTTTCATAACAATAGAATTGAACAAGAATTGTGTTTTTATGCCTGTCCAAACTTATTCATACGCCATACCAAGTCTCAGGATTTAGGTCATTTTGTTGACATTCAAAAGTTCTTTATATTGTGTGATTGGCTTTTATAATGTTATTCAATTATTCTATGATGTGTGCATACAATGTGGATGTATTACAAATGTTCCAAGAAGGACCAAGATATCAAGGCAGACACTCCAGCAGACATTGCAAACGAGAGTTCTCCATGGACTCCGACCAAGAAAGACTCTCTCTTCTGGACAAAGATCCAAGCTTTTGGTTCTCAGTGTTGGGGTTGTTTAAGATGCAAGACGAGTTTCTCTATATTTCTTTTCAGGTGTAGAGTATTACTTGGTCGGACCTCTCATGTGCAATGTCTGCTGGAGTGTCTGCCATGATATCTTGGTTCAAGAATTGCCAAGGTAGTTCAAGAGAGCATTGATGGTGATCTGTAGATTGTTGTGGGCCTCTCGCAATACCTTTCTTGCCAAACAAGGGGACACCGTTGGCTTCCAACTGCGTCTTTCAATGTTTTTTACTGAGTTGAACTTCTTGTTCTCCCTAATTATGCGTTGTATGGTGGATTCTGGCACTTGGAATTGCTTCGAAATAGCTCTGCAGTCTTTCAGCTCTTTGTGAGTATTCACAATATGCACACATAAGGTCCTCACTGAGTTATTTGATCTTCTTCGCCATGCTGACAAAGAGCTAGAGTGTTGTCCTATAACATCATTCACTGTACATTCAATAGGACACATTTGTAATGCATCCACATTGTATGCACACGTCATGGAATAATTGCATAACAATATAAAAGCCTATCACACAATATAGAGAATGTTTGGAATGTCAAAAACATGTGTATTATCACAATAAATGGCCTCAATCCTTAGACTTTGTATGGGGTATGAATAATTTTGGACAGGCATAAAAACACAATTCTTGTTCAATTCTACTGTTATGTAAAAAATGTTGAGCCCAAATATATTTATTTGTACTTTCAAACTAATTATCTTTAGTGTAAAGCGAAAGTACCTCCACTCCAGCTGATATAGATATGAGGAAAAACGCAAGAAACTCATATTTTTCAAATGGTATGAATAAGTGTGGGCTTAACTGTAAGTGATTGAGTAGTTGTAGATGGTAAATTCCCATACCATTTTTGGGATGATTGCATGATTGTAGATCCACATTTTCATGATACCATTTAATTCGCTTGCATCTGTTAACTCCAGGATTAACTCCAACATAGCAGACAACTTGCTGGTAAACATTTGTCTGATCTTATCATCCTTCAGGTCTTCAAAGATTAACTTCCCAAGGAATCTTATTGGTTGGCTGTGGATATTTGTTATTTTCTGTCCGTCAATTAGGCCAACAAAAAAGGTCTGTCTCAATGCTTGCGAAGGCTTCAAAATCGGTCGGCGCGCGGTGCTTTTTTTCTTCCAGTTCTTTATTAATTTTTACATTTTTATCTGTGTGTCAATGTTTACTCTTACTATTTGCAACCGTTGACACTTTCTGATATTGTTTTTTTCTATTTGAAATGAATATTGTGATATACTGTAGTTGTGTAATGGAAGGACATTAAAGAAAATAAAACAATAGTAAAACAATGTATTCAAGTGGTTTTATTAAGTATCTTGTTTTATTTTTCCAGTTAACAAAAAATTCTCTAAAACCGTTTGAGCACGGATTTAAACTTCTTCTTTTCATGGAATACCCTCAGATATAATAGGCTCAAAAAGATACTTATACTTTTTCACATGGTTATATCTTAAAATCCTGTCCATCTTGAAAATCTATCCATCAAAATGAACCAAAATGACACCGGATTACTTCAATACTCTACTCTTACCTCATGTCAGTAATCCTGCGTGTCATTTTGGTTCATTCTAGTGATGGACAGATTTTTAAGGACCATGTGAAAGATTATAAGTTTCTTTTTGAGCCCATATTTATGTTCTGTGTTACAATTTAAGCTGAGAATACCAGGTACTCCATTTTAAAAAAAAGTAAGAAAAACTTTTAAAAATAAAACAGTGTTAACAATTTAAAATTAGAACACAGACCATAACAATATTTTTGACAAGTTTGAAAGGCCAAATTTAACAACATCTGCAGTTTAAGATGCAGAGGCGTGTCAACCCAAATTATTTTGGCTGCCGCGGAATCAAATCCACTACTGCCAGTGCTGGCTTTGATGGCCTGTGTATGTTTGTCTGTAAAAAGGGCTTTCGAAGAGCCCCAGGAACGCATGAATTTTTCCCATCTTTAACCCTAACCCTAGAACGTGGCAGTGGGGATGGAACGAAGAACAGGGGGAGGGGGTTGAATAAAAAAATGGGAAAAATTATGTCCGCCGGCGCCGGGAGTTGAACCCGGGTCGGCCGCGTGACAGGCGAGATATACTAACACTCAGCCACGGGGGGAGGGCTTCACAGGCTAAGAAATCGGAGACCATATATACCCGTAGTTTAGTGCTACAGGAGATAGAACTTGTGCGCGCGCAAGCCACGTGGTGCTGGCTGTGAGGTGACTGTGAGACGTAGTAGCGTTAGGGTTAAACAAATGCACCGTGTGGTGTCGTATTAACCCTAACCCTAGAACGTGGCAGTGGGGATGGAACGAAGAACAGGGGGAGGGGGTTAAATAAAAAAATGGGAAAAATTATGTCCGCCGGCGCCGGGAGTTGAACCCGGGTCGGCCGCGTGACAGGCGAGATATACTAACACTCAGCCACGGGGGGAGGGCTTCACAGGCTAAGAAATCGGAGACCATATATACCCGTAGTTTAGTGCTACAGGAGATAGAACTTGTGCGCGCGCAAGCCACGTGGTGCTGGCTGTGAGGTGACTGTGAGACGTAGTAGCGTTAGGGTTAATGTCATCAAATACATCCTGGAAAGTTTGATCTGCCGTGGCCTCGTATCGTGGAAAAGCCAATACATTTTTGCTCCCAGATGTAAAAATGAACAGCCCGTAGTATGAAATTCCTCTACGCAGTTGTAAAACTACTTGTCTTTTTGCATGCTGATGGACCTTGCGAATAAATATTGTGGTACTATCCGTATGTGAAGAAGACTATATTAAATTATTAAATAGTCCCCAGGTGGGCAAGATTTTTTTTTGGGGGGGGGGGGGGGGGGGGTGGGGGCATGACAAAAATGATGCGCGCGAGGCGTACACAAATTGTGTGCCATTTTACGCAAATATTGTCAAATTTGGTATAATAATACTAACTAATTTAGTATGAAAATGTGCGCTTAGGTCTAATTTAACCTAATTTAGGGTAAAAAAATGCCTTTTATGCTAAAATTGCCTATTTTTTCTAACTTTAACTAAATTGAAATTTCTTGGGGGCAAAGTGTGGGGGGAAACACCTAAAAAAATGGGGGTGGAGCCCCCCCCCCCCCCCCCCCATTTCCATTTGCCCCTCTGTAGTGCCACCACACAAGGAGTTTCTTGGAAGATAGTCAGATGAACACTGAACACGAAGAAAGAATGGAAAGCGCTTAAAAACTCTTGTTGAATGTACCACTCGAGTGTGTTTACTTTTTAACTATTTGTAATCATTTAACTAGTATAAATTCGATTTTATTAATAAACCCTTTATTTACTTAGTGAGCTCATAACATAAAACGAGAGCCGTGACGTGACTCGTGTTGATGAATTATTATCAGTCATCATGAAGTGTTATTAAATGTAGCAGTTCAACCTATATAATATGAAAGGTAAATCATTCGGTGAACGTTTATATTACCAATCAAAATAAAAGGTTTGTCTATGCGATTTTATTTATTTTTTAGAAAAAAAGCTGTGAGGTATGCAATTTTGTGTCGATCCAAGCTTATAGAGAACATTGACCTACGCGCCGAAGCTAATTTCACATCCAATGTGCGCGGGCTTCTGAGACAAACCTTCTTTTTGTGGCCTTAGAGGACCATTATCTATATTGTTAGCATTCTAACAATACTAGTACATTGTCGTATATCGTCTGCCTGCTATATATGATAATTGCCTAACTCACTTTTCAGAGAAAACAAGCTTTTTGCCTATTCTAAATTATGTCTACACTGCATTATACACATGCCATAATAGCCCTAATGCACAGGTGATTGACCAATCATTATGTCGATGAATATAATACGAACTCACAATTCTGCTTAAGACAATTAAGGCCTATATAGCAAGTGAACCGACAAGTGAAAAAGTGAACCGACAAGACATAACTGACTGGACAAATGCGCTCATACCCCCCCCCCCCCCCCCCCAATCTCCCATCCCCCGCCCCCTGCTGTATCTAATAATCGCTTGCAGCACCCTATATGGCGGTGAATAATCTGCAAAGATACCAATATGCCCAGTTCAAGCTCTGTGTAATGACGGAGCAACTTTAACTTCAAAGTTTCCGTGAAAATGTTGCTCAATACTAGATTATGCGCATTATTCATTATATATATTGTAGCCTAATTCTGTGTTAATATAATCCACAAAGTAATAGATAATTTGGCTGAGCATTCGATTTACATTTGTATATATTAAACAGGTTGCATTACTTTATAGAGAGGAATAAAAAATGACTTGCTAATGCCTTTTGATGTAGAATGATTTGTTGATAACACTTTCCACGCACGGGACGGTACGCGGCGATTAGTTTTACCATAAAACTCTGTTTTTTTATATATACAAAACAGAACCCTTCACCACCGATGAAATAAAATAAATATATAGTGTCATATATTTATTATTTCAACACGGTGAACCGTTGAAACATACATATGATATGATGCGACTCATTTCTTCCCATAAATAGCCTTTAAGTTGAAAATAAGTTCAATATACGCTAATCCATTGAAAAAACAAGTCTGCATTTCATAATAATGACAAAATCAGATGATTTGTGACGGTGATCCGTTAAGAATGAATCACCATTCCTATACATGACTTTTATAAGTAGTATATAATTGAGATGCAATAACAGACCAAGCCCGTCTAGTGTAGCGGTTAGCTATTGGGCTTTGAGTTCTGGTGGCCCGGGTTCGAATCTCGGGAAGGTATTTTATTTTGTTTAATTTGCTTTTAATGGTTGATTGATTGATTTTTTTAATTTAATTGATTGATAATTTAGACCCACATTTTACGCTGTTTCTTCAATCATGGTCACGGTATCTTACATAATTATAAGCCTACATTATTATGGTACCAAAAGGATGCACACGATATTCAAAGTTTTCCAAGAATTTATGTAAATGAATTAATTCTTTTTCATATGTGACTAACAGGGATTAGTTTGTTAATTTGTTATACTGATGTTTTTATAAAATGCATTGAATTCAGGACGTACTTATATCTTAATTATAATGTTAACCGAATAAAAAAACTTTAAAAATAAAAACATGACTTTTCTAATCCTTATACACATGTAGTAAAATGCGTGTGAACAGTCATTTCAAAATGATTTTTCATTCTTCTATCTTATATAGATAGGGCTTCTTCTTCATGTTGCATTCTTTTGTAAGTGAGTTTATTTATTTCCCATAATGGCATTTTGTAATGCCACGAAAACATAACATGTCATTGTCTCCTTAATTGCTATCTTCTGAAGAAAGTAATATTTACACGACCCATACTAATTGCCTATTATTATATACCTATAGCCCCACACAGTTATCATACATAGGGCTTAGTATTTAATGAGCAGTCCTTAAAACACTGTTGTGTGAACTTATATGCCGTTTGTCAAATGTTGATTATAAATAAATTATTGAATACACCAAATATAATTGTGCTTCAACATTTTGTTTTAAATCCATTAAGATAAATTGTAAATAAATAACATGTTTGTACGTATATGCAACCATAGTACTGAGTGACCAATCCCTAAATGACTTGACTCATACGCGTCAATTTCAGGAAATATTAACACTACTCCTGTAAATAATTTGGCAAAATCTGATCACAATACGACATTCCGTTTGGAATTTATAGGCAAAAGACTGATATCAGATGGTGAATTTAGAATTTCGCTCAGACAATCAAGGAAAATAATAGTTGGCACACTCGATACAATTTAATACAACTATCACTGTGCTCACAATAGAGAACCGACTTGGGACATAGCACTCTTTAACAGCACGCAGAGGTCTCCCCTCTCTCTCATCCTTCCCCACCCCCCATCAATCAATATTGAGAGAGCTGCCAAAGCTTCTGATGACATGTGGCTCGGATCAACATTGCCTCGGGGGAGAGGGCACTTTTTTTCCTTAATTGGGACAAAGTGTGCCAACCTTTTTTTCCTTGATTGCGGCTTCTATCAAACCAACGATTCGTCCTATTTCCTGTTTGGTCAGTTCAGCCATCGTTGCTTCGTTATCTCGAAACACCTTTCCCTGTCTTACCATATTTGGGAATCTGGCTTTAAACCCATATTGATGTATGCCTCCCATCTCTGACCCTTTTGTTTTGTTATTGACAAGTAATGCTGATGTTCATCGCAATCGATTTATCTAACACGCGACAAACAAATCATTTATAAAAGGCAGGCAAAAATAGTGCTGATCTTATTCGTCCCAGTACTACGCTCTTGCTTGAATAGGGGCTTTTGCAACTTTTGAAATTCTATATAGGTATAATATCTTAATAGCCTCTTTTTAGCCACTGTATGGTAGACCATTACCTTAAGCCACTCAAGTGCCCATAAATCCGCCAAACAACATCATAGCGCAACAAAAGAGGTGTCAAAATGCGCAGAAGATAACTGTGAATTGAATTAAATAATTATTTGTTGGCATACTATTTCAGGTTCCGATAAATATGACCATTTGTAACTGTTTAGATACTTTATTGGCGCAGTTTATATGATTTGAAACAATATTTGAGTTTGGTATATAATATTTGAATACATTTCTAAAAAAACATGTTGCATTTCAATTCCATATTATCAGGTCTAAAAATAGTTCAACTCAAGTACTTGCATTATTTAATATGTAGATCTAAACATTAAATTATTATGGACTTCGGTACTTAGTGTATTAACCTCAGATCTTCGCGCACAAGCCGTTGTTTACCCATTTGCTGTTACCTAAATACTTCTATTGAATATGGGAGATCGTTATAAACTCAAATAAAATGTACAAAAATATCAAATGACAGACAACCCAATGCTTTAAATTACTCAAAATATTTATATTATATACGGTTTGAGCCTTATCCCCCGGAAGGGAGATTCCCATGTTGGATTCCCGGGGTTGGGGAACCCGTTTAAGCCTCGCTTCCACCAATTGACACCATATTTTTGCCAATTTAATCACTAAAGGATAATGACTGCGTATCAGTTGTTTATTGTCTGTGCCAAAGTAGTATGGACATAATTCAAGTTATTTCACGCGAGAGTTTTCTGTTGCTGTTCGCAAAGCTGCATCGAGATCATAAATGCGCGAACAAATAAGCATGCATGCACGTGACGATTGACCAATCAGGACGCGCGGTCATTATTGAAAACGCCTGGTACGCACTTCTAAGTTTACGCATGTACGCATGTACGGACGCATATACGCATGCACGCACATACGAACGCATTGTTAGAAATATGCCCATAGTACTTTGACACAGTCTATACAACTAAAACATTTTCACTTTGGAACCGAGGAATTACACACGAGGGGCGTAGCTCCCGAGGGATATTCCGAGGTCCCAAAGTAAAATATTTGATTCTTCACCGTTACCGACAAAACAAGTAGTCATATAATGGTACGGACGTTACTTATTTATTTAAAAAGTTTGCGGCAAATTAATCATGCTTCACCCATTACAAATCGATCAATCTGATCGAAAATCGCAGTACAAGCGAACTACTCACTGTCACGTCGCGTAACTACAGCGATGTGCAAATACTGCGAATTGTGTTGGTGATCGAACTTGATACGCATTATACACGGGGGTTACTAATTTACGTGGAGATACTTGGTTCTCCGTTAGTGACCTGCGCTTATTTGTGAGTAACCTCATATGATTGGGTCGCACGTATCGCGTATATTCATGAGGTTTTGAATCTAACCCAATGCCCCAATATTTTTAAAAGTTTATGATTCTCTCCAACCAATGCCAACAAAGACCACCTCAACACTTAAAAGCTTGATTTAAGTCTATTTTGATTCAATCACTGGTTCTATTATAGGCCTATACATGTATTGAAATCAGGAAATACTTGAATATTTTTTAAATGCGCAAGAATCAAGCGTCTCCTGTGAAATGCGCGCGCACTACTGGAAATTTACAAACTTGTTTTTGTGTGTGGCCTTATGGGCATGCTATTTAAACGTTCTTAATTGCTGTGAACAGTGAATTTTTTTTGATTGACAACACACATTAACCAATAAGAGCTACGATGATACTAAATAATCTGTTGTAGAAGTATCGAAAATGGATAAAAGCAGAATGTTCACCGGTTAATGCTCATAGTCATACTCTGATCTGAGGAAATTGATCACAACAAGCTAACGTACTTGACTTTAGAAGAAAGGATCAACGAATCGCGGTAAGTAAACGTAATAGTTTAAATAAATCAGACATTATGTTAGTGTTGTTTATATTGTGTTGTTGTAATCAGCGACAGGACATCTCATATGATCATGCACATTGGCTCTAATAATATTACTGAGGGTATTAAGAACCTCAGTTATATGCATAGGAGCTGGGTATTTAACTAATATTGTATACAAGTTGACGGTGGTTGTCATTTTGTCGAATTGAAATGACGTAGGTTGGTAGACTGCACTATACCCGAATGCACATCGCACAGAACATTGCCTTCATTTAAGAATATTTTCGACTGCGCTCATTATTTTTATTTTTTTCGAGGATTGAACATCGATCGCACTCATGATTTATTTATCTTAATTGCTCTGTGTACTTCATGATGATGGGAAGTGAGACAAACTCGCTGTGCTGGAGGAGTGGTGAACCCCCTACACAGTGGCGTGCGCAAAGGTCAGTCGGGGGAAACTTAGGCCAGTCGGTGGAATTGAGAAGGAGGCTATAGGTCAGTGGCATCATGGAATTATGATATTCAAAAACACAGATGAAAATTTTTCGCGCGCTACGCGCGCATATGTCTTCCCAAAATGCAATATTCTTTGGTACAAGCTTGTTTAAAGCTAAAATGTAGCTCAATCGTGCAAAAAAAGGGTAAATTTGAACATTTTCGCGCGCTACGCGCGCAATTCTTTACTCAAAAAAGAAAATGTCGGTTCAATTTTATTTCTAGTCCCCAATATGAATAACATAGCTACGTCACTGGGCTAGGTCGAGTAATCAAAGAGTGAGATTGGATGACTAGACCACACCCATTAGAGCTTCGCGGCGAGCTACGCCCGCACTTCACGGTATCTCTATTTTTATATAGTCGGGGGAATTTCATTTATGGCCAGGTGGCCCCCCACTCACAATATCCTGCGCACGCCACTGCCCCTACAGCCACTTACATTACAAGTCCGGCGCAACGCTAAGAAAAGAGAGATAGCACTCAGTGCGCGAGCTTAGGGACGCACCATTAGATTTTTTAGTGTGGGTATGAAGTTATGTTCGGGGGTATTTTTTTTATTTGGCCGCCGAAATGGGTGATTTTTTAATGTTTGCGTCGCCGAAGGCGGAGATTTGTATATTTTGTATGTATTCATTCATATATTTTTTGTATGGGGGGGGGGGGGGGGGGGGGGGGGGCTGGATAGAGGAGGAATTTTATTTTTCAAAAATGTCATACTTCCACCCTTAAAATCTAATGGTGCGTCCTTTAGCTCGGCACGAGTCTTTACTTTTTACTTTTACTTTGCCATACATTATAACGTTGGTTCTAGTTCTAGTTCATTCAACGTGCCATTCAATATAAAAAGTGTTGATGGTTGTGCCCCCCCGGGGGGGGGGGGGGGGTACTCACGTATATTGACGTATACTGAATTTAAAAAAATGTTTCAATTTTCGAACTCATCTGGTGCGATCTGGTGTATACTTTTGACCAATATTGTATTGAAAAGCCATCACTTCATTTTCAATAAATATTTTGTTGTTTATTAATGCACGAAAGAAGTTGAGCATATTATACTGATATATTCTTGATTGAAGTATAGATGGTTTAAAAGCTCGAACAGAGGGGAGTCTGAGGGGAGCACATCCCCCCCGCTTTTCCGAACTCAATTTTCGAACTCATTTGAAGCAATCTGGAGTATACTTTTGACCAACGTGTTATCGAAAATCCACCTCTTCATTTCCGATCAATGTTGATAAGAAACAACCTTTGATTTGCGTTTTCATTTATGTTGTTTTGTAAAATCAAGGAAACAAAGATTTGTTTGTTCAATGCAATGCCAATTTTGATAAGAAACGAAATTTGATTTGTGTTAATTATGTTGTTTGTTTATATGATTGCGCGATGCATTTGATGATGCACAAGCAAAGAAGTTCATCAATAATATTCAAACCAAGGTTTGTTTATAATATTGGTCGTGTGCCTTAAGTTGGGACCCCTTTGTAAGACATGTACGAAAAATGGAAACATCACGTGGGTTATGCTTAAAACGTGTTAACCATGAAAACTATAAATAGGAGTATAATGAAAGTATACATTTCTTGAAGTCCTACACATTTTCAAATCTCACAATGTCAATATCAAGGTCATTTTACAGGGTGTGTGCGAACGAGAAAACAAAATTATTAACAAAACCCGTCAATGGCCTAAATCAAGGTATATTAGGCTCCCACTAAGCAATCACGTTTTGTATAAGAAAGTTATACTTATGAGAGTGCTCTATGGTGGGACTTTTTGAAAACACAATCCAATATTGAAGGTTCATTGCACCTCTATTGACGGGATTAAAGGAGTATACGGCTTTATTCCGTAATTGGGCTTTGACACTACACTAACTTATGAATGTCTTACACCAAGCATATACCCTAAACCCTTGATATATAATATTTGATCTGGTATTCTCCTACTTTATGTTTCACTAGGAAATAGTTTTTATAAAGAAGTGCTCAAAAATATTTTAGATTTTGTAACACCCTGTATATGATTTTATTGGCCCAAATTTCGACCACCCTGTATAAGAAACCATTCATAACTAAAGACAAAGGCGGGAACATTTTTCTTTGGAACAATGTTATATACTTTTGAATTACACAACTTGATACAATATAATGTTATCTTCAATGTATGAAAATGGCAATTGAAAATGATGTATTTTTAGCACATTTCTTCATTTTACACCCTGTATATTTTCGACACACCCTGTACAATGACATTGATATTGACATTGTGAGATTTGAAAATGTTTAGGCTTTCAGGAAATGTATACTTTACTTATACTCCTATGTATAGTTTTCGTGCATGGTTAACAAGTTTTATGCATAGCCCACGTAATTTTTCAATTTTTCGTACATGTCACACAAAGGTGTCCCAACTTGTTTGTAAAAACAGATAAAAACAGGTTAGATTCTATCCAAAGATACATTATATTCAATGAAACCCGGCCATGCATGACCAATATATACAACAATTCCCTTTAGCATGTTTGAAATCGCATGACTTTAAATTTTCAGAGTGATCCATACTGCTATTTATAGTTAATTGAGAATTATGAAAACAATTCTATAATTATTATAATTCTCAAAATCTGCGTCGAGCGCAAGTGTGGAACACGCATTCAGCGAGTTATTATATTTTAGACCACAGGCTATACCATGTATACACGGTATATTCATTTTCTTGAAATCCATGACCATTTTAGTTGGATCACTTTTTCTTGGCGTTTTTGACCAACGATTTTAAAACACATTGACTTGTTAAGACTGTTTTTAACTAGTTCTGACTTAATTGCGGACTCATAAAGTGCTTTACAGATAACAATGAGCGCATATTTAGCGGTCTTCTGCAATTTTATTTCAATTCTCTTTATAGGGTTTCGAGATTTTGCTACCGAAATGGGTACCAAAAACCGACAAGAAAATGTCCTTTCTCTCTTGCGCTATTACGATATCAACGAAAGTACTGGAACATTGGCTCTCGTCTATCCAGATAGTACAAGAATTGGAGTGTTACCAAAGGGGAAGCTTTTTTCCGTTTTCAAGAAGGCTCATGCAGATGAAGCGGCCGTCGCGTACAACTACTTGATCTCCTTGGAAAACCGTAGATATTTTTTCCAAGCTGCGGAGCACTTCAAACGGATTCTAAACGAAGGGATATACCTGTATGCGATCACCGTAGCTATTGTCCATCGCCCAGACACCGCGCATCTTCACGTACCGCCGCTATGGCAAGTGAATCCCAGAGGCTATTTCACTGCATCTGCAATCCATCGCGCGCAAATCGTTGCTAAACTAGAGGAGAAGGGTGACTCTGTTCTGCCAGAGACAGTTATCCCATCATTTACGACCGGTAACGTGCTTGACCCGGAGTTCAAACTATCCTGGTGGAGAGAAGATATCGAGGCGAATGCTCACCACTTTCATTGGCACCAGGTAAATGTTAGCATACTCCACAACGCTCTTTTTGCGCTCTCACACATGCGTAGTAGTTCCGCCATGAAACAATTGACGCAGCCTGAAGGGAAACGGTGGTCAACGCTTGCGCTCAGCATTGGAACGTGGTGGAGTATGCTGAGCCTTCGATAATTCACTATAACTAGGACTACCATGCATGGTGTGAACATTCTAATTTTATACAGGTACACTGTTCAGGGTGTCCCAGGAAACATATTTTGGTGAAATAGTAACATTAGGAAACTGTTTACGGATGTGAAAAAAGAGGTAATTGTATGTCGGAAACCTCTTCCAATTTGAACATGTTGAAAGAAATTGACGGGCCTGATCGTTCCTCACACGATGACGTAGGCCGCGACTTCCCAAAAATAGGCACAGGTCGCACAAGTCGCTAGGCACAGATCGCCACGATCTGCGACTAGCTAGTTAGTATAATCAGCATTAGTCTAAAAGTCGAGCCTTGATTTGTGAATTAGAAAAGAAACGGCCACTTTTATGAATTAGTTAAATGATATACAGTATACTTTTATTGAACAAAACATACGGATGAGCATATTGGTGAGACATGGTGGTCCGTATAAATATTGAATGGCGAGGATGCGCAGCAGGACGGTCACTATCCATCAATTTGGTTACATTGGTTTTCGACATAAATCACGTTATTTGAAAACCAATTAAAGAAATTGATTTTAAAAAGAATTACTAGTAGCCCAAATAATGAGCTTTCAAGAATTATAAATGTATGTGTCTTGCTTTGCATTACGATTATTATGAAGGTGTATCCTCATCAAGGCATTAATAAAGAGACAAAGGACAGAGAGGGCGAGTTGTTCTACTACATGCATGAGCAGATGTTGGCCCGTTATGATGCAGAAAGATTAGCTGTGGGATTGCCGAGAGTTATTCCTTATGATGATTGGAGCCATCCGATACCAGTAAGTTCACGAACTAAAAAAATGCCGTATGGCATGCTCCCTTCTCCCACCTGACAATAATGGCGGCTAAGATGACGTGGGGGAGAGATAAGAGCAAGAGGGAGAAAGGCAAGTGGGGCGGAGGAGTAGACGGGTAGAACAGAAATGAAGAAAAGGGATAGAAAGGACGATTAAAAAAGAAACTAATAGGGATAAGCGGTGAAAACAATGATATAGTATGTTGGAATTAATCTGATGACATCATTCTTCTCGTTCTTATTCTTGTTATTGGTTAAAAGTTCCTTTATGACAAAACATATTGTGGCAATATCGTATTAATAGTGAAGTCATGTTGTGTTGTGATCCCGTGACAACCGAGAGCAAAGGAATGTTTTAAAGCGGATTTTGGTATTATAATAATAACCCTAACTCCCGAGGCACCTTGTCCAAATATTTTTTTCGCGGTCAAAAAGCGAAGGGGAAGAGGGCCCCCATGCCCTCGGGGCTCAAACCCCGGACCTCTGGGTTCAGAACCAAACGACTTACCGCTAGGCCACGGGGGTCAACCATACTTGGATCAGTATACTTTCTCCAAGTATACCCTGGCGCCATTATTTCATCGAAATACTGCCAAACCGGGTGACACAAGCACACCGCATCGTAGTAAATTGTAGTACTCAAGAGTAGTAGGGTTAAGGGATTTAGAACAAAATAAGCTGGGTAACTCCCGGGAGACAGCAAAATCCAATATGGCCTCCATCCGCCATCTTGGAATTATGAAGATGATATAACTTCCAGACATATTGACCTGGAGACATCACGGAGGCGTCTTTTGGCTAATTTTCTGCCAAGGAATCCACTAAAGTGATTATTTTATCATTCTTTCAGTATCAAATCCAAGATGGCCGCCAGACGCCATTTTGGAATTATGAAAATGAAATAACTTGTATCAATATTTGTATACAGGATGGTTATGCTTCCCATTTGACGGATTATTATGGCACACACCAGTACAGTGCCCGTCCATCTGGAATGACCCTTGCAGACAACTACGCAGACGACCCCAACAACCCGGTACTTGTCAGTCAAATGGCCTACAATTATCACAGGATTTTGGACGCCATCAATACGGGTTGTTTTATAACGGTAAGGCCAAAGAGAGGCGGTACAATGGTGTACGGTCCCAACGTACATTTATTTTTAGAGTTTGTGATTTTTTTTGGGCACATTTTGTGGAAATGATTCTCAGTAAATTAGAAAGTTTGAAAATGGTGCAAACCCACCTAAAATGTTCAAGAAATGAAAACAAATAAAACTGATACACCCCTAAGCATAGACTGTAAAGTAACCACAAAACTAAAACACGGCTCGGATGCCTACATAATATGCGCGTTCATACTTCCGTTGTTGCGCATCGGCCGACGTCGATGGATATCGGTGCGCGAGTTGAAGACATGTCATGACTTTTGTCCATCGACGTCGACAGATACGCAACGACGTATAAACGACCCTCAATGAGTTTACACCCTATGGAATCAACCTGATACTGTAGTTGGCTGCGTAAAACTCAAAAACATGTTTTGTCCCAAGTTCAAGGAAATGAATAGTATTATCCTCTTTATTGCCCACTTAAGCTCCGTTCACACTACGGGTTATTTATCGTGCGTTGCGTTCAGTTATCGCAATGGAGTTAAAAGTATTCAACTGAATATTGAGACAGCCATCGCATGCGGCGACCCGCGGAGACCTAGCATGACATGTTCGGAAGTAAGCCTTGTCGCACCGCATCGCACGGAAATATCGCCTAATGTGAACGTACAAATCCAGTGACGGAAATGTGTTTAAATAATTTAGGAAACTTAAACTTCTATTTTGCAGTCAGACGGAGAACATGTGCCTGTGAATATCGTAAACCTGGGTGCCGCTGTTGAATCCAGCGTCAGTACGCCAAACAAAGTTATGTACGGCAGTGAAGGCCTACACAACACCGGACATGATTTGTTGTCCATAATTTCTGATCCAGATGGACGCTATAACCAGGTTAGTATTAGCGCGCCGAATAGAGAACAAACTAACGGCTGGGTTTTATTATGGTGAATTCCCTTTTACTAAATAGTGACGCCCGAACAAAATACTAGTAAGCTTACGGTTGGTTTTTTTACTATAGTTAGTTTCATTTCCACTAGACTAATAATCAATGTAATAATAATCAATATTTAATATCGCCTTTTCCAAATGGCTCAAAGCGCAGTAATTTTGCTGCTGGTGTATCATCAGAATCATGTCGCATCAACTAGGGTGATGCCAATTTCTCTTGCAAACCTATCCGTACTTAGATTGTAACATCCACCATTTTTCAATGCAGCTCCCCAAATACCGTTGGGTCAAGGAAGTTTTTGATAACCGATTTTGAAAGCAGGAGGAAACCGGAGAACCCGGAGAAAACCTGCGAGAGCATACACGGATCGTGATAAACCAATTGCACATAAAGCCCGGTCGTGCACAGAATTGAACCCGTATTCCATTGGTGCAAGGCGAGGGAAACAACCGCTTGCGCCAACACGCTCCCCCAGCTGTAGACAGTGGAGCCCGAACAAAAATGTCATTGTCAATGTAGATAATTACGTTATGAGTCATTGATTGATTACAGTGCTTTAACTCACACGCCTCCCCGAAGCACTGCGTAAGCACACACGCGTATCGTACAAAGAAGGCAGCTATACACACCCCAGTACGCTGTTCACCGTCCAGGGGCAAGTTTTGTAGCTGTTAGGTTAATCTCGGCATAATTTAGTCAGTTCCAATTTGGCGAGAAATAATTATATCTTCGCGCGAAAAAAAGTAATCCAAGCGTACGCGCGATGTTTTGAATATACGCACACGCGATTTTGGTCACAAGAACGCGTCACATACGTTTCACAATGCACTTGGTGCGTTCATGTGCGCTCACGACCCTTTTGTATTAATTCACTGATGTGAGGAAAGGTTGGCCAAGTTGGAACTGATCAAACCATTATATAAGGTAGAATATTTAGTGAATTGCTGTCGTTAAAAACCATGCAAGAACAACTTCTATGAATGCCCTCCCAAGTATTTTATAAATGTCCCAATCATAACCGTGTTCGTTCAATCATAATATATGTTACCATCGGTCATTAATTTAACAGGCATACGGCGTGATGGGAGACACTGCAACAGCAATTCGAGATCCAATCTTCTTTCGCTGGCACAAGTTTGTCGATAACATATTTACCTTGCATAAAAACACACTCGACTCATATACCGATGGAGATCTACGTTTCGAAGGAATTTCTGTACAGGAAATAGCGATTGAGGTAAATTGATTGGCCATTCTATTAGTCAAACTAGAGCGGTTCTCGAGTTTCGCGGTTTTCGTTTTTCGCGATTCTCGAGTTTCGCGGTTTGTGTGAACATTTCATTTCGATGCCTGAGTGGTTCGTGTATAGGTATGTTATGGATCCGACCGGAACCGAGTCGCCGCATATATAAGAAAATGTAAGTGGCTCGAAATGTTATGACTGCTATTGTTTATCTTTATGTTTTGCTATTTCCACTTTTTACTCTTCATTCCAGATAATTTGTAATGTTATTTTCTCGTAATTGATTGGACATTTTATTAGTAAAAAAGATTGGATTACTCTACTTATCTCTACCGTGTTGGTTTTATGAAGCATTGCTTGTTATTAAAGTGTAAATGTTGTCCCCTTGGCATGAAAGGTACAGAACATACTACTAAGTAGAGGACCCATAGAAATTGTATTGAAATGATGATATAAAACCCGACTCTTGACCACTTAATAGTGAATCGGTACCTTTTACCCTTTAGAACATGTTTTGCTAAAATTTCAAGACATTTTCTCTCTAAAATGTGTAGACAATAGCTTGATTTTCCAAAACAACTGCGCTGAAAAAATACATATCCGACGAGCTTGGAATACTGAAAACTGTAATCACCACGTTCCCTGTAAAAAACAAAAAATGTATAGATCTTCCAAAGATCTCCCAAAATCTATTCAGATTGCCCACACATTTCGTATTCATTATCCGATGAATCACAATAGTTCAAAAATTCCAAGACATTTACCCAAGTTTTCGGACTTTATTATCTCTTTGATTAGGAACTCTGTCATGCATACTTTGGATTTTATTTGAAAATATATATCATAATCCATTAAGTGTAGTGCAGCCTGAACTATTATAAACTGTGATGAAGCCAACATTCACATGTTAGGTGGTTGGAATGATTTTGGATAATAAATAGACCGTAGCCCAATATTCATATAACGCACGTTAGAAGAGACATTCAGTGTTAAGACTTGTTGGAAAATGTGTTTTTAAGGTCCCAGATACGGTAGGTGTAAAAGACTGATTACTGATTGATGATCACTGATTACTGACTAGCTGATTACTGGCTGGCTGACTACTGATAACTGACTGGCTGGTTGACTACTGATTACTGACTGGTTGGCTGACTACTGATTACTGACTGGATGGCTGACTACTGATTACTGACTGGATGGCTGACTACTGATTACTGACTGGTTGGCTGACTACTGATTACTGACTGGATGGCTGACTACTGATTACTGACTGGCTGGCTGACTACTGATTACTGACTGGCTGGTTGACTACTGATTACTGACTGGCTGGTTGACTACTGATTACTGACTGGATGGCTGACTACTGATTACTGACTGGTTGGCTGACTACTGATTACTGACTGGATGGCTGACTACTGATTACTGACTGGCTGGCTGACTACTGATTACTGACTGGATGGCTGACTACTGATTACTGACTGGATGGCTGACTACTGATTACTGACTGGCTGGTTGACTACTGATTACTGACTGGCTGGCTGACTACTGATTACTGACTGGTTGGCTGACTACTGATTACTGACTGGATGGCTGACTACTGATTACTGACTGGTTGTCTGACTACTGATTACTGACTGGATGGCTGACAAATGATTACTGACTGGATGGCTGACTACCGATTACTGACTGGCTGGTTGACTACTGATTACTGACTGGCTGGCTGACTACTGATTACTGACTGGTCGGCTGACTACTGATTACTGACTGGCTGGCTGACTACTGATTGCTGACTGGCTGGCTGACTACTGATTACTGACTGGCTGACTGACTGACTGACTGACTGAATGCCCGGGATGATTGTCTGACTGCCTACTGATTAGGCCTTCTGACTGATTGACTGGCTGACTGATTGTTCGTCTGAGTTATTCCCTTTATTATTTGTGCCTCATTACACGGATCAAAAGATCAACATCCATAAATAGCTCTATAAAGGCATAACATAAAATGAGATATGACCCCTTGAACTACTGAGAAATAAAATGCACTGCCGAACAAGTTGGTATGCGATATGCTTTTTCAGCTTTATTGATGCAATTTTGATTACGTAGTCATGTTTTAATTAAGTGGGAACCCCGGGCCCTTGCCATGTGCCAAAACAACGCAAGTCTATTTTTTCTGAACCCTTATGCCATATTGATACAGAATCACGTCTTAACTTTGCTTTTAACTAACATTAAGCTTATACTCAAAAATATACCGTTTCCCCCGATTGTTGCTGTTTGTTGACACCCTACGTTCGCGCGCCCATAACTGTGAAAACTACCATCTTTATGCGATTTGTTCGGGGGGGGGGGGGGGTACTCGCGTATAAAGGTATACGGGGGATGGGTCGCGTTTTTGCCAAAAAAACCTAAACATGGGGTATGATTTTGTGCTGGAACATCCCTAAACGTAGGTCCAATTCGAGACAAAAAATAGTTGAATTAGCCGTTTTTCAAATTCGGGAAAACACTTAATGTGGGTTGTGGTTTTGGAGCCAAAGCGACACTTCCCCGTCAAAAAATAATACCAGTACCCCCCCCCCCCCCCGGGAATCGTTGTCCGAGCATGGATAATACAGGTGTGCCCCCCCCCCCCCCCCCCCCCACCCACCCACTCCGGATGATTACTGAACAAAATCCATATAGAGGAACATAATAGGTACTTCCTATTTGCTCATAATAATACACATTAATCAGTTAGCCAGTAATCAGTCGGTCAGTCAGCTTGCAATAGACATCAATCAGTAATCAGCCCGGTGCAGTCCGGCAATCAGCCCGGGCAATTAGTCAGCAATCAGCCCAGGGCAATCAGTCAGTCAGCAATCAGTTGTCAATAATCAGCCAATCAGTCAGCCAGTCAGCCTCAGCAATCAGTAATCAGCCAATAAGTAATCAGTCTTTTACACCTACCGTCCCAGATACTGGTTTACCAGTAATGCCCAATACTGATACATACTCGTAGAAAAGGTTTCAGTATCGCTCGATTCTGTTACAATTTTATTGTTCCAATATCGTCCGATACTGGAACACCAAATTGTGACTTTGTACCAGAATCGAACGATGTAGTTGGACAATGAAAAGAAATGACGGCCGGTGCATACAGTAGTAGGGTATACGCGCTCTCATTGTGAGGAGCATAAATTAAACACTTTTAATTTGTGTGAATCTCAGCGTTTCTATAACATTTTAACCACAGATGAACAAAGGGCCCTTGGATATCTTGACTACTCGTATGGAGACGAAAGAAGTTGATATTGCTGAGGACATGTTTACAGACCCTAGATCAACAGACAATACTAAAGTCAATGTGAGTATTGCTTTAGGTTTCATCATCTTCATCCTTTCCATGTACTCTGCGCACCTTTTATAACCTTCCTTATTTCTACAAAACACTTCACTACTGGTGCGATCAGGATATCATATGCGGAAGAACATGACCAGGGTCGATTTCCAGCACCGGAACCCTCCCCAAAACAACAACAACAACAACAACAACAACAACAAAATATAATAACAACAACAACCAATTTGCCATGATGTTGACGATATTATTGTTCGAGATATTTTGCTCAATCTCAAAATAAGCCTGACCAACAAAATGTACTGTATCATTCCGTATTGTGTCACATATTATATAGTCATCTTATCATATATTGACAATGACTGAATATGTTGAAAATTAGTATTATTTGTATTGATTGATAATTACACAATACTCTTAATACCTGTTTTATTTGAATGGGTTTCACAGACAATATAATGTATCAAACCCTCGTCAAACATTTTTATAACACCCGGTTGTACTTGCACCCTGTTTTATCTTCCTCGTGGTAGGTCTACGTTCGGCAAGTGCAGCACGATGAATTCACATACAAATTCATAGTTACCAGTGACTCACCCGTTAAAGCAGCATTTCGCGTGTTTATGGCACCACATCTTGACCACTATGGCAAACCTATGAAACTCAACGATCAACGACGAATGTTCATTGAAATGGATACGTTTGTAAAACCACGTAAGTACATTATAACTGCTCACATTTGTAAAAGTACCAGAAAGTACCCTGTTCATCCGCATCGATGGTCATGATGGTTTTGAGAGGTCGTTTTAATGGAGAAGAATTATTTTAAAATTGTGTACAACCTTATTATACACAATGCATTTTGAAGGTATTTTTGTTGTTGAAAAAATACTACCCTTATCAATAAGCTGATAAGGCTAAAGAAATATGTTGACGTGCCTTTTGCGACTGACGCCAAATCATAAAAATCATAAAATATAGTCCAGCCGCTTGTTTATATACATCAAGCATTATTTCCTCTTCAGAACATGTACACACATTCATCATCTTTATGCTCAGCCTGGCTATTGAATCCACAAACGTCAAAAGTCACCGTGAATCCCACTGTCAAACCCATGAATAGTTCGAGATTCACCATTTCAAGAACATCACTTTTAACAAATACAATGTAAAAACAAAACTCTTTCATGCAAACAATGTCATCAAAACTTCCTGTAGTAGATACTTTTTCTATGCTCTGAGGTCTCGGCGCTTCGGACTAAATTCCAAGTATTATTTGTAAGTAAATAAAGTTCCACTCAACTCTTTGATCTTTACTCCAATGACATATCATAATTGTTTTCATACAGTGTATAAATCTGTATTTTAAATGAAATTCTCTTGCAATGATTTCATTTCCAACAAGATTACTTTCAAACTCTCACTATATTTAAATCAACTACACCCGTTCCCCACCCTGCAACTACAGACTTAATTCTCAACTATTACGTCAACCGTTCAACTATATTTCATAATTTCCATTTGAACGCCCCTTTCCTTTTTAAAGGATTTTGTATTAAGATCATATTTTGGTCAATGAATAGCAACATTTGTTCTGTTTATGTTAAACTGCGCCATAAACGAACAAATTCATCACGTATTTTTAAGGCGTTTCATGACACATAAATGAGTACGTGAAAGCCGTATTCTCCAACTTGAAAAGGTTAGCGTATTGACGATCGTACTCTTGATGCATGCTGTAGCGTTTAATTAAAGAACGCACGCATTAAATGCGTAACTAATTCATGCGCGTCAAGACAATTGAATGGTCGATTTACATCAGAGGGCCATATATAATCCATCGACTCCTTGCCGGTAGCAAATGGGACCAAAAACTTGCCTTGGTGTGCTGTATATACAAACTAAACACTGATAGGTCTAACCCGTTCTCAATAGTGGAAGGGTGCATGACGCGAATGACTGGCCAGTAGGCCGTACGGCCACTGTACACTGACCCCTATGTTTGAACCTATTATTAATAGTACTCAATTCTCCTATTTCTAGTGTATCTTAGGTATAGGCTACGTTATCTAATATTTCAACACTGAATAAAACCCTATTTGTAAGATTATTTTCTCACTGAAGCCCCATTTACAAAACGATATAATAATTGTGACAAGCAGTGGGATTCTCAGTGAATTATTTAATTTTATAGACAAAATGTTGGATTATCACCGACTTTGGGCTTTCTTATTTAATGACCCCCTGTGAGTTAAGCGTCATTATCTGACCATTAATTCTTGTGCAATCATCTCAGTACCGTAAGAGTTTAACTAAATGCACCCTCAAACCCGGTATGTGGCCTAAGTTGCACATTTGAAATAAAAGATTGGTCTATAACAAAACTCAACGGAACAAATAAAAACAGAATAATCAAACGAAAATAAAAACAAACAAACACATACTAAACAAGTAAATACAGTAACATAAACTAAACAACAACACTAATAACAAAATCAGTAAAAACTATAGGCCTAAAACAAGATTCATGGATGGACACGCAGATTATCTGAAAAAACTTGGCATGACTAACATTAGATTTGGGTGGTGGGAAATCGGGTGGTAGGGTGGGAGGAATTGGGGGTTGGGGGCTGATGACCAATATGAAGCAGGTTTTTATAAAGTATGACACTCAGAGTGGCGTATGGGGTCACTTCAGAGGGGGCAAAGACGAACACAGATTGGACACGCGAAGGGAATAATATTTCCAACTTCTTCATCATTCTTTCTATCAAATAAGAACTTAGGCCGACATTATAATATTCAAGTTTGCCGGGAGTGCGGTGCACGACCTTACTGGAATCAACTTACTGAACTTCAAGCACTTGTTTAAGGGTATCCCTGCTTTCCAAATGTCTGTCGCGAAACAATTTCCCAGACATCATCAGCCAATTTGTACGCTGCTTTTCGAGTAAACACCAAGCAGAATGCATCACGGCATAAACTGCTCGACACACTTCACACACACGTCACATGAAACGCTCAATTCGTATGCGAGAGTTCCTATTTTGCTGCATGCGCATCTAACGTGTGTTTACGCGCTGAACGGAACACATGGATTTGCAGTAATTTTCTCATTAAAGCCAAATATGTAAGTAAGTCAGTGACCCCATTTTTGTATTTCAAATATTGAAAGAATGTATAAAGGCCCATCACTTCTTCCATTAAAGTCGGATTTTCTTCATTTCCCACAGAACAATGTCATAATTTTTTGGGGAAATACCATTTTTGAAACGGATATAGCTCCAAAACTAAGCCCGTTTCCCCATTGTTTAATTTTAGATTCGTGGTCAGCTAGCACCGTTGACATCAAAATGTCAAGAACATTTCTACGTTAATTCTATGTGTCATGAAAGGTCAAGTGAAAGTTGTTTGCCTTTTATATTAATATAAGATTATCTAAATTTCACTTTCAGTCAAAAAGGGCAAACAAAGCATCCAACGTTCCTCCAACTTATCGTCAGTCATCAAGCCACCTGGTAAGTCTTACCAAGAAATCTTAGATTTGTTGAAGAAGTCACTAGACGCGAAAGAAAAACCTGGTGTCGACGCCTGTGGATGTGATCGGGCCGAACGATACTGTACCTGTGGTTGGCCACTCCATATGCTGGTACCCCGTGGTACGTCTGCTGGTATGACCTTTGACCTGTTCGTCATGCTCACGGATTGGGCCGCAGATCGAGTCGAGACTGATCAGTTGGATTACGGTACGAGCTACTGCGGCGTCAAGAATAACAAGTACCCGGACAAACGCGCCATGGGTTTTCCTTTCGACCGCAATTTCAATGATGACATACATGATGTTGCTTCACTTGCCACGGCCTTTGATAACATGATGACAGTTCCGATCACTGTTAAGTTTGAATAAGCAGATGGAGATATTCAGGCGGCTAGTTAACAATACAATTTGTATTGAAATAAGCAAAGATGTTTTTATAAATTTACTAGAAATAAGTTTATTGTAGTCAATTAACTCAGAGAAACTAGATTTTTAAGTTTCAAATGGTGAAATGAGGTAAGAGGTGTAAACCTTGAATCAAGCAATCTTTGAGTGGCCATCAGAAACGAAAACCTGTAACATAATTCAGTCTTAAATCAAATTGATAACGGTTTCAGTTTTAAGAATTTTGTGAACATGGAATTAATATTTGCAAAAAAAGGATAAATGAAACAAACCCAGGGTACGGAGGGTGAGAGGGGATTGAAAAAAAACAAGGCCAAACTTATATTGGATATCAACTAGCTTATGCTATTTATGGAATGACGCGCAATATATATTTAACCTAGCTTTATTCCGTTTTTCCGAAGACGAGTCTGACCATTTCCTTACAGATTGTAGAGATAACACCATTATCAAGCCTCTTCATGCTGGATATAAGTTTATAATAAATAGGTTGTATTTCTCGCGGAGGTGGTACTCGGATTTGGTTTGGTCGGGGTGTGCGGCTGGAGGTTCAAACCCCAACCCATTTTTTAGGGGTGATTTTTGAGAGAAAAAACCCGGTACCCATTTCTAGGGGTCATCATTTTAGACCCAATTTTCGCAAATTATCGGGAAAATAGACCTCATTTTTTCTAATTTTGGCGAAAATAGACAAACATTTTGCGAAAATAGACACACATTTCGCGAAGATAGACCCATTTGTAAACAGTGACCCCATTATTAGGGATTTCTAGCACAACATCATAACCCATGTTTAGTGATTTCTTGCAAAAAAAGCTACCCATTAGAGCGGCACACCCCCCTTATATCGTCTTAGGCGAGTATCCCCCCCCCCCCCCCCCCCCGGGTATTTGTAATGTCTATATATTATTCAATTTTGAGTAAAATACTTATTATATTTCGGAGATCTGCTGTGCAGTGATGCGGTAAATATATAACCTCATTTTGCTATGACAGGTTTGATTTCATATTGTGTGAGCTCACTTGAAAATGTACCTAAGTAAATTACAAACCGCACTAGCACTAGGACCCCTCTTTGACATCTCAAATATATGCCCTAATTAAGAAATGTTTAAACATTTTAATTAGTGGGCCTTAATAATTATGCAAATGGAAATTAGCTAAAAGCTAACGTACGTTTTTAGCTCTCCAAGTGTATATACCCATATACCAAGTCACAATACTATAGCTCATCTCATCTATCCACAAGCTTTTTTAAAATTAAAACAAATTATGCCACTTTGACCTAACATATCTTTGCAACCGAATGTCCGACTTAATTACAATTTTCAGTTCCAGGATCGTCAGACCCAGGGCTAAAACAAATATTGAAAGGAAATCTAAATGTTTGACTCCACCAATATAGACACCTTAAACAATGTCTATATTTTGCATAGAGAATCATAAATCTCATTATAAAGCAGCTAAGAATGTTTAAGCAATTCTCATTGGTTCTCAGAGAAATCGGCGACATTTATATGAGACATTCTTAAACAGCTAATTTGGTGAATGCGTCCTTATGATGCTTAGGCCTACTAGGTAGTTTAGGAAATGATGGTTGATGATATATTTGTTATAATGAAGTTTGTGCAGCTTGTGACCAGATATCCCGAATTTTAATCCATTTCTAGTTCTGTAGCGTATATAAGATTTCTAAGATATTATAGAAAAGTAACTGTCATTAAAGATTGGTGTATTTACTCAGAATCCCCGCTTTTGATGTAGCAGAAAATGTACCCGGCAATAACAATGATGAGAGGTAATGTAATTGATTGATGGAGCAGATAACATACCCAGAAATCAACAAAAAAAGAGTTGGTTGTTGACCAGAGGAGAGATATATGAGTTATGTTAACACTATCCACGCGGCAGTCGTCTGCAGAACTGACGACAGTTCCAAAATGTTTCAAAAATGTCAAATTAATTGAATTTCATCACCATATTTGGAATCACCGTGTGAAACGCATTAAATAAATACAAACAGGCCTAGTATTGGTTCAGTAATTCTTGGTTTAGTAATTCTATCAGGTT
Organism: Ophiura sarsii; assembly: GCA_035610835.1. Classification (NCBI taxonomy): domain Eukaryota; kingdom Metazoa; phylum Echinodermata; class Ophiuroidea; order Amphilepidida; family Ophiuridae; genus Ophiura; species Ophiura sarsii. The sequence continues at coordinate 19,187,810 of CM069449.1, forward strand.
TCTGAAAAATCTGTTTTGTATATGGTGTATAAAACTAAGGCTTAGGTAAAACAAATAACCGCCGGGAAAGTGTTTAGTGTAAACATAAACGAAACTGAAGAATTTCAACATGTTTGATACCAGAGGGGCTCCCTCACATTATGGTTGACCTTAGTATGAAAATACGCGAGGCCACGGTAAACCTCCCTATGAAATCGGGAAATTGATATAGTGGAGCCCCAAGGGTGGGGCTCCAACCTTGGTTCACATATATATATCTGCGACGTCGAATTTCGCAATGGAATGGGGGTCCTAAGAAATGGTAACATACCGTACTGAGGTGGGTTTTTTGTGTGTGAACATGATCATATTCGGATCCCAGCAAACACATAACATTTTCACAACATTTTTCAAAGGTTATATAAATAGTTTAGAAAAATATTTGCTGAAATGTTTGCATACAATGATTTTCTAAAGACTGCCTATTAATTGATAACTTTTTCTAAATAATATCGTAAACAATTATTTTATAAACATTTTTTAACATTAACTGCAAACGTTTCAAAGATACATAAACCATATCTGATGATATTGTTTTCCTAATGTTTTCAAACCATTGTGAAAATGTTATGAAAATCTGATATTGACATATCTGACATCGTAAGCAAACATTGACACGATATTGTCACATTGTGCAAATGTTCGAATAATATTTTCTGATGATATTGTTTTTATAATGTTTGTCAGACATTGTGCCAATGTTATCAATTCCACGCATGCGCACTGACCTTGATTATGTTGATTTTTGTAACACTATGGGTTTCATATTTATAAATTTTGATAAATATAATTCGATCCACATCATGCACTATTTCATAATTTAATGGCAAGTACCCAGCAAACACAAAAACGTTTTATAAATGTTGTTTAAACATTGGCCAAAACATCATGAGAATGTTATTTGAAAATGTTCATATGACGTCAAAATGTATGGTTAGGATTTAGTCGGGAAAACATTTTCAAAAAACATTTTTGCCAATGTTTTAAAAACATTTATTCAACATTTTGGTGAACATACTGAAGAAATGTTGGAAAAACATTGTTTTGGCCAATGTTTAAACAACATTTATAAAACATTCTTGTGTTTGCTGGGATCTTGACTTTTCAGGCAGAACAAAACACCACACTTATGACTAAAACAAATACAAAAACGCCATCTCTCAACATGCAATTTTTAAAACTCGCAGCGATCGAAATACCCGGTACAATGCACATGCGCAAATTTCGATCGCCGCGAATTTTAAAAAATTGCATGTTTAGAGATGGCAGTTTGTATTTTTGTTTTGGTGACTAATATGATGTTGTGTTCTATATAGTTACGCAATCGCGGCTCGATAATTATTTTTTCTAACAAATAATGTTCAATGTTGTGCTTGCAGGACCCCTCCTTTAAACAGTTTTAAGCTTATAATAAATAGGTTGTATTTGTAATGTTTTTATATCAATCAGTTTGAGTAAAATACTTATTATACATCGGAGTAGTAAATAAAATATATAACCTCATCTCGCAATGACTGGTTTTATTTTATAGTGTGTGAGCTGGAGCAACCCCTATTTGGCGTCTCAAATATATTTCCCTACCCCGGAAGCACTTTTAAATTGTATGGCATATCGTACCGATGATTTAAGATACGTTGCACCGAATGAAAATAATGTTACATGTACCTAAAAGACAGCAACAAAACTCTTTAACCCCTTGGCCACTACCGGTGCGCGGTCTATCTAACAGCGCTTATGATTGGTTAATTACAAGATATACTCATTTGAATAACCAATTACCATACAGTTTTTGAACTATTTCACCCCGATCTTTATCAGGGATGCAATTATTTTAACAATGTCTCTAATTGGTGCAATAAATTATGTATCCATCTCTCTGACCAATCGGCCGGTGATTCTCATGGGGTTAACAAGAAACCCGTCCAACAAAAGAGCAAGGCGACGAGAACAAAACTGTTCTAGGCAAATCATCTCACAACTTACGTAAATAACACATTTGAAAGTCGATTCTTAGTATATACATGTAGGTATCCTATCTAACAAAAATAATTCAAGACGTCACTACTTGATGGCAGTGATTGTTCACATATCAGAATCACATTTATTGTTTTTATGAAGTAGGCCTAATAAACACGTAGTTCAAAGCCGTTATACAGGTTTTCTTGGCCGGAATGAATGCCGACCTCGTGTTTCCCGACTTACAAATTAGATTAACCAATCTAAGTTTGACTACAATGAAGTCAACATTTGACTACAATGAAGTCAACATTTGACTACAATGAAATCAACATTTGACTACAATGAAGTCAACATTTGACTACAATGAAGTCAACATTTGACTACAACGAAGTCAACATTTGACTACAATGAAGTCAACATTTGACTACAATGAAGTCAACATTTGACTACAATGAAGTCAACATTTGACTAAAACGAAGTCAAATGTTTACCCCTTTTGTAGTTGATATTGACTATTTTCAGTGTCAAAATTATTTGACTACCCACACAGGGTTGCTATGACTGACCCTAAAAGGTATTCAAATGTTGACCCTTTTGTATTTGGTATTGACTATTTTCAGTGTCAAAATGATTTGACTATCCACACAGGGTTGCTTTGGTTGACCCTATAAGGAGTCAAATGTTGACTCCTTTTGTAGTTGGTAATGACTATTTTCAGGGGGAAATGATTTGACTATCCACACAGGGTTAAAAATGACTACAATGTATGTGGTGTATATAATTGTTGACCGTCAGAAGGTAGTCAAAATGACTAAATAAGGATCAATTTTAACTACCTATTTTTAAGTGTGTTGTGTTTGTAGAGGGATATATAATACAAGGAGTGCCTTTCTATTTTTTATTATTTCATAAATGGAGAAAGGTTAACCAATCTTCAGGTTGAAAAATTGCTTTCATCTGCATATTATGCTGTGATGGTTTTATATTCTGGTTTTCTTTTCGCTCGTACCAAGGAAACCTTTAGTAATTGATATTTAGTCTATGTAACATCCTAGAGAAAGAAAAAAATACACATTTCCCCTTCGTGGTTGCAAGTAGACCTAATTGATAAATAATTTCTAACCAAATTCATACGCTAAGCAAAAAAAAGTACCCTCCCAAGGCAACAAAATAATAAACACTGTTCTACGGGCCCGGCCGGGAATTTCGGGAGGGGGGACGATGTTCACATGCATTAACATGAATACTGATCCAAGCATTTTTTTTTCTTCTTCAAAACACCGCGATATATTTGCAGATTGTTAGAGAACCGGGTTTCCTTTTTTGTAGCCTAATTGTCTAATTTTGATGATGCAAATGTCACAGTTTATACTTTGAGAATCAACTTGCATTATCACCACTTTGCTTGCGAGAATCTTGGCGAGAATAAATTCTCAGATTCTCATCAAATTTCTGCTTCTATTATCAGTTTCAGAGAATCTTTGCGAGAATGGTTTCTTAGATTCTCATCAAATTTCTGCTTCTATTACCAGTTTCAGAGAATCTTTGCGAGCATTTCAGAGAATCTTTGCGAGAATGGTTTCTCAGGTTCTCATCAAATGTCTGCCTCAGTTACCAGTTTCAGAGAAATGAACTATCAGATTCTCATCACATTTCTGTCTCTATAATACCATACTTGTCCTAAGCAATATCATCTTTGATTAGCTTGATTAGTATACATGATGAAAGCGCACAAGTCGCAAAAATAGTGCATGTCGACAAAAACTAGACATACTATACAGTGTAATCAGTTCCAAATCGGTGAGAAATATTCGGTTTTTAACTCTCTGCGTAGGAAAGTAATCCAAGCGTACGCCTGCTATTATGGTCACACGCACACAGTTCTGGTCGCACGCATATGATGCACAGTGCGCTTGTTGCCTCATGCACGCCCGCATCCTTCTGTAAGGCGGCTTCGCCAATTTGGAATTGATCAAACTATGACAGTGAGTAAATACAAATTGTGTGAATATTTACATAGTAGTTTTATCTGATACATAAACTGTAGAAGTTGAAGATTTGTTTGCATTGCCTATTTGTTCAGAGGCCAGGAGTGTTTGTATACATTCCATATATTAAGTACATAAAACTGATATTATACAGGGTGAATCAAAAAGAATTGTGCATTTGACCTTGATGCGTACATAAACCATGTAATTATTGTTGTCTGTATACAGTGTTGTTAATCTAGTTTATCCTCCAAAAATGAAAGTAATCGACTGAAAAATAAGCACACTGTGGCAAGTTTCGTAAACTCACCGAGTTTTTCGCCATTCCAATGGGATTTACACACAGTAAAATTTGTTTTGCTAAAATGGTCATCACATTAATTGTCAAAATGTGTCTGAATAATCATTATTTCTCTATGGGATAAGTCATTAATAGTCTGATACCGAGTTGAAAAGGCAAATCTGAATACATGCATCACCTGTTACAGACCAAGAAGGCAAGAAGTCTTCAAGAAGTGGAGGCATGTGTCAGAGCCGAAGTGACAGGCTACACCGCAACAGGGGAATGGTTGGATGAGCTGTTCGCAACATGTTGGCCAGGGCACACACATGTCTTCGGCAAAATGGTGGCCATGTCGAAGGAAGGCTTCATTAAAAATCTTAATATCAACAAACAACTAAATGATTTCTACTTTAAATTGAAAGGAAGCTTACATTTAATTTTATGTCTTAAAAAAAAACACTTTTAGCAGAAGGCCGTCACTCATACCGTATTATTTGTGAACCTGAAGGAAAATGTGAATGACTTTTCAGTGCAATTAAGAAACAAGTGTCTTCAGAACATTTTATTTGTGCAATATTTTTAGTTTGTGAAGTATTATTTATTTTTACAATGTTTAACCACCTTTGGCTCATCTAATATACCAGGAACCTGTAATAAATTACAGGGACAACAATACCTTGCTTGTAGACTCTCACTCCATATCATCATGCTGCAGTAATATTCATGTCTTAACTGTGTAAATCCCATTGGAATGGCGAAAAATGCGGACAGTTTACCAAACGTGTCACATAGTTTGCTTATTTTTTAGTCAATTACTTTCATTTTTAGGGAGGATAAACCAGATTAACAACTACTTTTACATTTTATGACATGTTGATATGTCGTCTGCAGACGCCTGCCGCGTGGAAAGTATTAACATTTCAACGCGGTAGGCGTCTGCAACCGGGGTTGTTCCAAATACGAGGGTCATTTCATCCTCCGACGTCGTAACTTTAAGTCAATGTTTGCAGTCATTAGCGACATCCTCAAGAACAAAAAATGCTCTTCCAAGCTACCTGGTCACAGCTCTTCTTCTGAACTGGCAAATCGGTTTGCAACATATTTCACCAGTAAGATACAAACCATCAGGATGAATCTCACATCAAATGCTACTGTGTCTTCTGAGATTCAATCAACAATATCCGCCTTGTCTTGGAAGGAGTTTAACACAGTTTCTGATGCTGAGATAAAGGACATAATTATGAAATCTCCAAGTGCCACAGGCAGCGTTCGCGTTAAGTGGTTGCCCGGTTGCCCGGGACACCCAAAATTAGCACCGGGCAACCAACATGTACTTATTTGGTTGCCCAGTGGGCAACCAATTTTTTTACAAGAAGTGAAACACTTAACACATGCATTTAAATATTTTACAGAACGGGCAACCAAAAAATCTGCCGGGCAACCATAATTTCCTGCTTGGTTGCCCGGCGGGCAACCAGATTTTTTTCCTTAATTCGGACGCTGGCCACAGGGCTTATTGATCCTATGCCAACATGGTTGATCAAGAAGTTACTTGATTCACTGCTACCCATAATCACATCCATCGTGAATATGTCACTTACAGAGGAAGATGTACCATCTTCAATGAAATCAGCAGTGATTAAGCCTCTACTCAAGAAACAGAACTTGGATTGTAATGTCTTAAAGAACTATCGACCTGTTAGCAACCTCTCCTTCATCTCGAAAGTTCTTGAGCGTGTTGTGGCTAAGCAGCTGAAGCAGCATATATCTGATCACAACTTGCAAGAACAATTCCAATCGGCATACAAACAATTCCATAGTACGGAATCTGCTTTGCTGAGGGTCCACAATGACATATTATGTGCAATGGAGAATCAGGGTATCGCCGTGCTAGTTCTTTTGGATCTTGCAGTGCACTTGACACTATTGACCATGCAGTATTACTTGCCAGAATGCAACATCGTCTAGGAATAAGTGGTCCCATCTTGAACTGGTTCAAATCATATCTTTCGGATCGGACTCAATGTGTGCATATTACTGGAAAGTCTTCTGCTCCACAACATCTACAATATGGCGTACCGCAAGGGCCAGAGCTTGGGCCTCTACTGTTTTCCATCTACAGTCTGCCACTTGGGGACATTTATTCGTAGACACCAAATGGAGTTACACATCTACGCAGATGACACTCAAGTGTATCTGTCTGTCTGTCCGTCCAACAACTCCCAATGGTGTCAAGCTTGCTGTATCTAGACTTGAACAGTATGTAAAGGACATCAATGAGTGGATGTCAGCTAATTTCCTCAAGCTGAATGCTGATAAAACAGAGGTTATTATGCTCGGTTTTAAAACTTAACTTGCCAAGATTAATCTCTTAAATGTGCATATCGCTGACGTTGACATACCTATCAAATATGTTCTTGTGAGGAGTATTGGGGTTATGTTTGACTCCGGTTTGACAATGGCAGCTCAAGTTGCTAATATCACCAAATTGGCAAGTTTCCAACCCAGAAATATCGGTAAGGCCCGGAGAATGTTAACCACGGATTCCACTAAAATAGCTGTGCATACATTGGTCACTTCAAGACTTGACTACTGCAACAGCTTACAAGCTGGCATAAACAAGACTCTTATCACAAGACTTCAGAATGTGCAACGTACTGCAGCACGGTTGGTGATGAGAAAGAGAAAGTATGACCCAATATCTCAAGATCTTGTTCACCTTCATTGGCTTCCAGTTGAGCATAGGATTGATTTCAAGATTTTAGTCCTCACATATAAATCTCTCCATCAACAAACACCGGACTATCTTGCAAACTTGCTCCATGTTCAGACTGGTCGCAGGTGTCTACGCTCCACCTCTTCTGCACCACATTTGGTTGAACCCAGAACTCACCTTATCACATTTGCTGATCGTGCCTTTTCATCCTATGCTCCTCGTCAATGGAACCGGCTTCCAGATCATATCAGAAATGCAGATTCCATCAACATATTTAAACGACTTTTAAAATGTCATCTTTTTGAACATGCTTTTGTAAAGTAGTTTTCTCTTTGTATTTCATTTTGCCAAAGCGCCTTAGTACAAGTTTCTTGGTTCTGGCGCTATATAAATTTCAGTGATTGATTGATTGATCACATAATATACCTTTAAGTGCTGATCATTTTGTCATTTCAAAAAGCCGAAACGAATCTATCAGCCAGATATCTCTTTAAGGCCATGTCAGTTCCTCGTGCAATTACCCATCAGAACATTATGGTTGTCAAGGGTAACTTGTTGACATATACTAAATCGGGAAGTGAATGAGCACAAACGTTTAAATTTCATATTTACAAACATACTGTTTGGGGTATGCACGCTATCCTGATTTAAACGCCATTTTTGATTTCCCCTAATTGAGAGCTTTCCAAAAGTGTATAATTTTGTTATCATCGGTTGAATCCTTTTTTGTTTGTTATAGTCATGTATGTAAAACCGATGAATTAGGGCAAGTTGACTGTGTAGCAAATCGGAAGAAAGCCATGGACAATGCAATCGATTCATGATAACAATTGTTACTTAATAGTTGAGACGTTTGTTGAAACAGAAACTTTTTTTTAAATTTTAAATCTATAAAATGAGAGCAAAATTATGTTTGCACCATACAGGGATGAGGAGTTATTGTAAATTGAACGTAGAATTGGGAACATTTTCTATATTCCCAATAGAGATTGTACACAGCGCCACCGCCGCGAACGCCACCGCAACCACCCCTGGCTTTCGAAATATAATCAATCATATCTCAGCCAAACAGATATGGAAATACCTGATTTATTCACACAATGTAGCTAGATTAATAGGCTTTCGATTCAAATGACACCTAAACCATTAGCTCCATGAGTTAATAAAGAGAGATAGAGTGATTCGTCACCAAAAATGCAACTGCCCCCATCCTTTTTGGGTGGCGAGTTCTAAACACATGGACTTTACAAACTATATAAACAATAAAAGTGACTAATTTGTTAGGAAAATATGCCCACTGATTAGCCAGAACCAGATCAGGACAACCATTAAGTTTAACCCTTCCCTTCCCTACAGGGAAATTGCTTTTCATAAGAAATGGGAGATCTTGAATAAACAGGGCTAAATGTGGCCAAGTGGCTAAAAGATGATTTTCTACTATTGACTATCTGATTTGACTATTCAGAAGGTTTGCTCATAAAGAAAACTCATCCCATGAGTATCATGTTAAACAATACGAAGCATCACTGATGTGGAATGTATTGTACTTGTTCAAAATGCCTAACTTTACATTAGTTCGCACGCATGACCATAGCATTATGACACTGACTATACGCTACTTGTACGCAATCCTATTTCAAAATAAAAGCAAGGCTCTCCCCTAGTATCAGCGGGCCCAACCGATATTTTAAACCAGCTAATATGCATAAAAATAATATAATTTATTAATATGCACAGTACGAACGCATTGTCAGCTATAACTTGAATTTCATTTAATTCAAATTGGTCATTTCAAACGGGAGATATATGCACTTTTCCAAGGTACCTCTATGAATGCAAAAGTTTAACTCACGCATTTTGAAATGTCAATCAATGGCGTGTTGGTATTCACAATGCCTACAATGGACAATGGGGTATATTTGGAACACTTTCATCAAGTAGCTAGTGTACTCATATATGCAATGAAGACATTGGTTAATTTTTAACAAAAGTATTTGTCGTGATTTTCTAAAAACGGGACCTGAATATTTTGACTCACCCTGTATAAAAACCAACATCAGATTTGTATTTAGAGAAATAGTTCTAATACTATATACTGTATACGATGGTCTTATAATGTAAAGGCTGTACCATGGAGTCGTATATAGCAAAACAGCTAAGAACTATGTTTGATTCTCATTCATATTTAGTTTATTGGTTATTTTGGTCTTTAATCAGTTTGTTAGATTTATTTTAACAACAAACATAATAATCAAACAACATTATTATATAGTGGGTGTGGTTTGAGATGTCAGCAGGCAATTTGATTGGTTTTTGGCTGATTTTCAGCCGACTCGCCCATGCATTATGAGACAATGTTGTATAGTTTGGGGCGGGGTTTAATTCATTCGAAAAATAATACCTTCAGCGCGTATGATCAGCGCGTATGATCAACGCGTCATCGCGTTAGCGTCCCCTACACAAAGTCGCCGCCGTATGCGTTGTGGGTATAACGCGGCGATGACAGGTGCGTGTGTGCTAAATAACGCGATTAATTTGAAGCAGGATGTTGGAAAACAGCTCGCTGGATTCGCCGATTTTATAAAGGGGGAAATTTGTTGTTGTTTGATTAAAATAAATCTAAAAAAACTGCGTTATTTTATGATAAAATATCAAAATAACTAATAAACTAAATATTAGAATGAGAATAAAACATAGTTCTTAGCTGTTTTGCTATAGACGATGGTCTTATAATGTATAGGCTGTACCATATGTGTGTCGTCGTGTATTGCTGCCTGCGGCGACCATACACGACTCCAAATATGGTACAGCCTATATACACTATAAGACCATCGTCTATAGCAAAACAGCTAAGAACTATGTTTTATTCTCTAAACGTACAACAACTTTCCCCCTTTATAAAATCGGCGAATCCATCGAGCTGTTTACCAACTTCTTGCTTCGAATTAATTGCGTTCTTTAGCACACGCGCATATGGCAACGCTGGGTTACACGCACAACGCATACGCCGGCGACTTTGTGTAGGGGACGCTAACGCAATGATCATGCGCACTGAATGTATCATTATTCAAACGAATCAAGCCCCGCCCTAAATGTCTCATAATATATATTGCGTATCGGATGAAAATCAGCAAAAAAACACCAATCACAGTCCAGTGACATCCAAAACCACACCCACTGTAAAGAATCTACAATATTGCAATGAAATCAAAGTAAAACAAAGTACACCCTAACACATAAAGAAGTTCGTCACACTTAAGTGATGTGTGACGATCCATTTTTACTCTTCAAATTGAAGGATGTTAATGATTTGAACAACCATAACGAACAACAGTTTATAACAGAAGGGAACAATAGCAGACAAGGCATTGAGAGACTATTTATGTTTCTTTCAAACAAGTTTAAAACTTTCCACGCGGCTATTTTAGTTTTACCACACAAAACAGATGTTTCAAAAGCCTTTCCGAAATTTCAAGTAATCTCAAGAATTAGTGAATCAATACTAGGTATATTTGTACTTATTTTAATGCATTTCTTGTGGTGATTCCAAATATGGTGATGGAAATTCAATCATTTTGACATTTTTGAAACATTTTGTTCGGTTCATAGACGCCTGCCGCGTGGAAAGTGTTAACACACACACCCCACACCCTTTTGTACTTTGCCAAAGAGGTGAAATAAGTCCGATAATCGTGATCGTAACATTTTAATGAAATGGTTAGGCCTATGTCAAAGATGATGAAAAAACCTGGACCTGAATCTCATTGATTTTAATGATGGGCATCGATGGGTAGGCGCAGCCTACTATATCATTTTGGGACAGCCTGTATATGAATAAATGCACCAAATTGGAAATTGGACAATTTGCGCATTTGACATTGAAATGTTCTCTGAATACGTGTCATTTATTTAGTGTTAGCATACAACTGAAGATTTTGAACACTGTGGAGTACGTCTCATGTATTTAATGTTAGCATAAAACTGAAGTTTTGTTGACAATTTGTTTTTGCAAAAGCCGCATAAATTTAAAAAATAAAATCTGAAAAATTATCAGCACGTGTTTACCATGTTGAATCAATGTGTCTTATTTTAAGTTATGCGATCAAACATTTTAGCTCATATGGCCATGGGGCCTCAGATATATTTTTTAAACTTGTTGAATTATTTCACTGAAGTTTAAAAGGGTATCAAAAGAACGTGTCTAGATATATAGATAGATGGATATATTAATGGATAGATATATTGGTTCAAACGGTCTTTGTATAATTATATGAACAAAACAATAAATGAGCATTTTTAGATGGTTTCAGCTTATTTTACAACTTATAGAGCCACTTTTTGGCGCATCCGTTACGTCGGTCGCCTCAATTATGTTGAGTTTTGACATAAAACTATAGTCGGCATACCCACTTATTTGGCACAATACAAATAATTATTGTGTTATGATGTGCTCAAGACCGGGAGTCAAGCGTCAAGACGAGAGAGATTTAGGACAGCGGACAGCATTTTATAATTGCGCTCTTGCAGCGATGAGCATGATGAGTTCAGCACGGTATCAAATCTACGACGTATTTTCATGCCTTGACTTCTGACTGGGTAGATTTGCGATTTCTACCAGGCGATTTTTTCAGCTATTGTTGACAATGTCATCGCTACCCCCACTTTTCAATATTTCAGCTACTGACGAGAAGAAGAAAATTGGGTCATTTTTGCGATTTTTTTGTCGGTACATCATGACTTTCGTAACTATCCCCCCCCCCCCCCCCCCCCCCCCCCCCCAGTTTCCAAACGCTGGGTACGCCACTGACTGAGTGCTGAACTCATCATGTTCATTGCTGCTGCGAGCATCTTACTATAAATCTGTGTGGGGTTGTGTGTGTTTGTTATCCTTATGTCTCCGTTAGTTTTGATCAAAGTGGCGCATAATTTGCATGCAATATCGAGGAAATAACGGTGTGTTAAAGTTTATTCCAGTGAAAATTGGTTAACAATTTGCTCCAAAAACAGCAAATAACCTCTCAGATTTGGCTCATAAATGCCACTAGAATTGAACAACATTGTGCGTTGCGCTTACTGCCGCGTAATCATACCGTGGTAACGCGTTGCGTGTCGCGTTTGCGCAAATGCTAACTGCTAGCTTCACTGTCTATAATCACTGTCATAATGGTATAATGACATATTACTAAATTCAAGCTATTTCACACGAGCATGTTTCGTCGTTGTTCGCGGAGCTGCGTCCAGATGCCTGAAATGTGCTAACTAACGTGCGTGACGATATCACGATTGACGCGCGGTCATTTTTTGAATGTGCCCGGTACGCACCTCTGGGTTTACGCACATACGAATGCACACAAGTTCGCACGCATAGAATGGAGTTGACCATAGCATTATGACACTGACTATACGCTACTTGTACGCAATCCTATTTCAAAATAAAAGCAAGGCTCTCCCCTAGTATCAGCGGGCCCAACCGATATTTTAAACCAGCTAATATGCATAAAAATAATATAATTTATTAATATGCACAGTACGAACGCATTGTCAGCTATAACTTGAATTTCATTTAATTCAAATTGGTCATTTCAAACGGGAGATATATGCACTTTTCCAAGGTACCTCTATGAATGCAAAAGTTTAACTCACGCATTTTGAAATGTCAATCAATGGCGTGTTGGTATTCACAATGCCTACAATGGACAATGGGGTATATTTGGAACACTTTCATCAAGTAGCTAGTGTACTCATATATGCAATGAAGACATTGGTTAATTTTTAACAAAAGTATTTGTCGTGATTTTCTAAAAACGGGACCTGAATATTTTGACTCACCCTGTATAAAAACCAACATCAGATTTGTATTTAGAGAAATAGTTCTAATACTATATACTGTATACGATGGTCTTATAATGTAAAGGCTGTACCATGGAGTCGTATATAGCAAAACAGCTAAGAACTATGTTTGATTCTCATTCATATTTAGTTTATTGGTTATTTTGGTCTTTAATCAGTTTGTTAGATTTATTTTAACAACAAACATAATAATCAAACAACATTATTATATAGTGGGTGTGGTTTGAGATGTCAGCAGGCAATTTGATTGGTTTTTGGCTGATTTTCAGCCGACTCGCCCATGCATTATGAGACAATGTTGTATAGTTTGGGGCGGGGTTTAATTCATTCGAAAAATAATACCTTCAGCGCGTATGATCAGCGCGTATGATCAACGCGTCATCGCGTTAGCGTCCCCTACACAAAGTCGCCGCCGTATGCGTTGTGGGTATAACGCAGCGATGACAGGTGCGTGTGTGCTAAATAACGCGATTAATTTGAAGCAGGATGTTGGAAAACAGCTCGCTGGATTCGCCGATTTTATAAAGGGGGAAATTTGTTGTTGTTTGATTAAAATAAATCTAAAAAAACTGCGTTATTTTATGTTAAAATATCAAAATAACTAATAAACTAAATATTAGAATGAGAATAAAACATAGTTCTTAGCTGTTTTGCTATAGACGATGGTCTTATAATGTATAGGCTGTACCATATGTGTGTCGTCGTGTATTGCTGCCTGCGGCGACCATACACGACTCCAAATATGGTACAGCCTATATACACTATAAGACCATCGTCTATAGCAAAACAGCTAAGAACTATGTTTTATTCTCTAAACGTACAACAACTTTCCCCCTTTATAAAATCGGCGAATCCATCGAGCTGTTTACCAACTTCTTGCTTCGAATTAATTGCGTTCTTTAGCACACGCGCATATGGCAACGCTGGGTTACACGCACAACGCATACGCCGGCGACTTTGTGTAGGGGACGCTAACGCAATGATCATGCGCACTGAATGTATCATTATTCAAACGAATCAAGCCCCGCCCTAAATGTCTCATAATATATATTGCGTATCGGATGAAAATCAGCAAAAAAACACCAATCACAGTCCAGTGACATCCAAAACCACACCCACTGTAAAGAATCTACAATATTGCAATGAAATCAAAGTAAAACAAAGTACACCCTAACACATAAAGAAGTTCGTCACACTTAAGTGATGTGTGACGATCCATTTTTACTCTTCAAATTGAAGGATGTTAATGATTTGAACAACCATAACGAACAACAGTTTATAACAGAAGGGAACAATAGCAGACAAGGCATTGAGAGACTATTTATGTTTCTTTCAAACAAGTTTAAAACTTTCCACGCGGCTATTTTAGTTTTACCACACAAAACAGATGTTTCAAAAGCCTTTCCGAAATTTCAAGTAATCTCAAGAATTAGTGAATCAATACTAGGTATATTTGTACTTATTTTAATGCATTTCTTGTGGTGATTCCAAATATGGTGATGGAAATTCAATCATTTTGACATTTTTGAAACATTTTGTTCGGTTCATAGACGCCTGCCGCGTGGAAAGTGTTAACACACACACCCCACACCCTTTTGTACTTTGCCAAAGAGGTGAAATAAGTCCGATAATCGTGATCGTAACATTTTAATGAAATGGTTAGGCCTATGTCAAAGATGATGAAAAAACCTGGACCTGAATCTCATTGATTTTAATGATGGGCATCGATGGGTAGGCGCAGCCTACTATATCATTTTGGGACAGCCTGTATATGAATAAATGCACCAAATTGGAAATTGGACAATTTGCGCATTTGACATTGAAATGTTCTCTGAATACGTGTCATTTATTTAGTGTTAGCATACAACTGAAGATTTTGAACACTGTGGAGTACGTCTCATGTATTTAATGTTAGCATAAAACTGAAGTTTTGTTGACAATTTGTTTTTGCAAAAGCCGCATAAATTTAAAAAATGAAATCTGAAAAATTATCAGCACGTGTTTACCATGTTGAATCAATGTGTCTTATTTTAAGTTATGCGATCAAACATTTTAGCTCATATGGCCATGGGGCCTCAGATATATTTTTTAAACTTGTTGAATTATTTCACTGAAGTTTAAAAGGGTATCAAAAGAACGTGTCTAGATATATAGATAGATGGATATATTAATGGATAGATATATTGGTTCAAACGGTCTTTGTATAATTATATGAACAAAACAATAAATGAGCATTTTTAGATGGTTTCAGCTTATTTTACAACTTATAGAGCCACTTTTTGGCGCATCCGTTACGTCGGTCGCCTCAATTATGTTGAGTTTTGACATAAAACTATAGTCGGCATACCCACTTATTTGGCACAATACAAATAATTATTGTGTTATGATGTGCTCAAGACCGGGAGTCAAGCGTCAAGACGAGAGAGATTTAGGACAGCGGACAGCATTTTATAATTGCGCTCTTGCAGCGATGAGCATGATGAGTTCAGCACGGTATCAAATCTACGACGTATTTTCATGCCTTGACTTCTGACTGGGTAGATTTGCGATTTCTACCAGGCGATTGTTTCAGCTATTGTTGACAATGTCATCGCTACCCCCACTTTTCAATATTTCAGCTACTGACGAGAAGAAGAAAATTGGGTCATTTTTGCGATTTTTTTGTCGGTACATCATGACTTTCGTAACTATCCCCCCCCCCCCCCCCCCCCAGTTTCCAAACGCTGGGTACGCCACTGACTGAGTGCTGAACTCATCATGTTCATTGCTGCTGCGAGCATCTTACTATAAATCTGTGTGGGGTTGTGTGTGTTTGTTATCCTTATGTCTCCGTTAGTTTTGATCAAAGTGGCGCATAATTTGCATGCAATATCGAGGAAATAACGGTGTGTTAAAGTTTATTCCAGTGAAAATTGGTTAACAATTTGCTCCAAAAACAGCAAATAACCTCTCAGATTTGGCTCATAAATGCCACTAGAATTGAACAACATTGTGCGTTGCGCTTACTGCCGCGTAATCATACCGTGGTAACGCGTTGCGTGTCGCGTTTGCGCAAATGCTAACTGCTAGCTTCACTGTCTATAATCACTGTCATAATGGTATAATGACATATTACTAAATTCAAGCTATTTCACACGAGCATGTTTCGTCGTTGTTCGCGGAGCTGCGTCCAGATGCCTGAAATGTGCTAACTAACGTGCGTGACGATATCACGATTGACGCGCGGTCATTTTTTGAATGTGCCCGGTACGCACCTCTGGGTTTACGCACATACGAATGCACACAAGTTCGCACGCATAGAATGGAGTTGACCATAGCATTATGACACTGACTATACGCTACTTGTACGCAATCCTATTTCAAAATAAAAGCAAGGCTCTCCCCTAGTATCAGCGGGCCCAACCGATATTTTAAACCAGCTAATATGCATAAAAATAATATAATTTATTAATATGCACAGTACGAACGCATTGTCAGCTATAACTTGAATTTCATTTAATTCAAATTGGTCATTTCAAACGGGAGATATATGCACTTTTCCAAGGTACCTCTATGAATGCAAAAGTTTAACTCACGCATTTTGAAATGTCAATCAATGGCGTGTTGGTATTCACAATGCCTACAATGGACAATGGGGTATATTTGGAACACTTTCATCAAGTAGCTAGTGTACTCATATATGCAATGAAGACATTGGTTAATTTTTAACAAAAGTATTTGTCGTGATTTTCTAAAAACGGGACCTGAATATTTTGACTCACCCTGTATAAAAACCAACATCAGATTTGTATTTAGAGAAATAGTTCTAATACTATATACTGTATACGATGGTCTTATAATGTAAAGGCTGTACCATGGAGTCGTATATAGCAAAACAGCTAAGAACTATGTTTGATTCTCATTCATATTTAGTTTATTGGTTATTTTGGTCTTTAATCAGTTTGTTAGATTTATTTTAACAACAAACATAATAATCAAACAACATTATTATATAGTGGGTGTGGTTTGAGATGTCAGCAGGCAATTTGATTGGTTTTTGGCTGATTTTCAGCCGACTCGCCCATGCATTATGAGACAATGTTGTATAGTTTGGGGCGGGGTTTAATTCATTCGAAAAATAATACCTTCAGCGCGTATGATCAGCGCGTATGATCAACGCGTCATCGCGTTAGCGTCCCCTACACAAAGTCGCCGCCGTATGCGTTGTGGGTATAACGCAGCGATGACAGGTGCGTGTGTGCTAAATAACGCGATTAATTTGAAGCAGGATGTTGGAAAACAGCTCGCTGGATTCGCCGATTTTATAAAGGGGGAAATTTGTTGTTGTTTGATTAAAATAAATCTAAAAAAACTGCGTTATTTTATGTTAAAATATCAAAATAACTAATAAACTAAATATTAGAATGAGAATAAAACATAGTTCTTAGCTGTTTTGCTATAGACGATGGTCTTATAATGTATAGGCTGTACCATATGTGTGTCGTCGTGTATTGCTGCCTGCGGCGACCATACACGACTCCAAATATGGTACAGCCTATATACACTATAAGACCATCGTCTATAGCAAAACAGCTAAGAACTATGTTTTATTCTCTAAACGTACAACAACTTTCCCCCTTTATAAAATCGGCGAATCCATCGAGCTGTTTACCAACTTCTTGCTTCGAATTAATTGCGTTCTTTAGCACACGCGCATATGGCAACGCTGGGTTACACGCACAACGCATACGCCGGCGACTTTGTGTAGGGGACGCTAACGCAATGATCATGCGCACTGAATGTATCATTATTCAAACGAATCAAGCCCCGCCCTAAATGTCTCATAATATATATTGCGTATCGGATGAAAATCAGCAAAAAAACACCAATCACAGTCCAGTGACATCCAAAACCACACCCACTGTAAAGAATCTACAATATTGCAATGAAATCAAAGTAAAACAAAGTACACCCTAACACATAAAGAAGTTCGTCACACTTAAGTGATGTGTGACGATCCATTTTTACTCTTCAAATTGAAGGATGTTAATGATTTGAACAACCATAACGAACAACAGTTTATAACAGAAGGGAACAATAGCAGACAAGGCATTGAGAGACTATTTATGTTTCTTTCAAACAAGTTTAAAACTTTCCACGCGGCTATTTTAGTTTTACCACACAAAACAGATGTTTCAAAAGCCTTTCCGAAATTTCAAGTAATCTCAAGAATTAGTGAATCAATACTAGGTATATTTGTACTTATTTTAATGCATTTCTTGTGGTGATTCCAAATATGGTGATGGAAATTCAATCATTTTGACATTTTTGAAACATTTTGTTCGGTTCATAGACGCCTGCCGCGTGGAAAGTGTTAACACACACACCCCACACCCTTTTGTACTTTGCCAAAGAGGTGAAATAAGTCCGATAATCGTGATCGTAACATTTTAATGAAATGGTTAGGCCTATGTCAAAGATGATGAAAAAACCTGGACCTGAATCTCATTGATTTTAATGATGGGCATCGATGGGTAGGCGCAGCCTACTATATCATTTTGGGACAGCCTGTATATGAATAAATGCACCAAATTGGAAATTGGACAATTTGCGCATTTGACATTGAAATGTTCTCTGAATACGTGTCATTTATTTAGTGTTAGCATACAACTGAAGATTTTGAACACTGTGGAGTACGTCTCATGTTAGCATAAAACTGAAGTTTTGTTGACAATTTGTTTTTGCAAAAGCCGCATAAATTTAAAAAATGAAATCTGAAAAATTATCAGCACGTGTTTACCATGTTGAATCAATGTGTCTTATTTTAAGTTATGCGATCAAACATTTTAGCTCATATGGCCATGGGGCCTCAGATATATTTTTTTAACTTGTTGAATTATTTCACTGAAGTTTAAAAGGGTATCAAAAGAACGTGTCTAGATATATAGATAGATGGATATATTAATGGATAGATATATTGGTTCAAACGGTCTTTGTATAATTATATGAACAAAACAATAAATGAGCATTTTTAGATGGTTTCAGCTTATTTTACAACTTATAGAGCCACTTTTTGGCGCATCCGTTACGTCGGTCGCCTCAATTATGTTGAGTTTTGACATAAAACTATAGTCGGCATACCCACTTATTTGGCACAATACAAATAATTATTGTGTTATGATGTGCTCAAGACCGGGAGTCAAGCGTCAAGACGAGAGAGATTTAGGACAGCGGACAGCATTTTATAATTGCGCTCTTGCAGCGATGAGCATGATGAGTTCAGCACGGTATCAAATCTACGCCAAAATACTGTCGCCCATACCAGGCCGCGTAAGCCGTGAACTGCGTAATGTATTTTTGAAGATACAACTCTCTTTTTTGAAGATTGGAGCAAATTACAAATATCTGTGTTGAAGGAACTAAAAAAAATCGATTCAAGGATATAAGCCGACTGGCTTCTTATTTACATAACAATTGGTCTTTGCAGACCATGTCCATTATAGACTTGCTGAGTTCATTCATGGTTCAATCAACACATTTATATTTACAGGACATTCTTTATCGTAGTGAAATTGCAAATGAAAAAAGTATCATTCAACATTCAATAAATATAGCGAACGATTATAAGCAATCCTGTTATTAAAAAAAAAAAGTGTAATAACAAAAAGAAAAAGACATTTACAAGATTCGAACCACCGACCTCATGATTGTGAAGCCAGCGCTCTACCATTTGAGCTAATGAAAACTATACATGAAACAGTTTTAAAATAAAATTAGATAGAGTTTAAAATACGAATATCACTGAAATCGGAGGCTAATTCGATTGTTGTGCGTTTTTATCAAAGGTTATCGCCCAAAAGTTGATTATATGCTGAAGGAGATTGTAATTCTGATTTCATTATTATGCATTGCACTTCTTTTTGAAACTATTCTAGACACAGTTCGTTCGTACAATAATTTCAACATTACGTTTTGTCGATTAAAATTCGCGGCAAATCTATTGCACCATGGGTATTATTACATGGGAATACGGAGACTCAGATACGTAGGGAGTCATGTGATTTTTGTCCAGGACAAACACTTGAGATGTACACGCCCCTTTAACATTAAGACTTTAGATTGCAGTGTTCGAAATGTCTAACTTTACTCAGGCGTATGACTCTCATATCTGCCCATTGTTGAGACTTGGTTCAGTATAGCGCACTCTATAATTCCTTCACCCGGAAGTTACAGCGTAAACTGTCAATCATTCGTTGTGAATGAATATTCAGCCATGTCTATTCATGACCTCACACCATGTGATCGTCGCGATCCGGCGTCCTTCCTAACTGATCCGATTACAATATTCATAACAAGCAAATAACGCCACGCCCCTCCTCTGTCACTGTCAGACGAAGCCATCCACAATTTAAAATTCGTATTTTGTTCTACGTAAATTAATTTCAAATAACCAATTCTGAATGTTTCTGGTCATATAAGAACTAAATTCTGCCATCATCAAAGCAAATCAGTTCAACTCTAAATCACAATCACCGTTGATGTACTATTTTTGTGCCACAGATCATGTTTTGAGCCGATAAAATCAACCACGTCTTAGGTCGTCTGGTTTGCTACGACCATGACAAAACCTTCACCCGTGAATTTGGTTGTAGTAGGAGAAATTTTGTCTGAGGAGTGACTTCTCCCATAGACCTGCTTTACATTAAAGACTTTAGACTGATGTGTTAAAAATGCCTAACTTTACATTAGAGACTTTCGATTGATGTGTTTGAAATGCCTAACTTTACTTAACATTAATACTTTTAAATAGATTGATGTATTCGAAATGCCTAACTTTACTTAACATTAAGACTTAATATATTGAATGGTTCAAAATGCCTAACTTTACATTAGAGACTTTAGATTGATATCCTCAAAATGCCTAACTTTACCTTACATTAAAGGCTTATATTGATATGTTCAAAATGCCTAACTTACATTATAGACTTTAGATTGATGCGTTCGAAATGGCTAACTTTACATTAAGACTTAGATTGTTGAGTTCAAAACGCTTAACACTTTCCACGAGGCAGACGACATTCCAAAATTTCACAAAATGTTTCAAAAATGTCAACATTATTGAAATTCATCATCA
The DNA here is from genome assembly GCA_035610835.1 of Ophiura sarsii. Classification (NCBI taxonomy): domain Eukaryota; kingdom Metazoa; phylum Echinodermata; class Ophiuroidea; order Amphilepidida; family Ophiuridae; genus Ophiura; species Ophiura sarsii. The sequence continues at coordinate 19,208,758 of CM069449.1, forward strand.
TATTATTTGGTATCCCCATAAGAAATGCATTGAAATAATTGGTTCAGTAATCCTTGAGATTGACTTTGAAAATTGGGTAAAGGTTTCTGAAAAAACGCTGTTTTGTATACATGGTAAAACTAATAGCTGCGTGAAAAGTGTTAACTTAACATCAAAAGAGTTAAACTGATGCTATTCCATATGCCCAACTTAAATTAAATGCTACATTATTATAAAGACTGTCGGGAGTTGTGTCAAATGTCTAACTTTACATTTACATTGTATACTACCACAGACCACACTGTGGATATTGTACTCACCGCCTTTCCCCACTCTGGGCAGGTGTTCCCCGTCGTCCCCACACTGCGGAGGTCAGTGCTCCCCGTCATCCCAACGGTGACATATCGATAGTCCGACAGTAATATAGTCCGACGGTTATATAAACACAACACCAAAAGTATTATAAGTCCCCCTCTCAAAAGTTCGCCATAACATCGTAAGGTAAAACATTTTACCAATAAAACTTAGTTAGACACAATCCTATGACTGTTTCCTAAGTGTTGTTTGAAAATGCAGTTTTTGTCTTCCATTTGAGCTCATTCAGCCATGAAGTCATGGACATCTTTCATTTTCAACAAAACTTAGGAAACAGTCATAGGATTATTTCTTACTAAGTTTTATTGGTAAAATGTTTTACCTTATGATGTTGTGACGAACTGTTGAGAGGGGGACTTACTTTTGGTGTTGTGTTTAGTCCGACAAAATAAGGTTCAATAGTTTAAAAGCTATTATAAAGACTTGTGACTGTCAGGAGTTGTGTCAAATGTCTAACTTTACATTTACATTTTATTCTACCACACTGTGGATATTGTACTCAACGCACTCTGGTGCAATAGTACGAAGGTTCTATAATCCGAAAATGAATAAGATTCTTTATTCCGAACATGAAAAACGGTTCTTTAGTCCGAATACTATGATCATGTTCTATAATCCGATTATTGAAAATGGTTTGGTAATCCGAATATTTTAACAAGGACAACACAAGAATAATCGGGGGCTCCCAACCATGGATTATTCGCGTTAATGTGTTTGTAGCCTACAGAAAGAAGAACAAATCATCGTTGATACATTTTAATTTCATATGAATGAAATATTATTTACACAGTGATCACCCGGGATGGGTTAATCACATAAAGAACTCCCAATTTACCGGAAAAAACACCTTTACCGTTGAACATTTGAGTTATATGCACAAATTAAGTTATTTACAACTTTTCATTGAGTATCTTCCTATGATACGACCATCTCACTTTTATAAAGACCTCGAACTCATCATGATTTAACGCTGTGAACGCGGCAGGCGTCTGCAGACGACATTCCAAATGTTCACGAAATGTTTCAAAAAATGTCCAAATGATTGAATTTCATTGCCATATAACCATGAGAAATACAATGGAATTAGTGCATACATGCCTTGTATTGGTTCAGTAAACCTTGAGCTAGGCTATGTAAGTTGGGAATAGTTTCGGACAAATCTGTTTTGCATATGAAGAGCTTTGTTGCAAAAGGGCCACCAGACCACTCCAACATGTTACTCATTTACTGTTTCTATATGACTTGGATTAGTGCATCCATGCACGTCAATTGAGGCACCAACAATACAAGCCACATTCCACATAAATCGTCGCTGTTCTGACATACCGGCACATGTGCCATTTGGGGCAAAATGAGTTAAGTTGCATTTCATGATCTACAAATGAAACACTTTATTCTCCAAAAAAATTGAGACAAAAGGGTAATTAATTAATGATGTACCGCACTAATTAGTGTGATATGCCAGGGTTTTAACATAATACCGGCATGAAAACCTCATTTGGTATTCTGACATACCGACACATCACAATATTCTGCCATAGACCACGGTGTAACTGCAGTTCTGACATACCGGCATATCACTAGCATATCACTGTAGGACGAATATGAAATTTTTGTTCTTCTTTCTGACATACTGGCACCTGACTTTATGACATAATTACTCCTAATTAATAATGGCAATTTGTTGTTGTAACATGCTCATAACAAACATAAGTATATATATCTATTAGTGTTCTTTGACAATGATAGTGACATTTGATGGAAATGCTCTCTAACAAGTCTTTAAAATTTGGAATATTTTCAAACACGATTTTCTCAAAACGCTGTTTTTCGTGATGTGCCGGTATGTCAGAACAGCGACGAAATGAATAGCCATCCATTCAATAATCATAATGCGAAATGAGTAACAGGTAGAAATGGATGTAGGCCCTTTTGCAACACAGCTATTCATATGGTAAAACCAATAGCCGCGTGGAAAGTGTTAATAACGCGAGGCGTTCGTTGCGTGTAAGTTTTCCTGTAGGGTGCGAATTCGTCTAAATAGGCCTACAGGATAATAGTCGCTTGGTACCGTATTGTTTTGTACAAATATTTTTGATTATCTTGAAACACTTCATTGTCAAATTGTGACAAAATAATAGTCCTATTCTTTTCGGTGTGTTGAAACGATTTACAAAATTACGAGGATCCTTTACGATAGATGTGTGATATAGTTAACAATTCGCGTATCAAATGCTTTTATGACGCCATTAAAGCGATATTTTCTAACCCTCTGCATTTTAACAACATCTGTCAGTAGGCGATAAACTGAATAATATGAATAACTTACTTCTCCGGTGATTAGCCTATACACTACCAAAGATAAGAAATTCAAGAATTTGTATATATAAACAAGATTTTTTTTTTTTTAAAAAGTAAAAAGTTGGAGAAGTAAATTAACAGAGGACACGGGTAATAATTTTAAGACATTTCGATACTGGAAAACGACGAACGCGGAGTGCCATTTTAAATAGTATAGGACTGGGCCAACGTTTAGACGAGTACAATTACATATCACTGCCTAGAGGCTTGTGCCGAATACTGACGTCACGTCACGTCACGTCACGTCATGTCTTGTTCACGTTTATCACACTTCACGTTCGTGTTTTAAAATCAACACTAACGTTCACACGTCAATCACATTTCACACCCGTGTTTAAAAATCAACACTTTGGTCACGTTAAAAACGTTTTTGAATCACTTTAACCCATGCATGGATATAATTGACAAAGTTAAGGATTATAGTCTAATGTGCGTACATTCAGCATAGCTTTCCCTTCCGCAGCACCCGGAACTTAAAAACCCGTGTTATAGTATTCAGCCTTAGTATAGTAGCTTCACATTACCCCTCCTACACAGCATACTGGCTTGTGTTTTATGCACGTCCCTTACCCAAAAAGCTAACCTGCTTTTAGCCTGCTTCTAGCCTGCTTAAAAGCAGCTTAAATCCTTAGCCTACACTAACCTGTATATGGGCCTAAATATGCAAATGAGGCAGGCTATTGTAGCCTGCTGAAAGTCAGAAGCAGGCTTATTATTAGCCTGCTTTACAAAAAAGCAGGCTAATGACAGCAGGTTAAATTAACCTGCTTGTTAGCCTGTAATTTTTAACCTGCTTCATTAGACTGCTTTATTAGCCTGCTTATTTAGCCTGTAGAATTTAACCTGCTTTATTAGCCTGCTTGTTAACATGCAAATCATCCTTAGCCTACACTAACCTGTAGGCCTATATGGGCTGAAATATGTAGATTAGGCAGGCTAGTTTTAACCTGCTCTCCAGAAGCAGGCTTATTCAAGCAGGTTAACCAGCTTCTTTAGCCTGCAAATATTAACCTACTTTATAATTAACCTGCAGACCATATTTAAAAGCAGGCTTATTTTAGCCTGCTGTCCTTATAAGCAGGCTTACTATTTTAGCCTGCTCTCCCAAAAAACAGGCTTAGTTTAGCCTGCTCTCCCAAAAAGCAGGCTGCCCGCTAACAATAAAAAAAACCTCCCATGTTTATGAATGAGTTGTTGCAAATTACGGTAAGAAATATGCTTGATTTTTTTGTAAAATACAGATTTTTTTTTATAGATTTAAGCATCATAGTAAAGTTAAAACATGTAATAAAAATAATTAAATAGAATTTTGTATGTTTAATACATTTTTTCTTTAATCAAAATCAGAGATGGTTTCAAAATAAAAATGAATGAATCAATCAAACAATCATAAACAAAACAACCAATCAATACACATCCAATCATTGAATAAACAAATAAATAAAAAACAATCAACCAATTGAATAATTGATCAATCAATCAATGAAAAATCAATTAATAGCCAACCAATCGATCAACAATTAATGCATCAATCAACAAATGAAAGCATTTAAAATTAATTAGTAAACAACCAATTAAATCAATAAATCAATCTCTTAAGCATCTGAACCCTATCAATCAATCCATTAATTCATCATAGATGTCAATCAAATTTACCAATCAAATAGATCTATTAAACAGCCGTTCAACCAATACATCAATCTGGCAACAAATAAATCAATTAATCAACTGACCAATTATCAATAAAACCATAAACAATTAATCAATTAATTAAAACAAACAAGATATAATCATGCCATTTTTAAAAATAACAAAAATGTATCAATCAATAATAAAAAATCAACAACCAAAAACAACCAATCAAATCAAAATTGAATCATTCAATTAACCATAATCAACCAGCATGCATTCATTATTGTTTCCTCCGTTCCACAATATTAAAAGCTCCTAATCCATCATTGCTAAAGAAAAGAGTAATTGTGATGCGATCTGTGAAAACCCGTCGGATGTCGCAAAATGTGAAATAGGGATTATGGGTAAAATATTTAAAAAAATGAAAAGAAAAAAAAAACCTTTTTAAATTTGTTTTTAAGATTTTGTTTAGAAAATTAATTTCTATTACTTTGTGTCATCACCTTTATGAAATGTCACCTTCAAAACCTTACTTAAGTCACTTTTCTAAGTAGCCTTATAATGTTATTCTATTGAACTATGTATCTTTTATGGCCTGTTTTCGTGATTTCTTGTTTTGTAGCGTTTTATGACATCACAATCATCATTCACTCATAACTTTTGTTGTAGTGATCGTAGACAAATGATCGAAACAGTTCTGTAATCAGCACAGATTCAGCTTTATTATGATATAAATATCTCCAATATGAAAAATCCCGACATGTGGCGGGTTTTCACAGATCGCATCACAATTGCCTAAACTGACTAAAAGGTACGGGAATAATTGCCTGTATAAAGCCTATCAACTGTTTTAATAAGCTTAAGCTTAATCAAAATATACTGTAAATGCAGTTTATAATTTGATAACTATAAATCTGAACAGTCTACCTTATCACACTTTGTTGAATCTCATGAAGCTTTCATCTTTACTTGGTTTATAACATCAATAGTGATAAATATCCACAAATATCCTGAAATATATGCAGCATCCTGACACAGGCAGTTTGACAGTTGGCAGCAACTTCCAAAATGGCTGCTGCAGGTTAGAGTTTAAAATTGCAGGTTATGCATTGCCGCCAAATTAGTCATGTGACACAAAGCAGGCTAAGAGTAATTTGCATGAGATATCACATCACAATTAACCTGCTCTTTAGTTCGCAGTCTAAAAAGAATTAATGTGTTAAAACACTAGCCTGCTTTTATAAAAGCAGGCTATCATATAATTATAACACTAGCCTGCTATTATAAAAGCAGGCTATTATTTAACATGTATAAGCCTGCCTTTTGAATTTGTGAAAAGCAGGCTATCATTAAAACAAATTTAGCCTGCTTTTGTAAAGGCAGGCTATTCCTAAACCTGCTCTTGTAAAGGCAGGCTATATGTCTAAGCCTGCTTTTGTAAAAGCAGGCTTTGAATTAACCTGCAGACAGTTTATTAACCTGTATTTGAGACCACAGGTCAAAAGCAGGTTAAAGGCAGGCTAATTTAGCCTGCTTTTATGGTAAGGGGTACCATTGAATATTGAAGAAAGTTAAACATTTAACTGTAATAAAATGTTTTGGATTGTAGAAGGTAAGGATATATGTCAAGTATCAGCAAAAGTCGTACTGTTCAAAAGAAAGCAGTATGCCCGTTTGGAACCGAAAAGAAACGGCAAGTTGCCCATAGAAACAGAAAACCGATCAATTTTACCGTTATGTACCGTGAACCGTGTCACGCTGGATTATACACATTGTGAGTGAAAAAAAATTCCGGTGGGGCGGCATTGTTTGGTATTACAAGTATAACCCATCAACTTGGATCGATACACTTGAGATAACTCATCGCTAGTTGAAACAGGGGGGGGGGATTAAAAACTTAAAAACTTACCGGTTAATCTTGACATTTAATCTTACCGTTAACATTACAGTGCCCCAGTAGAAACACGCTCATTGAGAACCCAGTTGCCATAATAAATAAGTAAATTAGAAGCGGTATTTGTATTGATTGATTGATTGATTGATTGATTGATTGATTGATTGATTGATTGATTGATTGATTGATTGATTGATTGATTGATTGATTGATTGATTGATTGATTGATTGATTGATTGATTGACTGATTGATTGATTGATTGATTGATTGATTGATTGATTGATTGATTGATTGATTGATTGATTGATTGATTGATTGATTGATTGATTGATTGATTGATTGATTGATTGATTGATTGATTGATTGATTGATTGATTGATTGATTGATTGATTGATTGAAATTGCCCACTTACACATAATTTAGATGTACTAATAATGGAAGCACAGTTCAAATGAGGACATAGTGACGTAAAGTAATGCATACATACACCCTGTAGGGTCAAACACGTTCATTCTTTTCAACCAAATAGTGTTTCTCGTTAATTTCAAAACAATTTAAAAAAACCAGGTACAGCTTACAAGATAGTTCTAGACATTTTCGTGAATGGTTGCTTCTAAACATCAATTTTGTCTTATTTTTTTATTTTTTTATTCTTTTGCGAAACAAATCCATCTGTTGAAATGAAACTCCTGGATTTAAACGTATTATGCATTTAGTTATATAGACTTTTGGGTTTGGGCCAAACGCGTTAAATATGTAAACCAAATTCAATATGAAAACTGTATAATAACCATTATTCACCACGTGCAGGCTTGAAACAACACTGCCATAAAAACAACCATTTCGAAAAGGAATTATCTTGAAATACAAAAGACTATTTCTTTTTTTATATGTTTGTTATTGAATAACGATACAATTTGCATTTTCTTTTTCATTTTATGTAGGCCTACACGTGCGTAACAATATTATTTTATAACCATTATTAACCATATATGCAGGGCTGAGATAATAACACTTCGATGAAAACATTTCAAAAAGAGTTATCTTGAAATATTTTTTTTAAATAATCACAATGTCGACTAAACGTTTGGTTAGACAAAATCAAGCTAGCGAGATGAATAACAGTGCAAAAAAGTGTTTAATTTGTTTTAATTTTTGTAAATGAATAATGATCAGACTCCCCAGTTAGCAAGCCTGTGGTTATAAACAAATTGTTTATCAATCATTATAGTCACTGTCATCCAGGCTGTCATCATGGTCGTAATGCTATGAACGAAATTCAAGCTATTTCACGCGAGCGTTTACAAACTAAACAATATATGGGCCTACATGTATTTACATGAAAATATACTAAAAAAGTATACTGTTTACTCTGTACTATGTAGGCTATGGGCAATATTTTGCCACATTTTTTCACTACGTTTCAAAATATTTATTCTCCGTCTTAACTCATGTAGAAACCATTTAAATGCATCAACATTTTTATTATCAGTGATCTTGATAAGTCTGGATCTATACAAAGTAAACGAAGCCAGACTCATTATTCTAATTAGCATTACATTCAATGTATTTTGATTGTCTGGTTTATAACCATGTACAATTATTTTTAACGATATTTCTGGACATGTTGACTTTCGATCAATCCCTGAATTGTTGTGATTTTTATTGCTGTGGTAAATTTTGACGTTACCTACAAATACATGTTTTGTTAAATCTCACTTTCGGGGAAGAATTCGCCTGAGGTAGAGTAATTTGTGCTGTAAGGAAGCCTAAATATATTAAATACTTAAATGCATTGTCCCCATTCAAGTCGATATTTTTTGATAAAGCTGTTAGAAATTTTAAAAGCGGAAACGATCGGTTTGGTAACAAAACGCATTACCTCCGAATACATATTTAAAACACTGCCATTTTAATATAAACACAGATTAGTGAATGATATCTATAGAATAAGCGAAGTATGATACAATGTACATGTGCGACAAGTTTTATCATTTTGAAGGAAACTTTTTTGGAAATATCAGCAATAAAAGGCTGTATTCGTAGGCAAATTTGAAATATGAACTGTTGCCTTCAAATACAAATAACGATACCGTGGTACTTCCCTCTGTTGTTACATACTTGTAGCGACTGGAATAAAGTAGAAATGTTGCGCTGCGTTCGGCAAGCAACGGAGAAGTTTTGCATCAAACTTTCAGCTTTTGTATTAGTAACCTTTCACAAAATTCTGTACTTTGTGTACAAGTGCATCAATAATATGTTGTTGTCTTAAAAGTTGATTATATAGCCTCCCTCTTTCTCAATCTTATTACTCCTATTGGTGTAGTTTTGAATGCTATTCACGCAAAGACATCATCTGACAGTTGATTTAAATCGCAATGGGGGTGATTAATGTTTATATAAATATTCAGTAACAGCATCTCGTGCATGACTTCATGTTGTATTCGGATTTTTACCAAATTAGATCAGTAATAATATTAGTATTACTAGCGAGTTAATTGATTGTTTAACTATAACTTTACGAAATTTTAACCCAGTACGATATGTATGTTGTCATCATCTTGCCCTAAATCAGATGTTAAATATTACACACTTCTGACTGTTTTGTAAAAACGCACATTCTTAATAATTGAAAGTCAAGCAAGAAAGACACTACCAAAATTGGATTATCAGATACGTTAGCATAATAAAACATTTTCTGCCATAATTATCATGTGTAAAAGGTTAATTCTATTCAATATATGCCTTTAACATCAAGAATGATAACAGTATAGTTCTATCACTAGTGAGTTTATTGATGCTTAGGGTGTTTTCTTTTATATCTAAGAAATAGGAACATGGTTTTATATTATTTTAATGTTTAATTGGTTAATCTTGCTGTTTTATTCAAATGTTGAATTTTACGCAATTCTGATTGTTTTGTAAAAGCAGCGCTGAGTGCACATTCTTAAATCTACTTATAAAGTCAATCAAGACACCATTTTGATACGACATTCCCCTCACACGCGATTCAGGGCATAAAAAACTACGTCGAGTAAAATTTTTGCCCTTAAACCTATGTCAAATCAACGAATCCAACTGTTTTTAGTCAACGAAGTTGAAGTTGAGAACAAATGTGTTACCTACGAATACTTTGATTATTGCAATGTAAGCTACATGTTTTCTCTTATAGGAATGCTTAAAAATGTTGCCTGCTATATTGTTCTTAATAAACCTTTTCAAAATTACAACTGACAGTTAGATATTGTATATTTTGTTCACCATTAAATTAATATTCTAGTATCTATTTAAAGTAAACTACTGGGAATATGTTCATAATATTAGGATTTAAACATGTTTTAACATGTTTCTTTAAAAAAACAAATATTGTTAACAGCCCTGCATAATTATTTCATCCCAAAATGTAACATAAATTAAGTAGAACATTAATGTATTACAGTTTTACTTCTCTAACCTACGTATACATTAACTGTTACCTTCGAATACCAAATTTCCACATTCCTCTATGTACTTAGGTTTTGGGCGCATGCTCAAAATTCTATATTTTACAGAAAGGGTCATTCCCCCTCTTTGAGGTACATGAAAACAAATGTTCATTAAAATCATCTTGGTGAAAGTACACAAAGTGACTCAACCTCATGTTTTAAAGTATTGAGAGCCTGCAAATGCTACCTACATGTAACTGTGTGAATCTAAAATGTAAACAAAAAATGAGCACCTGGACAAATATGATCACTTTCTATGAGCATTAGCATCTTCTAATTACAATACAATCACAAATTTGAATGAAATATGTAAATAGGTGGAATAATCATCACTGAATCCAAATATGGTACTTGTATTGGTAGGTAACATTGAGAAGTGTACCTTCAACTTCATCATTCCGTCACGTGGTCAATTGGAGAGATTAGTGATGGCACTCTTTTTCCATACAAGCTTGATACGTTGCCTTTGAGTGGGGAAAAGGAATAAGAGATCGAAGCATTTTGAAACTGGACCCTAAAAATCTAGCCGTGGACACTTTTCGTTGGATTCGACCATATACGAGAGGTATATTGCAGACGACTACTTATGTTAATAGGCATATTGTTGGGTTTTAATATATCAATCAAATTCTTTGGAATTGATTTAGAAATAATAAATAGCTCTGCAATCCAGTTGTGCTTATTTTTAAGCTTGTCAAGAATATATTGAGTGGAAAAAGTACCTTCATTATATAATTATATTACTATCAATCCAATGTTTGAAATACAAAGTTTTACCATTGTGCACGATCAGTTCATTGCCCCAAAATATCTGACTTTTGACCTTTAGTGAGTCTTTAATTGGTAAGTTCTTAAAATCATTATCTAGAATATGCCACGCTTCTACCAGATCTGAGTAAACCTTTGGTAGACCAATTAACGATAAAGCATTCACTGCTTTAACAAAATTCATTAAAATCAAAAAGTTGGGACCATGAGCATTTAAATACCGTTTAAAAATGTATTTTCATTTACTATCATCATCATACATATAACGTTTTATAGTATCCACTAGCACCGTGAGTAATGATGACTCGTTAGCAACTAGTGGGGGTTCGCCCAAAACAACATCAGCGACCAAAGCTGTAGATAGCATGCATCATCAAAATAGATAGTAGTAGGCCTTGATTAAAACTAGTAGAATTACATACGAGTATGTACATATGATGGTACATAAGTATAGATTGAGCTACGTGGGATAAAATAGCCTGAATAGTTAGTTTCGGATCTTCTGATAGTTAGAGTGAGATCCTCATCAGAGGCGGTAGAGGAAATAGATATTTTAAAAGATAGAGCAATGACATGACTAATTTGTCGTTTAGAATTAAAAGCAGGCAAAGCATCAACATTATATTGGATATAGGCCTACTTAAGTAGGCATAATGTTGCACGCTGCTTAGCTTTCAAATTATAATGTTATCTATATAGATGAATGCTCGTACTGTTTTGAGTGATATCTATAGACTATCTAAAAGATAGCCACGGTGTTGCTTGAGTGGTCACTTGTAAACCGGTCTAAGTGATTGTTTGTCATATCCGTCTTCAGACTAGGCCTACCAAACATGGCAGCCTTGGTAGGTATAGAACTCTGAATGACGATAGATCAAGTAATCATGGGTGGGTAAAGACGTTGGTAAATAAAGTTAAATACTGACGTAAAACAAGCAATTGTTCGTATTGGTGTTGATACAGAACAACAAAATTGTATTCCTCCCATATTGTAATTTCGAATGAGAGTCTTTCTCTTTATTTTTATCAGGGCTTTTTTATTCCATAAGAAATTGAAAAGAATTGAGTTCAATTCGTTCGTGAAATTTTCAGGAACGGGTACACAAGACATTACAAATGTTAAATTGGATAGACCAAGAGATTTTATAATAATTGCTTTACCATATAAAGTTAGCTTTCTTCTATACCACGAATTCAACATTTTCTATTGCCAAATGCTTTTGGAACATTCAATCATGTTGTGTCCAAAATAAACACCAAGAGATTTAATATTATCAGTTGGCCATTTTACAGATTTATGTTTTACAAAGTGACCAAATGCTAATCCTTGAGCTTTTTCAACATTAATCTTTGGACCTGCAAAAATACCAAATGTATTAATAATTGTCAACATGCTATCAAGATATTCTTTGGTTGAGCAGAACAGAGTTGTATCGTCAGCAAATTGGCTAATACGTGCTTCACATTTATCATCGTCATTTTCATTTATAACAATACCTGGGATCGTTTTATCTTGTCTTATGTTCAAAGCTAAGACCTCTGAGATTACTACAAACAAAAGTGCAGATAACGGGCTGCCCTGACGCAAACCTCTACTCAACCTAAAGAACTTTGATTCCCAACCAAGATTAAAAACAGAACTCTCTATATTATTATACATTACATTAATCCATTTAACAAAAGTTGGTCCAATATTAAACTTCTGTAACGTTTGAATGATAAAACTCCATTCTACGGTGTCGAAAGCTTTTCAAAATCGACAAACAAAATAGCAGCTGATTTGTGCTGATTTATACAAAAATATCATCAATTAATCGTATATTTGTACCAATATATCTACCTTTTATATAACCAGTTTGATCTGTATGTATGATTTTACCGATAACTTTCTTCAAACGATTTGCTAATACAGCTGACATCATTTTGTAATCAGTGTTCAATAGACTGATTGGACGCCAATTTTTTTAAAAATTAAACTGATAACTGCTCTTGTTTGAGTGGGTGACAAGTGTCATTTTTAAAAACAGCAATTCAATGAGTTAACAACTAAGCTACTTATACAATTCCAGAGCACCTTGTAAAATTCTGCTTGATGCCATCACAACCTGGACTTTTGCCCGCTTTTAGCTTATCTACTGCTTCTTTGCATTCAATATGCGTCAATAAATCTTCACATTGACTTTGTTCCTCTTTGGTTAAAATATCAGTAAATGTTGTATTATTCAGTCAGATACCCTTTAATATTGTCACTATCAACATTAGCACTTGTATATATATAGATTGGTGTAAAATCTTTCCTTTTCTTTCATAATGACTGATTGCTTAGTAATTAAGGAATCGTCGGGTAATTTGAGTTTCGTGATATACTTTTTTATTGCACGAAATTTTTCGAGACCTAAAAACACACTACAGTATTCCCACAATAAGTGGTCATCATAGACTCTGATTTTGCAATGACATTACATATGATATCTTGTATACCTTTAACATAAGCAGTATCATTTTTAAATGATTCTGCTTATGTTAAAGGTATGAAAACTAAATACATCAGTTTTTTTACATCAGTTTTAAAAAAACTGATGCATTTAGTTTCCAAAAACCAGGTCCTCTTGTTTCGTTTTGTTCTTGACATAGTATCAGCAGAAAACCGATTCCTTCATAATGTACCACTTGCGCACGGGCGAGCGCAATAACATTATATATTGAAATAAAATTTAAAAGCCACTGTGAACAATCACGGTATATGCAGATGAATCATCAGGGGCAGATAACGGTGGAGAAAGAAAGATCGCGTAACAAAAAATTCAAGTCACAGCAAACCTTCCCATGGGTTGGTTACGCCCCCTATCAATACACGCCTACAACTCTGGAACATCCTTTTCCAAACATGTATAAAGTCAGGGACACCTCGGTAACTATCATCATTCACATACCCAGCGCCACCACCTATTATAGACGTCCATCGCTACTAAGTCAAACAACTTGTGTCTAGAGGTAGGTTTCTATAGTTTAATCAGTTCCATATTGGCGAACATTTTGAGGCTAATATCTATCCGTAGGCACATGTGGAATACCTACTTCCTCACTGCTCGCTGCTACCTGCGTATGGTGCGCAAACGCGCACTTTAACCAATACAGCGCTATGTGCAACGACATGGATTCTTTTTCCGCGCGAACAAATACAAGCCCCACAATTCTCGCCAATTTGGAATTGATTAAACTCTATACAGGGTTTTTGCGGTGTTTTTTTAAATACATTCTTTTCGTATTCGTCTTAGTATATATTCGTCTTTATCTATTGGCATTTTCCACTTTTGACTTCATTTATTTGATATTATGTAATGCCGACGCAGCTTCTTTGCTATAATATATGAAATATATATATGAAAAAGTGTTGGACAATATCAATAACGTTTATACCGAGAAAAAAAATCGTATTAACTCGGTATAGGTCATTCTGGGACACCCTGTATGTACAAGAGACCCATAATTGTCCTACATATTTGTAAGACCCTTTCCTTTTAAAATGTGCGCAGAACAAAATGACAGGACGGAAAAGGTCATTTTAATTTGTACAACTGCCATTTTGAACGGCCAATCCCTGTGTGTATAAGCCCAAATATGTTACCTAGTCGAAATTCCCTTAAAAGTTACTGGTTTGAGCTATACGCTATACAGCGATCTTTTTTAAATGTGTACACATTATTTTGTTCTTTCTTATAATGAAGTTTGACTATTGGGAAAAGATTGGACTCATAAGTCTGTTTTGACTGCATTTCCCGTTAAAAAACCAATAACAGAACTTTACCAAATCATAATGGAAATCTGCTTCCAATTTAAGCAATTTTTCAATTTGCAATATAACGCATTTCACAGGGTGTGTTCAATTGAGTACATGTACAGTTGCGGTCGTAACCGGAAATACTGTAGAATACCTCGGCCATTAAATTGAATTATTTAATTAAAGTCACCATCATGTTTAAAAAAACCACATAAGGGAATTTCGGGAATCAAACCCGTGTTATCCGTTTATAAAAAAACAGGATCACAGTAGCACGCCACAGAGATTAGACAATATAAGTAGCATCATGTTATTAATAAACCATTGAACTATTCAATTACACAAAACAGGTTTTATCATGAAAATTGTACCTCTTAGAGCAATGGGATAGAGCAACATTTGTATGTGACACTTGCCCAAAATATGTTTGTAATGTCATGATAGTCCTTATTTTTGAAAAAGCGGTAAACAACTTCGACATTTTTGGCGTCATTTTGTCCGGAACGTGGGCCGACTCAACGTGATTCTTTATTTACACTCACCTATGACCTAGCGTGTGACGACACATTTTAAATATTACGGAGGACCATTCACGTCAGAATTTTACATTAAAGTATAGGTTAACACTTGGCGTATGCGACAATTAATTTTATAAGGGGACGATGCTGATTAATTTGGATATTTACCTCGCCAGTTACTATTCTGGTGTTACTCGCCAGTTATGCTCTCAGAATTACATCGTTAATAAGTTACGCTACAGTTAGGGCGTATCTACTAGAGAGGTAGCTTACCTCCCTATTAAGTTACGCCAGTTTGGTGCACTCGGTCGTATAATGTAGTGAAATGTAAAAAATGTGTTCGTGAGATTACGAGTATGAGTGGCCATACTACGTCCAAGGTAACACACGTAGTACGTGTATTAGGCTTCACTTACAACATATAAGGTTAGACGTCTAAGTTAACATCTTACACGTCGAAGATGAGCAAATACAGTTTACAAATCGAACTTGAAAACCCTTTACTTGAATGGGACTACAGGGGTATGGACGCACATACAAACGCACACTTCTGTTACAAAAGTTCTTCGTTAGAATTAATAAAATATTCTCATGTTTTCTCAGCCCCTTCATATTTTTGAATTTTAAACTGGCTGTATGATTTAATATAACATCATTAACATTAACTGTGTATGAATAGGTGTTGAATAACCGCAAAAAAATGAAAGATTTTTTTTCTTTTTCTCCTAACTAAACATATATATTTGTGTCCATTCTTATTAGCTTAACGCCTTAGTCTGACAATGAAGTACGTGTTTGTATTGCTGATGTTGGCTGTCTGTGCTGCTACTATCGGACAGGGTAAGTTTATAAACTCCTCACAAAAAGTATCGAGACACTTTATAAAAAGGAGTCAATAATGAATGGCCCGAAAGGGTATAGAATAATCGAAGCAAATAACCCAGTGCATAATTTTGTTTTGCGTATTTTGACACCTCGATTATTGAGATGCGATGATGCGGAGCGGAGTTATTGTCATTTCAATGGTCGTAGGTCCAGTTTCAAAAGTGACAATCATCCCTATAGAGAATGATCAGGTTTATACTTTACACATGTGTACAAAAATGCTTATTTATAGGGATGATTGTCACTTTTGAAACTGGACCTACGACCATTGAAATAACAATAACTCCACTCCGCAACATCGTATCTCAACAATCGAGGTGTCAAAGTATGCAGAACAAATTTACGCACTGAGTTATTTGCTTTGATTAATCCTTACCATTTCGGGCTGTTAACTATTGTAACTAATAAGTGGTTAGTTGTGATCAACTTTATTGGTTTCCTGTACTATTTTTAGACTGCGGTGTTTTGATTAGTTTTTTCGGTTTGAATTATGGAAAATACATACACTATTTCCCTGATATTTTGGTATGCACAGATGCTTCAGAAAATGGTTACAAAACATGTTTCTTTCTCTTGGATCGCCCCCCCCCCCCCCCCACCCCCATTCCATTTCAATGGAATTTTTAATAATCCTATTGGCACATCTGTATTAAAATATTTGTGTGTGCATCGAAACTTTTGTATCATGCGCTTTATAGATGAAATTTATTATTATTATTATTATTATTATTATTATTATTATTATTAGTATTATTATTATTATTATTATTTATTAATCATCAATAATGGTGTAACATTCGCGCATAATTACCCTACGTCCGCTTAACTCCCCGGGCGTGTTTTCGTGAATTAAACTATCAGGGGAGAAAAATGGGTAGCACATGAAAAAAGGTGCTTCTTAACCCTAAATCCCCGGTCGTGTTTTCGTGAATTAAACGATCAGGGGAAAAAACGAGCCAACATTGAAGGGACAACTTCATTAGCCGCAGATCGAACCCGAGCCGCCAACGTTTGATGCTCGACTGACTGAGCTACACGGGTGAGGTTAAAAATACGTACGTATTTTTTTCACAAGCTGAGCGTGTATCGCAAGCCATGAGGTCCATAACGTATTGCGGCAACGCGTTGCTTTCGCAAACGGAATAAATCGCAATAACACAACATTTATAGTTTAAGATTGTTGGATATCCAATTTATAGTTTTAGCTTGTGCCATCCTTGTTTTTACCTCCCCGACCACCAACCCCCTGAGTGCTTTGGCATACAATCATGTTTTAATATCATTTCAACAGTGTCAAATATTGCGATTTATTCCGTTCCCAAAACAACGTGTTGCTTTGGCCAAAACAACACGTTGCTTTGGAAAACAACACGTGGTCAAAAGCCGTAATCTTATTGGCTCGCTAGGCAACGCGTTGCCGCAATACGTTATGGACCTCATGGCTTGCGATAAGCGTGGCACGAGATTGATGGGGCCGCGCGGTACAAGAATGTTACACTGTCGGGTTGTGTAAGGTACGTCCAGAAAGGTTAGGGTTAAAATAATATTTCACTAATAAAAATAAAATAATAAATTACTTCCAACTCTTTATTTTATTTTTTCAGGCTACGCCGCTTGCGTTGTGATGTCGACAACAAGGCAGGAGTGCCAAGCGCAGGGGCTCAATTGCGACCACCAAAGTTGTCATCCTTGTGATATCATGACGTGTTGTGGTTGCATCGCGTGACACGGTTAAAAAACAAATTATCGTTTTTGTTAATGTTAAAGACAGACATTTGCTTTATCCTTGGTGTAAGAATGCATGAAATGAGCCTAACACAAACAAAAAAAGATGTGGACAGGTTTAAAGGATTATACAGCTTTATTCAGCATTTACTCTCTCTGTAGATTCTTCTCAATTAAAGGGCAGTTCTGGTATCAAATAAAGAATGGACTGTGATTGGTTTCTCTATGTATCCAAATAAACTCGAATTCTGGTCTACGATAATATAGGCTATTCCAGTTGAAATCCATACACCCCCCCCCCCCCCCCCCCCCCCCCCAATGGAAGACATGATCTTAATCATCCCCATATAGAGTGTAGATTTCAAATGGAGTCACCCATGCAGGTAACCCCATCTGAAATTCACACACCCTGTGGAGAAGAATATTAAAGGTATATTATGTGATCTTTCCAGGGAACTCCCTCAACATCGAAAACAAAATTGAAAGCAGATTTTCTTGCAGATTTACATTTCTGATCATAAATCATGCATACATTCCAAGTTACAGGGCGATACGATTCTTAATTACTTCAAAATCATGGTTTTAGAGTGAAAATAACTTACTGTCGGGATTCCGACAGTTTATATTTTTCACTCTAAATTCACTCTTAAACCATGAATTTTGAGGTAATTAGGAATCGTATCGCTTTGTAACTTGGAATGTATGTATGATTTGTGATCGGAAATGTAAATCTGCAAGAAAATCTACTTTCTAAAAAAAATCATGAATAGAGGGCGCTCTCTAGAAAAGATCACATAATATGCCTTTAAGGTAATTATGTCTTCCATAGCGGAGGCATGAATGCACACCCATTGATTCGTCAGAGTTAAAGTTGTTAACACTTTCCACGCGGCTATTAGTCTCACCATAATTATACAAAACAAATTTGTCAGAAATCTTTCCCAAATTTCAAAGTCTATCTCAAGAATTACAGAACCAATACTAGGCATGTTTGTACTTATTTCAATGCATGTCTCATGGTGATTCCAAATCTGATGATAAAATAAAATTAATTTGACATTTTTGAAACATTTTGTGCAATTTTGGAATGTCGTCTGCAGACGCCTGCCGCGTGGAAAGTGTTAAAACCTGTTCATACTTTTAGACAGTTGTGGGATAGTGTCATACGTACATATTATTAACAACGAGGTTGCTGGTCGCCGGATCTATCTCAATTTGCATGAATAATTCATGATGTTCCGCAATTGATCCAATCACCGGTCGTCCTACCAATAGTCTACAAATGGACGCTAAAATTATAAAATTGACAGAAACATCTCCGTTGCTAATAATGTCGGGTCCTGGCAGCAGGAGCTAGTCTCGTCGTAGACCTTTTTTAATATATATACAACACTCTCTATTGGCCTGCGACGCTAAGCAGCCAGTGTTGTTCATGAGTGACAAGGAAAAGGAAAAAGGTCTACGAAGAAGACTAGGCAGGAGCAAGCACATTTCGCTCTTCCTATTGTATGCTTTTCAGACACTCAGATCTGCTCTTATAACTTGAAATAAAATCTGATTTACGAGTCTACATTTTCTGTTCTCCAGTATCCTTATTTATCCGTCATAAATCAGACACTCAGATCTGCTCTTATAACTTGAAATAAAATCTGATTTACGAGTCTACATTTTCTGTTCTCCAGTATCCTTATTTATCCGTCATAAATCAGACACTCAGATCTGCTCTTATAACTTGAAATAAAATCTGATTTACGAGTCTACATTTTCTGTTCTCCAGTATCCTTATTTATCCGTCATAAATCAGACACTCAGATCTGCTCTTATAACTTGAAATAAATCTGATTTACGAGTCTACATTTTCTGGTAAAGGACCAGTATCCTTATTTATCCGTCATAAATCGGGGTCTACTTAGCGCTACCACCTAGTAAGTGAAATATTTTTTTAAAAACCCACCTTACTATAAATGGTGGCAGCGAATCAAGAAAGAAGGCTTCGTATAGTTTCCCATACCCGATGTTCTGTTCAGAGATCCCGATTGTTTGTGTACAAGTTTGCTGGATTAAAACGCATAATTTGCTTCCTTTGGTAGGCCTACACTTATTTCCATGGTGCGTATGTTGCATGTGATCTACAGTAAACTTTACTTCGACAAAAATATAGATCGCAGATCCCGGGGTGGGGGGGGGGGGGGGGGGGGCGGTGTGGGGGTGCCGCCAGCAAAATAAAAATTGACCCAACAGTTACCAAAAAGATAGGATGGTGGAAATGTTTCCCACTAATTCCGTTAATTTCATTGAGATATCTCTTTTTGTTCCGCTGTGGCAAGACATAATCGAAAGTCGATGGAAAACGTATTTTCATATTTTGGCTCATACAATTCATCGTTACAGTTATTCTCTTTAGCGCTACCAGCATTTCAAACAATGAACCTGTCACATTAGAACCCATTTTATAAATCATTCTGATACTAAATAATGATTTATTATTATTTCAAACCCTATGTGTTATAATCTTGACCGTTCCCTTAATATACTCTCATAAAATATGACTACACCCTTAACATTTTTGTAAACCATGATATTCACCCATGCGTTAACTCAGAGTGGGATCAGAGTTGGATAAATGTGGACAATAGGATGGTGACTATAGAGGGTATATTGATATGTAAATTCGGGATGGTTTAAGATTGACTATTGAATAGAGAGTCATAACAAACTTTTAGTTGATGCATCAATAGTATATAATTATATCATTTCAAAACCAGGTGTAGAATTGCATCACCTGTTGAATTGTATAATTCCTCTCTTGGAAGTAGGGCTGGGTTAATGTAACCATTCCTCACTTTACCATCATTGAGTAGACATGTATATATAGCATGTACTCCGAATCAGGGTTTTAGGGTTTTGCAGACATCATGATTTGACTTGATATACATGGCGCAAGAATAATAACTTGTATAAGCCGGGATGCTGTAGCACAGAAAATAAATGTGATTTTGTTGTGCTAGCAAGGACATAATGTATTCAGTCTTGACATTGTACTTGGGGGTACAGTAACGTCGACCATACTTGTTGTTGGGAGAAACGGACCAACACTTCTGATGTCTTCAGTGTGCAGACCTCGCCCTTTGGAGATTTGTTTTTGAACGTGCTTTATGATTTGAGCGGACCATGTAAGTACTGTTTTGTATTATTAATTTTGTAGTAATTTATATATGAAATGTGTAATTTGTATGACTTGAGAATTTGAGACATTTTCATTTACAATCCAAAACAATTGTTCCGTGCATGCAACAATATTTGATGATTTGAAGGAACAATTAAGTGCAAGCTACAGAATGTAGGCAAGCATAATTTCACAAACTATGTTACCTGAGTTTTCAAATAGTAGATCCCAAATAGTTTCTACATTGATATTATAAAAAGGATGAGCATGACAAATGTATATATTTTGAAATATCATAAAAGTTTACCACGAAACTTATTATTTATGTATTCATCCAAGAATGCTTTTAAAATTAATCATTTGCACATGAGGAAAGATTATCACAAACGTCTTTTGGTAATCTTTCTATTTATTATAGTGCCACCTTTTTTGGTTCCGTACCAAGCTTTTCCGGTACTACACCTATCCTTTTGCGTTACATTTTACTGGGATGGATCCTTCGGACAGACCAAGTCCATGGACAGACTAATCTAGCAACAATCCGTGAAGATAACCAACCAAGTTCTAGAAACAGAACAGAACTCTATACCACGGAATTAATGTTAAGAACTGAGATTAAATATTATAGAATAAGATACATGGACATGCGGTTGATGCCGACTATCTGGTAAAACATAATAAATACCTTATCAAAAGTTGTATTTTGAGGTACGTACCAGACTTCCAATTATCTTAATACTTATACATCTAGATATCTATAATAACCGAGCGACAATCACAATATCCAACTTTGTGTCAATATTGCCGGCCAGTAAAAGGATCCTATTTTTTTTAATATATATTAAGTAAGATTTGTAACATTGTCATAAGGAAGACACAGAGAGAAAGAAGACCGATAGAGGAGAGAGAAGAGTTGTTACCAATAAATCTATATTATTTTACGGATATTATACAACAATTTTGCATTGTCAAATTGAATGAATAGACTACTAGATAAATTGAGCCAATTGATCACAAGGAAAATAACCCAGTGACAATTAATTGGGGGCACGTCCGAGAATTATCTATTCATTTATATTAGTGTTCGATCAACATATCCATGACCGATTGTAATCAAAGTATATTATTAAGAATACATAAGGCTACGATCTAAGCAGTATACATGTTAAGAGTTATATACTTAATAATATCAAAGCTGTGTACTTAATTCTGCATTTAAACTTACACCCACAGGTGAGCTCAGCACACTGCGACATCGGGGTGTGAAGTCCGTGTTTCCACAAGTACACCGTTTCGTGTCAAGATCAGATGTAGGTATCACTCTAACGTAGTGATATCTGGTAAGTTGCTATACATTTTCACATTTTGTATTGACATTGTGTATTTACAGCCGATACTATTGTTCTTGTATACCATGTATATCTCGTCACAATAAACCTCATGATTACATCAGTGATATAAATCCAATTAAATCAAGTTTAAAAATCTACTCAAATTAATTGGTTTAATTGATTCAATCAATGTGATTAATACTACTAGTCTTGGAATATCACCAATTATATTTAGTAAATCCGTGATCTGTCTAAATTCTTAGTTTTGAATTAAATCCTAATCAGCAATAAACATGGCGGCTAGTCAGATGGAATTAGAGAAACTAATCGCTATAGGAGAATCCTTAGAACTTAAAGGAGATAAACTACGCGAGTTTATTGATGAAGAACGCGACAGACTAAAAACAGAGCGAGATGAAGAAAGGGCAAATAGGGCAAAAGAAAGGGCCTTAGAAAGGGAGGAACAAGATAGAATAAGGGAGGAACAAGATAGAATAAGACAGATAGAAAGGGATGATCTAGAGAAACAACTAGAAATACAGGCTGACATTGAAAAGGGAAAAGCTATGCAGCTAGAAATTCAACTTCAAATTGAACGCGCTAGACAAGCTCAGGTTGAAGCAGGTGGTGTGTGGTGTAATCATAACAATGGTCATTATAAAAGTAGGGCTCCCAAACTACCCGCTTTTAATCAAGACAAAGATGATATTGACGCCTACCTTCATAGATTTGAAAGATATGCCACATCTCAAGGGTGGAATAGAAACAATGAATGGGCAACAAATCTTGGTGCATTGTTACAAGGGGATGCTTTGTTCGAATACTCTTCTCTTTCCCCGCAAGAAGCATCAGATTACGATAGGGTAAAGAAGCTGTCTTAACTGCTTATAATCTCACTGCTGAAGGGTTTAGGCACAAAATTCAGAGATGTTAGGCCAATTCAGGAGAATCAGGTTCTAGATTTGTTACTAGATTAAATAACTACCTTCATAGATGGATGGAACTAGAAAATACTGGTGACTTTGAATCAATGCAAGATTAACTACTTAGGGAGCAATTTATGAATTGTTGTACTAAAGACCATGCTACTTTCCTGAAAGAAAGAAAGCCTTCCAACATCAAGGAGATGGCCCAATATGCTGATCAGTATGTTGAAGCTCATGGCGGTTGGCAGCCTGGACAAAACAAACAGGAAAAAGGTAAAAGTAACAGTACAGGTAATCAAAGACCAAACTCATTCAGAAATTCAAACCCTCAAAAAGGTAAAGGTACTAGTAACAATAACAAGTCAGGTTCCTACAAGTCAGAAACAACAATCTGGTGGTACAAATTCAGAAAAAGGTCAGTTCAAATGTTTTTTATGTCAGAAAACTGGTCATTTTGCAAGAGATTGCCGACAACGACACACAATGGCATTCATGACAGATGTTTTTGAAAGCAGTTGTCAAAAAGCATACCAAAACAGAAGAGCCAGAGGAACAATGTGACACAGAAGGTGAGGTATTAGGTGCATGTATTGTAAACCCAGATCCACATTAAGACTTAGCCAGTCGTAAGGGATATCTGACATTGAAATGTGGACATCAACTACCGTACTTACTGCAGCTTGTAGTGGCCAAGAAATCATATGATGCCAGTACAAGAGGGTAAGATTAACAACCATGTAGTTAAAGTTCTAAGAGATAGTGGATGTACAGGGGTGGTTGTCAAAATCAAATATGTAGAACCAAAACAAATGACAGGTGAAGTCAAAACTTGTATGCTTATAGATGGTACAGTAAAACAATTTCCTGTCGCCACAATTCAAGTTGACACTCCGTATCTGGTAGGTACAGTGACTGCGGTATGATTGAAAGACCCTGTATAATTTATGATCTAATCTTAGGAATTATTCCAGGGTACGAGATCCAACTGATCCTAACATAGACTGGGGTAAACAACAAGACATCGATCCGATCCAGAATCCTAAGGTATCATGTAAAAGTGTACAAAATCCACAGACAAATAACAAACCTGAGACAGGAGCAGCAGTAGAAACACGAGCTCAGACGAAAGCCAAAGATGTAAAATTCAAGAAGCTAAAGGTAACCACACCCTTAGGTGAAGAAGTAACTGCTGACAAGTTAATTCAAAAGCAACAGGAAGATCCTAGTCTTTTGAAAATTCGCCAGTTAGCCAAGACAGGAGAAAAGGTGAGCAAAAAGGGTAATATCCACTCTTATGTTATGATAAAGGATATCCTTTATAGAGAATTTCAATCACCACAAGTAGAATATGGTAACATGTTGAGACAAGTAGTAGTTCCAGCGGAATACCGAAAACATGTACTGAAATTAGCTCATGAATCCATTCTAGGGGGTCATCAAGGTTCTAAGAAAACACGTGACAAAATTATGTCTAATTTTGTTTGGCCCGGAATGCAAGCAGATATTACCAGACATTGCCAATCATGCGATGTGTGTCAGCGGACAATTCCAAAAGGTAGAGTAACCAAGGTGCCACTAGGTAGTGTACCCTTAATGGAGAACCCTTCCAAAGAGTAGCTATAGACCTGGTAGGACCAATTAACCAACTTCAGAAAGGGGACATAGGTATATTTTAGTCCTGTAGATTATGCCACTCGTTACCCCTGAAGCTGTACCAATGAGAAACATAGACGCTGAATCAGTTGCTGAAGAACTCATGGTAATGTATTCTAGATTAGGTTTTCCAAAGGAAACATTAACCGATCAAGGATCAAATTTCGTCTCCGGTGTCATGAAAGAAGTAAGTAGATTACTTTCAATCCGCCGATTGACCACAACCCTTACCATGCAATGTGTAATGGTCTAGTTGAAAAATTCAATGGGACATTGAAGGCCATGCTCAAAAGATGTGTGAGGAAAGGCAAGAGATTGGGACAGATACATAAGTCCTTTACTGTTCGCATACAGAGAAACGCCTCAAGACAGCACAGGTTTCTCTCCATTCGAACTACTGTACGGACGTACGGTGCGAGGTCCCATGATGATTCTCAAAGAGTTGTGGACAGGTGAAAATGAAGTAAGTGAAACAAAACAGTATATCAATATGTTCTAGATTTAAAGGATCGTTTAGAACAGACGTGCCAATTAGCGAGGGAAGAGCTAATGAAGTCTAGAGCTAGGTACAAGACGTACTACAACAAGAAAGCAAGGGTAAGAGATATGAAAGTAGGAGATGAAGTTCTCTTGCTATTGCCAACGAACCACAACAAGTTGTTGATGCACTGGAAAGGACCGTTTCCAATTCGTGGAAAAGGTAAACACTATGAATTACAAAATAGATTTTGGCCATAGAACAAAGACTTTCCATGCTAACTTGCTCAAGAAGTATAATCGACGAGTAGAAGTGAATGCAGCCATGGTATATCAACCCAAGTCAGATATATATCAGATGTATGCACTTCAGTTATTGAAGAAGAGATACAAGATGAGGTAAGTCCTTCAGAACTGAGGAGTTTTACAAATGATGAGTTGCTGTGCATACCTCCTATGAAACAGAAGGAACATGTAAGTGATGTACATATCAATCCAACACTTAGTAAGACAAACCAAACACAGGTTAAACAAATTCTGGAAGAATTCCGAGATGTTTTAACCGATATACCAGGTAAGACAAGATTAGAGGAACATGTAATTACAGTACCACATCCAATACCACATGCTTTACGAAAGGATATTCAAGCAGAAATAAAAGGTATGCTTAGAATGGGTATTATCTCCCGTAGTAATAGTCCGTATGCTTGTCCTCTACTTACTGTATCCAAACCTGATGGATCTAAGAGAATCGTGGCGGACATGAGAAAGGTAAATCAAATAACTGTATTTGACGCAGAACCCGTACCCGATCAAGATGAGATTTTTGCACAGCTGTCAGACGATAAGTATTTCACAAAAATGGATCTGAGTAAGGTGTACTGGCAAATACCAATGTCCAAGAAATCCAAACATTTGACTGCGTTTGTAACTCACGACCGGCCTATATGAGTACAATATGATGCCTTTTGGTCTGGTAAATGCTGGTGCAACTTTTAGTAGGGCGATGAGAAAACTTCTAGAAGGTCTAGATGGCGTACACAATTATATTGATGACATTCTCATCCATACTAGAACATGGGAAGAGCACCAACAAAAGGTTAGTGAAGTATTCTCTAGGTTAAGAGAAGCTAAGTTAACTGCAAGGCCTACAAAATGCTTCATAGGCTACAACGAGGTAGAATTTTTAGGCCACATTGTAGGCATGGGAGTCGTGAAACCAAAACCAGACAAGTGCTTTCGATCAAACAGCAGAGAGACCGAAGACAAAAAACACAGGTACGATCATTTTTTGGGTCTGGCTGGCTACTATCGGAAATTTATACCTAATTTCTCTGATGTAGCAGCCCCTTTAACAGATTGTACAAAGAAAGGAGAGCCTAATGTAATCCGGTGGGGAGAAACACAGGAGAAGTCGTTCCAGACCTTAAAGGGTAAGTTGGCCATGTCGCCAATTCTCCAACTCCCGGACTGAATAAAAGGTTTACATTGAGGACCGATGCCTCGGAGACAGGCGTCGGAGCAATACTCCTACAGGAAATAGGAGGAGAGAACTTTTCCTGTGGCATACGCAAGTAAGAAACTTAACAAGTGTCAAAAGAACTATTCAACGATGGAACGAGAATGTTTGGCAGTGATCTGGGGAATACAAAGGTTTGAACCCTACTTGTATGGTAAGGAATTTATCCTTGAAACAGATCACCAGCCTCTCACATGTGTTCGGAAAAGCAAGGTGGCAAATGGTAGGATAATGAGGTGGGCGTTGGCTCTGCAACCATATCGCTTTGTGATGAAAGTGATTAAAGGGGTAGATAATGTTGGGGCAGATTATCTGAGCAGAGTAGAGAACGAGGAAAGTAGCCTCTTATCTTAAAACCTACATTATTTTACTAAGGTTAGTAAAATGCTGTAATGTAATACAAATTCTGTAAGCAGTAGTAGAACTGTTGACAGTAAATTCTAATGTGAATATAGTATTTGTGTAAAATGTGTAAACACATTTTTTAAAGGGGGGAGTCATTGTCACATTAGAACCCATTTTATAAATCAATTCTGATACTAAATAATGATTTATGATTATTTCAAACCCTATGTGTTATAAATCTTGACCGTTCCCTTAATATACTCTCATAAAATATGACTACACCCTTAACATTTTTGTAACCATGATATTCACCCATGCGTTAACTCAGAGTGGATCAGAGTTGGATAAATGTGGACAATAGGATGGTGACTATAGAGGGTATATTGATATGTAAATTCGGGATGTTTAAGATGGACTATTGAATAGAGAGTCATAACAAACTTTTAGTTGATGCATCAATAGTATATAATTATATCATTTCAAAACCAGGTGTAGAATTGCATCACATGTTGAATTGTATAATTCCTCTCTTGGAAGTAGGGCTGGGTTAATGTAACCATTCCTCACTTACCATCATTGAGTAGACATGTATATATAGCATGTACTCCGAATCAGGGTTTTAGGGTTTGCAGACATCATGGTTTGACTTGATATACATGGCGCAAGAATAATAACTTGTATAGGCCGGGATGCTGTAGCACAGAAAATAAATGTGATTTTGTTGTGCTAGCAAGGACAAAATGTATTCAGTCTTGACATTGTACTTGGGGGTACAGTAACGTCGACCATACTTGTTGTTGGGAGAAACGGACCAACACTTCTGATGTCTTCAGTGTGCAGACCTCGCCCTTTGGAGATTTGTTTTTGAACGTGCTTTATGATTTGAGCGGACCATGTAAGTACTGTTTTGTATTATTAATTTTGTAGTAATTTATATATGAAATGTGTATTTGTATGACTGAGAATTTGAGACATTTTCATTTACAATCCAAAACAATTGTTCCGTGCATGCAACAATATTTGATGATTTGAAGGAACAATTAAGTGCAAGCTACAGAATGTAGGCAAGCATAATTTCACAAACTATGTTACCTGAGTTTTCAAATAGTAGATCCCAAATAGTTTCTACATTGATATATAAAAAGGATGAGCATGACAAATGTATATATTTTGAAATATCATAAAAGTTTACCACGAAACTTATTATTTATGTATTCATCCAAGAATGCTTTTAAAATTAATCTTTTGCACATGAGGAAAGATTATCACAAACGTCTTTTGGTAATCTTTCTATTTATTATAGTGCCACCTTTTTGGTTCCGTACCAAGCTTTTCCGGTACTACACCTATCCTTTTGCGTTACATTTTACTGGGATGGATCCTTCGGACAGACCAAGTCCATGGACAGACTAATCTAGCAACAATCCGTGAAGATAACCAACCAAGTTCTAGAAACAGAACAGAACTCTATACCACGGAATTAATGTTAAGAACTGAGATTAAATATTATAGAATAAGA
The DNA here is from genome assembly GCA_035610835.1 of Ophiura sarsii. NCBI lineage: Eukaryota > Metazoa > Echinodermata > Ophiuroidea > Amphilepidida > Ophiuridae > Ophiura > Ophiura sarsii. The sequence continues at coordinate 19,237,099 of CM069449.1, forward strand.
TACATGGACATGCGGTTGATGCCGACTATCTGGTAAAACATAATAAATACCTTATCAAAAGTTGTATTTTGAGGTACGTACCAGACTTCCAATTATCTTAATACTTATACATCTAGATATCTATAATAACCGAGCGACAATCACATATCCAACTTTGTGTCCATATTGCCGGCCAGTAAAAGGATCCTATTTTTTAAAATATATATTAAGTAAGATTTGTAACATTGTCATAAGGAAGGACACAGAGAGAAAGAAAGACCGATAGAGAGAGAGAAGAGTTGTTACAAATAAATCTATATTATGTTACGGATATTATACAACAATTTTGCATTGTCAATTGAATGAATAGACTACTAGATAAATTGAGCCAAAATTGATCACAAGGAAAATAACCCAGTGACAGAACCCCACACCTCATAAGTTACATTCAAAACTCCCGCCAAAGAAAGGAAGGTTAAAACCACTCACGCTAAACGATCCTGCCCTATTCCACCATAGCTTTGTTTTCTATGCACACAACAGTCGATTGTTATCAAAAAGCTAATTAAAGTAAGAAGAGGTGCAATAATAATACGGATAACATTTCAGATAGAATTTATGTTTAAAAGAGTTAATGACTTAATAGATTTTCATAAAAGATAATTTCGACAAAAAATTGAAAATCTACTATCGTTAAAAAAAAAAGGTCGGTATTTTCCATCAGAAATGTCCCAATTGTCACAATCTAAAATTCCTAAGAAAGCTGGGCGTTTGCGCAAGATATATATGAACACGGTTTGGACAATATCAATAACTTTCATACCGAGAAAATCGTATTACCTTGGTAGGTCATCTTGGAGACCCTGTATTTACCAGAGACCCACATGTTACTACAAATTTGTCAGGGGACAAAGTATGATTTTTAAACCTACTAATCGCTGCGAAACCCTGGATTCGACCCCCGGACACTCCGATTACCACGCCGCGTCCCTAACCACTCGGGCTATAACCTGCCAACTCTCACCCGGCAGCGATTTCGTACACAACATATCAGCTGGTTGATGACGTCATCAAATTGATGCTGTAGCATGCGCGTGGACAATCGAAGTATTTGTTGCCGTAGTGAATCGAAGTGTAGGAAGGTTGGCAAGCCGGAAGGTTAGGGGTTTAAAGAACATTACAGTGTATTAAAATCAAATTGTATTGTATTTTTTCTTCACTAAATGTGTCTATAGCCAAAAAAAACAAAACAAAAAGGTAATAGACCTACGACCCCCTTTTTCAACTCTTGTTTGGGCAAACAAACCTTTTTTTTTAGGCCTTACAGGCTATATTGTACCTACTTTACATAAGAGCTTGTGAAGGCTTTCACCAGCTGTACCTAATTTACATATTTCGGCTGTTTGCAGGCTATGTGCAGGCTAAATGACAGCTTGCAAAATTAGCTGTTCAATGAAGAAATCAAACAGTACAGCTTCTTGCAGGCTTTCAATTATGGTAAGGGGTTTCTCTTATCACCAAACTGAGAGAAACTTTTATTACAGATTAAACGTGGCATGGTTTCTCTTTGGTATGAATCCTTTCATGCACGGTCTTGTCACATGAATTAGAGAAATTCTTGTTACAGATGAACATTGGTATGGTTTCTCTTGGTATGATTTTTTTCATGCATGGTCTTACAACTCAACCAAGAGAAACTCTTAACACAAACTGAACATTGGTATGGTTTCACATTTGTATGAATCCTTTCGTGGCTGGTCTTCTGACTTGGTTGGCCGAAACTCTTGTCACAGTACGTACATTGGTATGGTTTCTCTTTAGTATGAATTCTTTCATGCATGGTCTTAGTACTCAAACGAGAGAAACTCTTAACACAAAATGAACATTGGTATGGTTTCACATTTGTATGAATCCTTTCATGGATAGTCTTATGACTCAACTGAGAGAAACTTTTGTCACAGAATGAACATTGGTATGGTGTCTCTTTGGTATGAATCCTTTCATGGCTGGTCTCGTGACTTGACTTAAAAAAACTCTTGTCACAGTACGAACATTGGTATGGTCTTTCTTTGGTATGAATCCTTTCATGGATGGTCTTATCACTCGATTGAGAGAAAGTTTTATCACAGAATGAACATTGTGTATGGTTTCCCTTTGGTACCGGTATGAATCCTTTCATGTCTGGTCTTAACACTCGACTGAGAGAAACTCTTATCACAGTACGTACATTGGTATGGTTTCTCGTTCGTATGAATCCTTTCATGCCTATTCTTAGTACCCGACTGGGAGAATCTCTTATCGCAGTATGCACATTGGTATGGTTTTCTTTATTATGACATCTTGTATCACTGATTTTATACGAACTGGAATAATGGAATATTTGTGTCATAAATAGAACCTTGATTTGGTTCTCTTCTGTATGAATTATATCATGCCTGATCTCATACATGTATGACTGAACGAAATTTGAACGCCATCTGGTGTATGTACCTGTAAACCAATATCTATGTATTTCCCTTTCGTGACGTCGTTGATGAATCTTATATCTATCAAAGTTACTGAAGATTCGATGATTATTATATTTGCAGACAAACGGCTTCAGTTGTTTTTCAATATGGTCTACCATTGTACCGTCGCTGGGAAGTAAGCAATACAAAACAATAACGATTTAGTAATACAAGTATGCGTTCCCCTTGCACTCAGGTTTCCGAAATCACCTCCAAAATGCAATTCAAATAATATTTCATTAACGTTTATAAAATACATACCAAAATGTTTAAAATCGATCAAGTGGACGCCCCCCCCCCCCCCCCCCCCCCCCCCCCCCCCCCCCCCCCAAAGAAAAAACTGATCTGGAATACAGAAAGGAGAAATTTAAGGAAGACAGGCAAATTAGTTGGAAATTGCAGTTGTTCACGTCGGTATGGGGACGCAACGCCTCCAACCCATAACCCCCTCCCCGTTTGTCATTTTCTTACTCGACGGCAAAAACCTGGCTACGCACCGGGGTCGAACTGGTGTTCACCGGGGGAAATATACCTGTTCATTGTAAATGGATAAATTGTTGATTCTAGGATATAATTACTGCGTACAGATTTATTGCCGGTAGTGTAGTGAATGATTTTAAAAGCATATAGGCCTAACCATTATTTTAATAAGCTTAATAATACCTACATCTTCTACACAATACTAGTGTTTCATGTATGTTGTGTCTCCGGATGTTATATCTAATTTGATACACGTTCTAAATCTTGAGAAGATCCAAACTAATCAGCTGATAAATGTGGTGATCTTTCCATCTGGGTTTGTTGCAAATCAGTGGTGTTTCGGTGTCTCCGAGTATCGCGATATCTTCCACTTGACAGCGTCATAAAGACATAGACTCGCTGGTCAAGACCATGATAGTCCGTGCAAAACAAGAAGGGTCTTTACAAATACAATCCTCGCTCAGATGAGGTACATTAAAAGCTTATTATATTTAATATAAAAAACTAACTAAGTGTTAACTATAAATAAGATAATGAACTAGACAAGTCCACCACTGTAAATATAGCGCAATGCCAGTAATAGATGTTACCTACTATATAGCATCCAAGTTAAACAACTTGGATAACAGTGTGTTAACTTGGATGCCTAGTATAGGTAACATCTATTTATACTGGCATTGTGCTATATTTACAGTAGTGGACTAGTCTAGTTCATTATCTTATTTATAGTTAACACTTTTGTTTTTTATATTTTGTCCCTGATGAAGGGTGTATATCCACTTGAACGTCGGTCTTTAATGTTACCATATATCCTGAGTAGTCTCAGATATATATTTGTTGTTTTATTGCACAGCAATTTTCATTGCTTGTCCCAGTGCATTTCCGGGTTTTTTTGTTGTTGTATTTATCTGTTTTATCGCGTTATTCTCCCTTGTTATTACCTGTTTCCCCACACCCTGTTGTATATCTTGCTACTCTTAGCATTTTTATATTTTCGAGATATCTCTTGTATCAGTTTTCTGATCCTTCGTGTGTTTTGTTCCTGGTTCCGTTGGATTCATCTTTTTACATTTATACATAAATGGTTGATTTTTTTTGTTTGATGAGAAAATCACAAAAAATCACTTTTTCACCCCAAAAAGTTCACAAAGCTAACAAAAATAATGTTGCCTTCGATAAAGATTCTGTTAGAATCGAAACGTCAGCTTCTCTTATATTTATTACAAAAATAATTTTGGGTAAACAATTCCCAAATGTCTAGATTATGATGAAAAGACGCTAACTTAGGGACGATTTTTTTTAACCTTATCTAATATTTTTTTAAATATTGACAAAATGTGAAATAAAAGTGAAAATATATGAAAAGATCACTTTTTTGGCGCTTTTTGGAACTTTCAAAATATATTAGATTAAAGTTTTTAATCCCCTAAAAGTTAGTGTCTTAACATCATAATCTAGCAATTTGGGATTTTGTACTCAAAATTATTTTTGTTAGCGTTGTTGAACTTTTGGGGGGTCAAAATTGACGCAAAATTTGGATTCTCTGATCCATTTTCTTTCCAAAATGCATACTTGTATATGCATTTGATTAATAGTTCAATAATTACAGCACCTACAAATATTCAAAAAAT
>CM069449.1:19241795-19244295 GCA_035610835.1 Ophiura sarsii
CTGATCGACGACAAAAGACCGATGAAATATTTTCGATGACATTAATTCGGAAAAATTTCTTCGATACAATTTAATTGATGAAATTCATTCGGTAAAATATATTCGATGGAATTTCCTCGATAGAATGTATTTGATGAAATATTTTCGATGACATGTTCGGTAAAATTTCTTCGATACAATTTCTTCGATACAATTCATTCGGTAAAATATATTCGATGAAATTTCGTCGATAACATTTATACGATGAAATATTTTCGATGACATGTTCGGTAAAATTTCTTCGATACAATTTCTTCGATAAAATTCATACGGTAAAATATATTCGATGACATTTCTTCGATAACATTTATTCGATGAAATATTTTCGATGACATTGATTCGGTAAAATTTCTTCGATAACATTTCTTCGATGAAATTCAATCGGTAAAATGTATTTGAGAAAATGTATTCGATGGAAAATATACGATAAGATTTCTTCGATAACATTACATCAGTACTTATTATCGATGAAATCTCAAAAATCAGGTGAAAAAACGGTCGATGAAAGCTGTTCGAGCATAAATACGCGATGAAAAGATCAAATATGTTAATCACTCATTTTAATAGAAATGCGTTCCATAATGCACCTAATTATACAGTAGTACGCGTTAACGGAATATTGGTTTTGAGCGTATTTCAACTGAACAACTAACGGTAATTAATGGTACCAACAGGCCTTTCGCCTTTTAGAAACAGTCAAATAACAGTAATTAACGCTAAGTTTTTCTAACGCCAAAAACCCCGGGCCAAAAACCTGGTTTGGTAATGGTATTCACTCACCGCAAACTCGTGCAGTAGAAACAGCAAGGCAATATTATGACCCGGAAGAAGTTTTACAATTCTTTTTTTAACGTAAATAAACTGGTCTCTACTTGAAAACGTTCCTGAAGCAATATTGTTAAGCTTGAATAATAAAACATTAAAAATAATTTGTACGTAGCGCGCAAAAAACTGGTTATTTAACACTAAAATGGTCCTGAAAAATGTTCATGAAGCCATTTTGTTTAAGTTTGAATATAAAACAATGAAACCAATTCGCTCGAAACGCGCCAAAACGGTCCAAAAACGTTCCTGAAACATATTTTTATAAAGCTTGAATAAACATTGAAACCATCATGGCTATTTTAACACTAAAAAGCTCCAGAAAAACGTTCCTGAGCCATCTTTTTATAACTTGAATAAAGAAACATTGAATCTAATACGCGCGAAGCGGGCAAACAAATGGTCCAGAATACGTTCCTGAAACCATGTTGCTAAGCTTGAACAATATCAAACATTGAAACTAATCCGCGCAAAAAAAATGGCTTCTTTTGAGGGGGCATCATCATCACTCATCATAAATAGACACTTTCAGCCGCAGGGTTATTCAAAACAAATTGTGGGGGGGGGAGGCATCTGCTAGTATGCCCCCCCCCCCCCCCAACCCCCTGTGGCCTGTCACCCACCGATATGACGCCCCTGGCTGTATGTAGGGCAAACACTTCATTTCATACGTTCAAGTTTATTTCAAAAAATATAATGAGGTCAAATATTAAACAGTACGAAGTATGCAGACTTTTTATGATTATTACAAAGTTCACCCCATTCAAAAACTTTTTTACAGCACTCTCATCTTGGTTAAATCGCTTTACCATGTTTACCTAACCCACTTCAACGTAAATGCGCCAATTAATAATACATCTACAAATATTTAAAATATATGATTAGCTTTGTGAATATGTCATGTCCATCAATTCAATGTTTTAATAACCATGTTTATGCACCAATTCAATAAAACAGCATACCCCTGTAATCTTAATATTTCAATGAGTACATTGTGACTTCTTTCATTTTATCAGTGCGTCTGAAATCTGATAAAGCCCGTATCCCTTGAAAATATATAAAGGATGAGATATTAAACCAAGGCAAACATATTACAGGCATGGGAATTGATTTACATTAATAGGCTGAAAACTTGAGAAGGTGTTAAATTGGCTTTAAAAGGCCAAACATTACCTAAAACTAAAGAAATTACCACATCTTTAAGAAAGTTGCTCGAATTTAGACTATTCAAAATAATAATTACCTGAATTCAGGCCACCATGGACATTTTGATGCCTGATAGTTGAACATTCAATATGATATTATCCCCCTGGTTTGTAGGGGGATTTTGTCATTATGTCATGTTCGTGCGTCTTGAGGGGGGGGGGGGGGGGGGGGGGGGGGGGGGCGTGTGTGTGCCTTTTGGTTAGATTTTAGTTAGCCTTATTGGTTAGCCTTTTTCTTGAATGCTGTATCTTTTGAACGGATGGCCGAATTGACTTCAAACCTTCAGCGATAAAAAGGCCATGGTCAAAAACTGTGGCTACTTTTTAAGGGTCTAATTTGAATAGGTCATCTGAGGTCAAAGGTCATCCAGAGGTCAAATCGTAAAAGTTGCCCGATTGACGTCAAACTTGGAGAAAAGAAATATGAACACCGG